>WUAM01010367.1:5231661-5267418 GCA_024336885.1 Actenoides hombroni | reverse complement strand
ATCATACTACTAGTGGTAAATTAGTACATCTTGTAAGCAAAGATTGTAAGGACTTAAGGTTGACAACAAATTGTTCTTAATGGCCAATTTTACCAAGAAAATGGTGGACTCTGATGATGCATGACAGTCATACATCTTCTCAGAACTTTGTTATTATCTATTAGTGTAACACATGACCAAATAGCTGTCACTAATGCAAGGTGTAACTAGTTTGCGTAGAAGAGATGTCAGAGGTGCAGTGCAAAAACTTGCTACAGTTCTGCATTAAGTGATCTTATAAATACTAATAATTTCAATAAGGGGAAAGGAATCTTAACTAAAGTAATGGAGAATATAGGCAGCAAAACACATGTGAACATTGCTTTCAAGGTCTGCAGCCTTATTATGTCCAGAACAATAATACTTCAAAAGATTCTGTGATTCTGGAGGGGCAGGCCCGATGGGACGCGGTGGTTTCGGGGGCGGCGGCGGCGGCTCGGGCGGGGGCGGCCGCGGGGGCTTCCCCAGCGGGGGAGGGGGCCAGCAACGCGCCGGTGACTGGAAGTGCCCCAACCCGTGAGTTGCCCTGGGGGGGGGGAGACAGAGGGGGGCGACACGGCGACGTCACCACGATGACGTCGCCAATGACGTCACCGATGACGTCGCCGCGGTGTCGCCCGCAGCGCCTGCGAGAACATGAACTTCTCCTGGCGCAACGAGTGCAACCAGTGCAAGGCCCCCAAGCCCGAGGGCCCCGGCGGCCCCCACATGGGCAAGTACCCCGGGGGCGGCGGCGGCCGCGGCGGCGGCGGCAACCACATGGGTAAGGGACGGGGACGGAGGGGAGCGGGGTCGCGGCGGCGGCGGCCTCCTCCCGCTCGCTTCACACTCCCCCCACCACCCCCCGTGCCTATCGCAGGCGGCGGCGGCGGCGGGTTCGGCGAGGAGCGGCGCGGCGGGCGCGGAGGATTCGACCGCGGCGGCTACAGGGGCGGCCGAGGAGGAGACCGGGGCGGTTTCCGAGGGGGCAGGGGCGGAGATCGCGGCGGCTTCGGGCCCGGCAAGATGGACTCCAGGTAAGATGGCCGACCTGGGGGGGGGGGGGGGGGGGCGGGGGGGAGAGGTTGCCCAGACCGCCAGGGTAGGCGGGGGGGAGGGGGGGGGTGGGGCGGGGTGTGGGGGACGCTCACGCGGTGCCTGACCCCAAAGTGACGTGTCCTGTCATCTCCACCCCCCACAACCCACCCAAGATCGCCGAGCTGGAGAAGCGCCTGGCGCTGCTGGAGGCAACCGTGCGGTGTGAGCCCGACAGCCAGGTCAGGGAGGGGGGGCAAGGGGGTCCCACTCCCCCAGCTCTCCCGCCCCACTGATGCTATTTCCCCCCCTCCTGCCCCACTGATGCCCTTCCCTCCCCACAGAACCCGCTGCTGGTGGGGCTGAAGGGCACCAGCCTCGTGGTGAGTCGGGGAGGGGTCGCGCAGGGTCCTTCCCTTCTCCCCCCCACCCCACGCTCCGTGCCCATGGAGCTGGTTGGGGGGCAGTCCCGGGGTGCTGCCCTGTCCCCCGTGTCCCCCTCACCCCCGCCGCTCGTCCCCAGGAGACCGTGCAGCTCCTGCAGGCCAAGGTCAACGTCCTGGACGTGGCCGTGCTGGACCAAGTGGAAGCCCGGCTGCAGGTGATGAGGGGAGGGGACGGGCTGGGGGGGGTGGGGGGATGGAGACTGGAGGGGGGGTGGGGCAGGGTGGGGGGGGGTCACATCTGCCCCCTCCCCCCCCCCCACCCCCCACCCCCCTCCATGGCCCTCTTCTGTTAGGGCCTCCAGAGCTGGATGCAATACTCCAAGTGGGGTCTCAGGAGAGCAGAGTAGATGGGCAGAATCACCTTCCTTGACCTGCAGGCCATGCTTCTTTTGATGCAGCCCAGGATATGGTTGGCTTTTTGGGCGGCCAGCACACATTGCTGGCTCATCGTCAGCAAACTTGCTGAGGGTGCACTCGATCCCAGTGTTCATGTCACCAACAAAGATGTTAAACATCACCGGTCCCAGTACCAATCCCTGAGGGACTCCACTTGTCACAGGTCTCCATTTTGACATTGAGCCATTGATCGCATCTTTTTGAGAGCGGCCACCTAGCCAATTCCTTATCCACTGAGTGGTCCATTCATCAAATCCATGTCCTTCCAATTTAGAAACCAGGATGTCGTGTGGGACAGTTTTGAATGCTTTGTACAAGTCCAGGAAGATGACGCCAGTTACTCTTCCCTTATCCACCGATGCCATGACTCCATCATAAAAAGTCACCAAATTTATCAGGCAATGTGCAAATTCAGCTCAGAAAGTCAACTGTATCTTGAGCTGCATCAAAAGAAGTGTGGCCAGCAGGTTAAGGAAGGTTATTCTGCCCCTCTACTCCACTCTTTTGAGACCACACCTGGAGTACTGTATCCAGCTCTGGAGCCCTCATCAAAGGAAATATGAGGGGGGATGGAATATCCCAAGAAAGTGCTGTGGAAAATTCACCAAAATGTGTATGTGCATACATATATGTATATGTGTGTACACACACTCACGGACAAACAAATATTTCCAACCAGCTATATTTGTAGTACTCTCTATCCATTGCCTGCCTGGAACACTTTAAATGTGGTGATTGTGTAATGATTTTAATTTAGTTTGAGGCTAAAAAAATTAACTGGAAAGCTATCATCACAGGTCTAGTAATAAATACAATCTCCAGTGCAATATACTACTTAATTTCTGCTGTTGCCTTTAAGTTGAGATGAAACAAGAGTGACGCCCTTTAAGCTCAGTTTCTTCCCAAACTGGCAACATTCACAAATGCAGGAACAGAATTGGATGTGTTTATGTCATTGATGTATTGCAGGTATTCTGGAGCTCCATCTTTCTCCAGTGCAGTATGGATCAGTCCATGGCAAATGGTAGGGCTATGTTTCCACCCTGGGGCAATCGATTCCAGGTGTATTGGACACCTCTCCAGGTGAAAGCAAACTGTGGCCTACACTCTGGTGTTATAGGAATACAGAAAAAAGCATTAGTGATGTCAGTGGTAGCATACCAATTAGCTGCCTTTGACTCCATTTAGTACTGGAGTTCTAATATGTCTGGCACAGCAAAGGAAATAAAAAAACAACAACAAAAAACCCAAAACAAAACAAATAAAAAAAACCACAAAAAAAAAACCCCAAACAAACAAACAAAAAAAACCCAAACCAAAAACCAATACACAAGTCCCCTACATGCCTGCCCCTAGAGCATGTTGTGAAGCACCATGTCAACTCATTTCTTAAATACCGCCAGGGATGGTGACTCAACCACCTCCCTGGGCAGATTGTTCCAGTGCCTCATCACTCTCTTTGTAAAGAATTTCTTCCTAATATCCAGTCTAAATCTTCCTTGCTGCAACTTCAGACCATTTCCCCTGGTTCTGTAATTACTAACTAAGGAGAAGAGGCCAACACCCACCTCTCTAGAACCTCCTTTCAGGTAGTTGTAGAGAGCAATGAGGTCCCCCCTCAGACTCCTCTTCTCCAAACTAAACATGCCCAGCTCCCTCAGCTTCTCCTCATACGACTTGTTCTGTAAGCCCCTCATGAGCTTAGTCACTCTGTTCTGGACACGTTCCAGCACCTCAATGTCCTTCTTATAATGAGGGGCCCAGAACTGAACACAGTACTCAAGATGAGGCCTCACAAGGGTTGAGTATAAGGGCACAATAACTTCCCTTCTCCTGCTGGCCACGCTACTCTTTATACAAGCCAGGATGCCATTGGCCTTCTTAGCCACGACAGTCTGCAGGAGAGATGGCCAAGGGCTCTGGCCAGGATGGAAGGCACCAAAGGACCATGGTCTCTGTCCCCTTGGCTCTGGCCATTGCCTCTGCCATCAAGGTCTATGAGGAGATCCTTTCTTTGGAGGCTTTCAGTCTCTACTTGACCAAAAGATGTGGTCAGGGCTTGGCCTTTGTGCTTCCATAACCAAACCCAGGGTTTTCTCACCTGCATCTTCCCTTTGTCTGCCTGGAATCTCAGCCTCCCATCATCTTCTCTAATGAGCCCCTGGGGAGCCTTTGTCTATAACAACCCTCAGTGGGACCCATTCATATTTAGAGGAACTTTGAAGTTTGCTTCTGACTTGTACTTTTTGAGAGGTTTGTTCCACCTGCTGACACTTCCTGATCTTCAGGGACTCAGCCCCAAATACTCCATGGGCTCATTAACCCAGTGATGAGCCACATCTCACCCTGTGATTTCCCTCAGGCCTTCAAGCAGAGGTTTCCTAGGGCAGGAAGATCACACAAAGCATCTAAAACAAAACATCTCAAATCCCTCTGCAGCTCTGTCCTTTGTGTCCTCCTCCCCCTGCTTAGAAAAGATGGGAGAAGTCAAAGAATGTTCCTGCCCTTGTCACTGCTCACCCCACATCCCCAGGCAGAGCCCTGAGCCAGGAGGGAGGGGCGGGTGGGGGGGTGGGGGGGGGTGGGGGGGGGGGGTGGGGTGGGGGGTGGTGGGGGGGGGGGGGGGGAGTGGGGGGGGTTGGGGGCTTGTGGCCGTTGGGGGGGGCGGGGTGGGACGGGACCCTCCGGGGCTGTCCCATCGCCTGGGGTTTGTCCGTCTCTGCCGGGTCCTGGCACTTGGCCCTGTCCCCGGGATCTGTCCCTGTCACCCTGGATCCATCTCCTGGCCCTGGATCCAGCCCTGTGCTTCTGGATCCACCCTGCACCAGGGTGGGTCTTGTCCTGCTCTGGGAACTGCCCCTGTTGCCATCCCTGTCCCTGTCCCTGTCCCCATCCCTGTCCCTGTCCCCATCCCCATCCCTGTCCTCAACCCTGTCCCCATCCCTGTCCCTGCCCCTGCCCCTGTCCCCATCCCTGTCTCCATCTCTGTCCCCATCCCTGTTCCCATCCCTGTCCCTGTCCCCATCCCCATCTGCATCCCTGTCCCTGTCCCTGACCCTGACCCTGACCCTGACCCTGTCCCTGTCCCTGTCCCTGTCCCCGACCCTGTCCCTGTCCCTGTCCCCAGCCCAGTCCCTGTCCCCATCCCTGTCCCCATCCCTGTCCCTGTCCCCAGCCCTGTCCCCGTTCCTGTTCCCATCCCCATGCCTGTTCCCATCCCCATCCCTGTCCAGAACTTTGGTTCACTGCAGTCCTTGGTAAAATGTTTGTAATGCTGAAGGAGCATGGCCTGAGTTCTATAAACATGGATTTTTTTTAATTTTTTTTTAACTTTCTGATACTAATCAGCCTAAGAAAGATCTCAAGCATTAAGACATCTTTCTATGAATTATCCATTCCCAGATCAGTGAAGTTGCTATACTGTTTTTGTCACTTCTTGCAGCCATGATGATCACAAATTTTAATGAAAAAAAACTATGGAGAACTACAGGTTTGGGGCCACGGTTTTGTGGCTCTGGATGCTTCCCCCCCAACCTTCCCTTTCTCATTTACATGGAGAACCCTGCCATGTGGTTCTTCCTCCCCAATATGAGCAAAAAACATTTCTGGCACCACAGAATCACTGACTGATCCAAAGTTCTTCCCTATGGAGCTGCTTTCCAGCAGGTCAACCCCTAACCTGTACTGGTGCATGGGCTTATTCATCCCCAGGTATAGTGCCCTACACTTTTCCTTGTTGAATTTCATGAGGTTTCTCTCTGCCCAACTCTCCAGCCTGTCCAGGTCTCGCTGAATGGCAGCACAGCCTTACAGTGTGTCCTGGTTTGAGTGAAAACAGAACTAATTCTGTTCAGTGATTTTACTTTCCAGCTCATTTCTTCTCACTAACTCCACTTTCTGAAGTTAGTTTGCTGCACCCAACCCCACACAATGGGGTGAGGAGCACGCCTCCACACAAAGATACTACTTTGTTCCGGCATATTGCTTTCGCCTCTGAAAATCTTCTTTGGGATTGTGACTTCTGGATTGTGCTTAAAAGCTTGAAGCTCTCTCTAATCCAATGTCTTGGGGTACCAAATTTGATTTTGTGTTTCTAAGGTAGATTTTCATTGCTTAAATAAAATACAACTAGATTGTTCTAATGTGTGTGTGTGGTTGTTTTTTCACCTTGCTTTTACACAATCATTCCAGGAGATCAATTAAGAATGACAGAGGCAAATATGACCTGCCTGGGATTCTGGGGCCAACACGAACTCTTCTAAAGTAGAATATTTGCTGCAGAGTCTTGAAAAGAGCATTATTCTCTTTGGCATAAGCCTCGCTGCTGGGCAAGTGCTTCTATTGGATTTTTGCATAATCTGTCTTCATCCTGCAATTGGATTCAGGCTCATACAACCTCTCTCCTCCCCACAGCATAGCCAGCTAATGCCGCACAGATGCAGAGGATGTAAGTTCTCTTATGGAACCCTAATTTGTGACCTGCTCATGGCAACCCAAGAAAGTGAAACAGCTCATCCAGAGCAGCTGGAGGAAGCAAGATGGCGGGCAAAGAATGAGAGCTTCTGGGGGGCTGCGGACAAAAAGGGTGATAAGGAAAACCCAGGAAACCCAGGAACCAAGCACAATTACAGGCTGGGTGACAAGTGGATTGAGAGCAGCCCTGCAGAGAAGAACTTGGGGGTGCTAGTTGATGAAGCACTGACCATGAGCCAGCAACGTGTGTTGGCAGCTCAGAAAGCCAAACGTATCCTGGGCTGCATCAAAACATGCATGGCCAGCAGGTCAAGGGAGGTGATTCTGCCCATCTACTCTGCCCTTGTGAGACCTCAGCTGGAATACTGCATCCAACATAAGAAGGATATGGATCTGTTGGAGAGAGTCCAGAGGAGGCCACA
Source organism: Actenoides hombroni (assembly GCA_024336885.1). NCBI lineage: Eukaryota > Metazoa > Chordata > Aves > Coraciiformes > Alcedinidae > Actenoides > Actenoides hombroni. The sequence goes on along the minus strand of WUAM01010367.1, from coordinate 5,260,628 downwards.
AAGATGATCAGAGGGTTGCAACATCTCTCCTACAGGGACAGGCTGAGGTAGTTGTGTCTGTTCAGCCTGGAGAAGAGAAGGCTCCAGGGAAACCTTATAGCAGCCTTCCAGTACCTGAAGGGGCCCACAGTAAAGCTGGGGAGGGACTTTTTATAAGGGCATGTGGTGACAGGACAAGGGGCAATGGCTTCAAACTAGAGCAGTGTAGATTTAGATTACACATTAGGAAGAAAATCCTTTACTATGAGGGCCATGGAACAAGTTGCCCAGAGAAGTTGTGGATGTCTCATCCCTGGAAGTGTTTAAAACCAGGCTGGATGAGGCTCTGAGCAACCTGGTCCAGTGGGAGGTATTCCGTCCCGGGGCCGGGGGGTCCCGCCCGCCGCCCTCCCCGGGGCCGCCTGGGGGCGGGGCGGCCGGCGCGACGGGGGCGGGGGGGGGGGGGGGGGGTGGGGGGGGGATGTCGGTGCGGCACGGCCGGAGGGGAGAGAGGGATTCCGGTTTTGCTGTCAATCGAAGAGAGCTTGAAGGTCCGCTCCCCAGAGCGCTTAGGACCGGCCGAGCGGCATCGGATCTGGACAGCCCTTCCCGCGAATCGTCGTGCATCTGCGTCGCGAATCGTTCGCAGTAAGCAAGGGGTGGAGGATAGAAAGAAAACAAAACAAAGCAAAAAAAGGAAAAAAAAAAAAAAAAAAAAGAGCATCGCGGAGGCTTCCCTGCTGCTGTCGTTACTACCATTTATTAGTTCCTCCTCCTTCCTATTCGGTCGTACGTTGGTTCCTTTCCCTCCCTCCCTTCCTCAAGCCAAGACAGGCGGGGCCGTCAGGTCTCCCCAGGCCGGGGCTGGCGGCCGTCAGGTCTACCCGGCCCCCGGCCGTCAGGTCTACCCAGGCCCCTCGGCCGTCAGGTCTACCCAGGGTCTCCGGCCGTCAGGTCTACCCAGGGTCCCCGGCCGTCAGGTCTACCCAGGCCCCCCGGCCGTCAGGTCTACCCAGGCCCCTCGGCCGTCAGGTCTACCCAGGCCCCTTAGCCCCAAAGTCCCACCCTGGCTCTCTCCTTCGGTGCCAAATCACCCACCGAACGCGCTTCACCCCGCCCGCCCGCTGCAGACACTGGGAAAAATCCGCTCTCACCCCTGGTGTTTGTTTTTACATACCAGCCTTCTTTTCTTTTTTTTTTTTTTTCTTTATCAGAAGGGTTTATGATCTTTTCCCGGGCTTGTACGCACAAGCCGGGCCTGATGCAAAGCTTCCTCAAGACAAACATGGTTAATAATCCCCGAGGAAAACGAAGGCTGTGTGGTGAAGCGAACAAAGCCTGCTTGCTGTAGAGCTCGGGGAACGCAAAGCACAACAGAGCACACCCAGACACACACACCCCCCCACACCGTTCCCAGGCCAAAGCCGAGGGTGCTTCTGGAAACACTTCAAGCTCTTCCCCACCACCACCTCCCCACCCACCCCCAGCCTCGTGCTACCAGATCTGCAGACCAAACCAGAGTGACAATGGAAAGCGAGGAAGAGCTGAGCGCCCCGAGCCAGCTCCTGCCATCCTGGGGATGAAGAGCTGCTGGAGGGAGTGGTGCTGGAGGGTCCTGCCAGGCTCTGAAGCATCCCTGGTCCTGCAGCACCCTCCCACCTCTCAGCATCCCTGGTCCTGCAGCACCCTCCGACCTCTCAGCATCCCTGGTCCTGCAGCACCGGTTTTCCCCACAACACCCCCAGACCCCTCAGCCCCTCCGCCTCCTGTGCGAGAGCTGCCCGCTCCCAGCAGGTCTCGCTGCTTTTCCTCAGACTTTCCTGTCTCCAGGAACCTCCTGTTCGCCTTCATCTGGCACACAGCCACAGAGGTACCCCTTGCCACTGCCTCGCTGTTCACGGTCTGAAATCTCTCTATGGTAAACGGAAGACATTTCTGCCCTGAAAATTGACTCATTCACCCTGTGAAACATGCAACAGGGCTTCCAATGCACTTCTTCCCTCCACCAGTTATGGGCAAGCTTAGTACTAAGTTAGTTCAGTCCATCCGGAGTAGATCACATCTGCTTTATTCTAGTCATGAAAACAGAGCAATTTGATAAATACACCTCACTTACTGGAGCAGCTGTCTGTCAACTTCAACACTATGCAAGTTATACAAAAGCACCAACATTCTATTCAATTTCTGTTCTATTTGCAGAAGTAGTAATGATACTGGAACCCCACCAAGCTATTTTAGTCTCTTGGTGAGGTCCATATCAAAGTACTCAGTTTACAAGCAACAAGGGTTGGGTTCCCCCCTCCCCTCCATCCAGCGTTACAAACTCAGCTTGCGATCTCCACGTCTTGTTCTGGAATTTCCTTCCCATGCTTTATTCCCAGCGATGAGTCCCAAGGCCCCGGGGCAGGGGAGGCTGGTGTCCCCCAAACCCCCCCCAGGCCCGGGGCAGGGGAGGCTGGTGTCCCTCAAACCCCCGGGGAAGAGGAGACTGGTGTCCCCCAAACCCCCCCAGGCCCGGGGCAGAGGAGACTGGTGTCCCCCAAACCCCCCCGAGGCCCGGGGCAGGGGAGGCTGGTGTCCCCCAAACCCCCGGGGGAGGGGGGGCTGGCGTCCCCCAAACCCCCCCCAGGCCCCGGGGCAGGGGAGGCTGGTGTCCCCCAAACCCCCGGGGCAGGGGAGACTGGCGTCCCCCAAACCCCCCCAGGCCCGGGGGAGGGGAGGTTGGTTGTTCCCCAACCCCGGCAAGCCCCGGGAGCTGCTCGGCTGCAGTTCGAAGCCCTCCCTCCCTGCACGCCCGTGCTCCCAGGGCTGGGCCGGATCCTGCCCCGCACGGCACTCAGGGTCCCGCCTTCACCTTCCCTCTCTAAATACCAGCCGAAAAACCTGTTCTAGCACAAAAAAAACAACCCTCGCGCGGCGACTGTTCTCGGAAAACATTTCCCCTTTTTTTCTTTTTTGTTTTTTTTTTTTTTTTCCTGGCGGGGCTTGAGGCCGTTTCCTGGACGGACCCGTGGCCCGCGCCAGGCCCGTGGCCCACCCCGGGGCGCCCCGGGCCCCTCCCCCCCCTGCGGTTACTGGGACCCCCCCAGTTCGGAGAGCCACAGTTAATGGGGCCTCCGGTTACTGGGACACCCCCAGTTTGGGGAACCCCCGATAGTGGGACCCCAGCTTCGGTTAATGGGGCACCCCCAGTTTGGGGAGCTGCGGTTACTGGGACACCCCCAGTTCGGAGAGCCACAGTTACTGGGACACTCCCAGTTTGGGGAACACCGGTTAATGGGACACCCCCAGTTTGGGGAACCCCGATAGTGGGACCCCAGCTCCTCTTAATGGGATCCCCCCGAGCTTGGGGATCTGCACTAAGACACACCCCCACCCCCAGTGTCTCCCAGTGTCACCCCCAGTGTCTCCCAGTATCACCCTCCATCCCCCAGTGTCACCCTGTGTCACCTCCGGTGTCTCCCAGTATCACCCTCTGGTGAACTGGGTGCCAGTTCCAGATGTTGGCCCCGGGTGACCTCACTGGGTGCTGGTTCCAGATGTTGGCGCCGGTTCCAGACGTTGGCCCCGGGTGACCCCATTGGGTGCCAGTTCCAGATGTTGGCCCCGGGTGACGTCACTGGGTGCCAGCTCCAGATGTTGGCCCCGGGTGACCCCATTGGGTGCCAGTTCCAGATGTTGGTGCCAGTTCCAGATGTTGGCCCCGGGTGACGTCACTGGGTGCCAGCTCCAGATGTTGGAGACCCTTGCCCATCTCCTCTTCACTCTGAGAGACCCTTGCCTGTCTCCTCTTCACTCTGAGAGACCCTTGCCCATCTCCTCTTCACTCCGAGAGACCCTTGCCCATCTCCTCTTCACTCCGAGAGCCCCTTGCGGCTCATCTCCTCTTCACTCTGAGAGACCCTTGCTGCTCGTGTCCTTTTCACTCCGAGGGACCCTTGTCCATCGTCTCTTCCATTCCGAGAGACCCTTGCTCATCTCCTCTTCACACAGAGAGACCCTTACTCGTCTCCTCTTCACTCTGAGAGACCCTTGCTTGTAGTCTCCTCTTCACTCCGAGAGACCCTTGCCCGTCAACTCCTCTTCACTCCGAGAGACCCTTGCCGCTCGTCTCCTCTTCTACTCTGAGAGACCTTTGCTCATAGTCTCCTCTTCACTCCGAGAGACCCTTGCTCGTCTCCTCCTCACTCCAAGAGACCCTTTCTCATCGCCTCTTCCCTTCCTAGAGACCCTTGTTCATATCTTCTTCACTCTGAGAGACCCTTGCAGCTCGTCTCCTCTTCACTCCGAGAGACCCTTGCTCATCTCCTCCTCACTCCAAGAAACCCTCGCTGCTCCTGTCCTCTTCACTCCGAGAGACTTTTGCTCGTCATCTGCTCTGCACTCCAAGAGAACCTTTCTTGTCGTCTCTTTGCTTAAGCCATCTTCCTGGTTGGGGCAGCCATAAATATTTTAACTTCCTTTTTTTTTTTTTTCTCCCTGGGAAGTTTAGTCTTAACAGAAGCCATTTACTACAGCTTGTTTCAGTATATGTAGAGCTGTATTTGGAAAGAGACTGATGATTTGAGCCTGGCATAAAAGAAATTTTATTATTTCTTCTTTCCCTTTTTGTGGCCTTATTGGGCTGTAGAATTATAGTTTATCTTAGCATGCCCTATGGATCTAACTGTCATAGCCACTAAGAAATTAAAGTAGAAAGGCTGGAAGGCATAGATTTTTCCCAAACTCTGCATGTCATTCAGGGTGAGCTAATGTGGGGCAGACTTGCAGGCTCCCAACCAACTTGCTCCCTAAAATATGCCAGTCACAATGGTTTAAATTCTACTGTACTGCATTAAAAATCTGAACTGAAAGTCCTTATCTCTGCATCCTGTAGCTGTCATACTTCCAGAAATGGATGTGTAATATATATTTACAAATGCTGAAAACAGCAAAGAATGTTTATTATCTAGGTATTACAATTGTGATATGCAACTAATAAAAAATGAGGTGCATGTTTACCTTTTGAGTCAAAAAAGGCCCCCCCCCCCCCCCGCGCGCTCGAAAGAACACGGACCATAACGTTTTTCATGTTGTTATCTTTTAGTGTGAAAGGGTGCTGAAGCTCTGCCAGCTTTGACCAGGGAGGGATGGTTTCCACTGGGCGTAAGGCCATGGCCTCTCTAAGCTCTGCACCCACCACAACTGATGCAGTTTCCCAGACAGAGCTCCTGTGGGAACATTCAGCCACCCAGGTGTCAGGCTGCAGGATGTGCAGAGTCAAAGAGAGAGACTACTGGAACTGCACCCTACCTTCCTTGGGACAGGCCTGACAGGCAGACAGGACCCATGACACAGGGGATTCCCTATCCTCTTTCTGTCTGGCTGAACACAGTGGCTCAAGGGACAGGGGGCAATGGTGAAAGTTCCTGCCTGGTGCAGCAGGTGTGTCCCTTGGTGACTACCTCGCCTTCCCAGGTACCCTTGCATAATAGGTATGAGGCTCTGCAAGCGGAAGGGAACAGTAACAAGGATGATGGTTCATTTAGGTTGGAGGTATTACCAAGGTTAAGTTGCCCTATCTCCTGCATCAAAACTGTTTCCTTAAAGAAAAGACTGTTCGTTGTCATAGGTGACACCCTTCTGAAGGGAACAGAAGGCATTATATGCAGACTAGAGCCACTTCTTAGGGAAGTCTGCTGTTTCCCTGGGGCCTGGGTTAAAGGTATGAAGAGGAAAACCTCCTACCCTGGTATGGCCCTTGGATTATTATCCGTTATTATGATCCCGTGGAACCCATCCTCCAGGTGGTACCAGGTCACTGGAACCCCGTTGTCCTCCAGTCTCTTCTTGTAAAGCAAGCCGTCGTCCCTCAGCACGTCATACTCGCAAGTCAAGATGAAGGACTCGGGCAGCTGGTGAACAACGGCATCTTCAGCCAGCAGCGGGCACAGGTTGGGCTCACAGAGTCCTTTCACTGTCTCATAAACTTCAGTTGTACAGTCAAGTAGCACGTGTGGTTTGTAGCCTCTGACCTTAAATTTTTCGGGGATGTTATCTGGACTCACCCACTTGCTGTATTTCAGCCTCATGTCTGGAGGAATATGAGAGCCCTCCAGGACCTCCTGCATGTGCAGCGCGTGCCCGTTGAGGTATTGCAAAGCAAAGAAAGCAGCACGTTCTCGGAACAGGAGAGGGACTCCCCGGTTTTGATGATAGGATGGTAAATTGAAGTCCAGTGCCTGAAGGCCTGGGTAGATCAGGATCTGAGCGCGTAGTTTGGGGAGGTCTGATCTCTCTGCAAGGGTCTGGCTGACGGCAGCTGCCAGATTGCCCCCAGCACTGTCCCCACAGACAGTGACATTGGCAGGATCCACGCCGTAGCGCTCTGCGTTCCTCATGAAGTGTATGGTGGCGTTCAGACAGTCTTCGTACGCAGCGGGGTATTTGTGTCCCCAGGTTCCCCCAGCCCGTCCCCAGTAGCTGTGCTGTGGCTGGACCAGCCCAGTTACCTCCAGTGGCAGCCAGAATATCCCCCCGCCCTCACCAGCACATCCCCAGCCATCATGCTGTCAATGGAAGACATCAGTGGACTACACCTCCAGATGGAATATCCCCCTGGTTTCCCGAGTCATCTGTCCCAACCCCCTGGCCACCCGGCCCATAACTCCATCAACTCAACTGACCACCACAAGAACCAGCAGCAAACAAACTGGTGGCATTTCTTCTGGAGAAAACGGAATGCTTCCTAATCTCCAGCCTGTAGGGCTCCCCGTGGTACTTGCCGAGCCTCGTCCTCCAGCCCCCCTCGGAAGCTGCTTCTGTTTCCAGGCTCCTGGCCTTCGCAGGGTTAAGATCCAACCTCCAAACAACCCCCACCCTCTACCCCTGTAGTGGGTCTGGCTGAGCTGTTTTTCCCCATCCAGCCCTCATGCTGCAGTACCGGGAGCTGGAGGGTGTTGATAACACACCCGTGTTATGACTGCCACTGCTCACACGGCACCAGAGGCTGGGGGGGCAAGATGGGAGTGGGGATACAGCCGACCTGAGACGACCAGTGGGATATTCCATACCATATGACATCAGCTCAACTATAAAGGGAGAGGGCAGGAGGAGGATGGGGGATGCACACTGGGATGCATTAGAAGAAGTGTGGCCAGCAGGCCAAGGGAGGTTCTCCTCCCCCTCTACTCTGCACTGGTGAGACCCCACCTGGATACTGTGTCCAGTGCTGGGCACCCCAGTTCAGAAAAGACAGAGATTTACTGGAGAGAGTCCAGTGCAGGGCACCAAGATGCTGAAGGGAGTGGAGATCTCCCTGCTGAGGAGAGGCTGAGAGAGCTGGGGCTCTTTAGCCTGGAGAAGAGGAGACTGAGGGGGGAGCTCAGCAGTGTCTGTCAAGATGTTCAGGGCAGTGTAGGGAGGATGGAGCCAGACTCTGCTCAGTGCCATCCAGGGACAGGACAAGAGGCAATGGGAGTCAGTTGGAGCACAAGAGGTTGAGGGGAAACACAAGGACAAACTTGTTCCCAGTGAGGGTGGCAGAGCCTGGCAGGGGCTGCCCAGGGAGGTTGTGGAGTCTCCTGCTCTGGAGACATTCCAGCCCCCCCTGGATCTGTTCCTGGGTGACTTGGTCTAGGTGCCCCTGCTCTGGCAGGGGGGTTGGACTGGATGATCTTCTAGCTCCCTTCCAACCCCTGACACTCTGTGATTAATTTGCCAGAGAATAAAATTACACTCCTGAGAATAATTAGCAAACTAAACCAGCTGCCAGTGCTGCTTTTCAGAGCCATCCCCCTGATTAATGCGGCGGCGGCGGCCGAGACCGACACGTGCGGGCACACCCTGTCCCTCCACGGCGCCCGTCCGAGCGGGTGACGCTGTGGGGTCAGGAGGGACCCCCTGTCCCGAGGGTAACGGGGACTGGGGGGACGGACGGACCCCCGGCATTCCTGGTTGTCCCCGGGGCCGGGGTGTCCCCGGGGCTGTGCCGGTGCCCAGCGTCCCCTGACCACCCGCCGCAGGTGTCGGGGTGTCCCCGCCGCGCTGGTGCTGTGGGCAGCTGCCTGGAACTGCGCCGCGGGGCTGGCCCTGGAGCGGGACCAGCCGTTCCGGTAGGTACCGGGGGCCGTGGGACTGGAGGGGGTCGGTGCGACAGGATGGGACTGAGGGGGCGGGATGGGCTTGGTCGGATGGGGTCCGTGGGGTGGGACGGGGTCTGTGGGATGGGACGGTGTGGGGTTGATGGGATGGGGTCTGTGGGATGGAACAGGGAGAGGAGGACAGGTTGGGGTCAGTGAGATGGGACGGGATGGGGTCTGTGGGGTGGGATGGGGTGGTGTTCGTGGAGTGGGACAGGATGGGGTCTGTGGGACAGGGTCTGAGGGATGGGATGAGATGAGATAAGTGGGACAGTCTGGGGTCAGTGAGATGGGACAGGGTGGAGGCTGTGGGATGGGATGGGTGGGATCACCCTTTGTTACTTACTATTTCTCTAGGTTGCTGAGCCAAAATGGCGAAGGTAGAGAGACGATCACATAAGCATTTCGTATGGGATGCATCGGTAAGCACAGTTTTACATCCCTGGGTCGACCAGGTTCCCAAAGAGTCGTTCCTGCAAAGGAGAGAGAGAGGGGGTGGGGGGGGCAGAAATCGGGATAATTACGCCTGAGGGCCAATTCCGTGAGAAGACAATGCAGTTTAATCGCGAGCAGAGTGTAGTGTAGTTCCCGGACAGCAGAGAGGTACTTGTTGTGGGGTCGGACCGGCTCCGGCGGCGCCCCGCGACGCGGCGCGGCCGGGCGGGGAGAGGGGAGCGCGAAGCGGCGGGGAGCGGAGCGGGGAGCGGCGCGGAGCTGTCCGGCGCGGCGGTGCTGACAACCCGGCGCGCTGCGCTGCGCGGAGCCCCGCCAGCCGCGGCAGCAGCAGCCCCCTGCGCTGCCAGCCACCTCCGAGCCTCACCAGAGCACTGCGAAAAACTCATCGGGGGAAGAGGGGGAGGCTTTTCCTCTCTCTCGCTTTTTTTTTTTTTCCTTCCTTTTTTTTTTCCTTTCTTTTTTTTTTTTTTTTTTTTTCTTTTTCTACCTCTTTCTTTTCTTGCCCTTTCTTTTAAAATTTTATGGTGGGTGGTGTTGTGTTGTTTTTTTGGGTGGCGCGGGGACGGGGGTGGCAGGGGAACGAGGGGCGTACAAGGAGGGGTTGCACAAGGGAAGGGTGTGCAGGAGGACGGGGGTTGGGCGGGGGTTGCACGAGGACGGGGTTTGCACAGGGACAGGGGTTGTACAAGGACAGGGGTTGTGCAAACGGGGCCTCTCTCGCACGAGAGTCTCTCTTGCATGAGAGCGTTTCTCGCACGAGCGTCTCTCGCACGAGGGTGGCTCTTGCATGAGGGTCTCTTGCCCAAGGGGGTCTCTCTTGCATGAGGGTCTCTCGCCCAAGGGGGTCTCTCTTGCACGAGGGTCTCTCGCACAAGGGGGCATCTCTCTCGCACCAGGGGGTGCCCATTGCCTGAGGGTCTCTTGCCCAAGGGGGTGCCGGTTGCACGAGGGTCTGTCTGTCTCACGAGGGGGTGCTGGTTGCATGAGGGGGTGTCTGTCTCACGAGGGGGTGCTGGTTGCACGAGGGGGTGTCTGTCTCACGGGGGGGTGCCGGGTGCCACCCCAGGTTCGTGGCCGTGCCGCTCACCGCCCTGATCGCCAACTTCGGGATCCCCAAATGGGCGCGGGAGAAAATCGTCAACGGGATCCAGCTGGGGACCCATCTCTATGCCCATGGGGCCTTCCTGGTGAGAGGGGGGACCCCCTGAACCCCCCCCAAACCCCGTGACCCTCAAGGACCTCAAGACCCCCAACGCCCCCCTGGAGATGCTCCAAAGACCCTCCTGAGATGCTCCCAAGACCTTCAGGAGCCCTTCCATTGCTTCTCAAAGACCAACCGTGACTCCCAACGACCTCCGATGACCCTCAAGGACCTCGAAGCCCCCCCGGGGAGGTGCCACCCACCTTCCTCTTGAGGATCCCGAGGCGCATGGCCTTGGTGTCGGCGGCGGCGTAGGTGAGCCAGAGCCCGCTGGCCACGTGCTGCACGAAGCAGAGCGACTCCCCGTACTTGATCTCCGGAGGTCCCATCCCCTCCACGTCCCGCTTGGCCACCACCTCCAGCTTCTCCTGCCCGAGGGATGGACGCGGACGGGGCGTCAGGGGACCTCCAGGAGGAGCAGGGTGGGCGATGGGACCTCCAGGGGGACCAGGATGAGGACCAGGGACCTCCAGGGGGACCAAGGTGGGGACCAGGGACCTCCGGGGGGACCAGGATGAGGACCAGGGACCTTCAGATGGACCAGGATGGGCAATGGGACCTCCAGGGTGACCAAGGTGGGCAATGGGACCTCCAGGGGGACCAGGGTGGGGACCAGGGACCTTCAGATGGACCATGATGGGCACTGGGACCTCCAGGGTGACCAAGGTGGGCACTGGGACCTCCAAAGGGACCATGGAAATTGAGAAAAAAAATCAGAAATTGGCACAGAAATTAAATCAAACCCCAGAAATTGTGACGGAAATGAAGAAAAAAAATCTGAAATTGATGAAAATGACAAAAAAAATTGGAAATTGTGGCAGAAATGAAGAAAAAAAATCAGAAATTGTGGTGGAAATGACAAAAAAAATCAGAAATTGTGGCGGAAATGACAAAAAAAATCAGAAATTGTGGCAGAAATGAAGAAAAAACGGGAAATTGTGGCGGAAATGATGAAAAAATCAGAAATTGTGGCGGAAATGAAGAAAAAATCAGAAATTGTGGCGGAAATGAAGAAAAAATCGGAAATTGTGGCGAAAATGATGAAAAAATCGGAAATTGTGGCGGAAATGATGAAAAAATCAGAAATTGTGGCGAAAATGATGAAAAAATCAGAAATTGTGGCGAAAATGATGAAAAAATCAGAAATTGTGGCGGAAATGATGAAAAAATCAGAAATTGTGGCGGAAATGATGAAAAAATCAGAAATTGTGGCGGAAATGATGAAAAAAATCAGAAATTGTGGCGGAAATGAAGAAAAAATGGGAAATTGTGGCGGAAATGATGAAAAAAACTCAGAAATTGTGGTAGAAATGATGAAAAAATGGGAAATTGTGGCGGAAATGACGAAAAAATCAGAAATTGTGGCGGAATGGAGGCGGCTGGGCTTGGTTCCTGATATAGAGCAGATAACTAGATACAGTTTATCCAACTAGTTAGGTTTTTGGTTTTTTTTCTTCAGTCCAAAAGTCAAAAGTCCCGGGAATCACCAAGCAAGCTACAATCACTTTGTTTGTCTCCAGCCGCACCCCTCGTGGGATAGCGGAACCATGGATTGGAACTCCGCATTCACTTGGCAGCCCTGCTGCGTCTCAAGTACACTCAGTTCATTCATACATTACTTAACAGCAATAATAGTGATTTAAGTTTACCAAACAATGATAACAACTTAACCGCAGAGTAAAATAACACAAGCAGTTAAAATAATGTGGATCATGCACAATCAGAGTCCATATGCCATTCCAGTAGTCCAAAATACCGATAAATCGATAAATCTTATGGTCCGGACCCAAGTATGCATACAAATACCAAACCAAATACCAAGTATGCATACAAATACAAATACCAAAACCAAGTATGCATACAAATACCAAGTTTGTTCAAAATATTAAAATATCTGGCATACGATACCCTTTGTAGGATGTCTCCTACGTATTACAGGCACCCTCCAAAACCAAAGGTATACCTGCCAAACCAAACCCAAGCTTCCAAAAAGAATGCCTTACCAGGATGGTCCTTGTCTGCTCCTGCAGGGAGCCGGGTGAGTCCGAGCGCAAAGGGGTCCAGGAAGGCAGGACATATTTCAAGAAGGAACTCTTAGAGGCACAGGAGCAGCTGTCCCCATGTGCCCTAAGATGAACTGGTGGGGGAAATGACCAGCCTGGCTGAACGAGGATCTTTTTCTGGGACTAGGAAAGAGAGGAGAGTGCCACCTTTGGAAGAAGGAGCAGGCTAGTCAAGAAGAGTATGGGGATTTAGCTAGGTCATGTAGAGAGAACATTAGAAAGACAAAAGCTCAGTTAACACTCAGTCTGGCCACTGCTGTACGAGATAATAAAAAGTGTTTTTACAAATACACTAACAACAAAAAGAAAACCAAGGAGAATCTCCATCCTTTATCAGGTGCAAAGAGGAATATTGCCACCAAGGATGGGTACTGAAGGTACTGAACACCTTCTTTGCCTCAGTCTTTCATACTCAGACCAGTTATCCTCAGGGTATTCGGTCCCCTGAACTGGATGACAGGGTTGGAGAGCAGAATAATCTCATCATAATCCAGAAGGAAATGGTTAATGACCTGCTATGCCACCTGGACACCCACATGTTTATGGGGCTGGATAAAACCTGAGAGTGCTGAGGGAGCTGTTGGAGGAGCTTACCAAGCCTCTCTCCATCATTTATCAGCAGTCCTGGCTAACAGGGCAGGACCCGGATGACTGGGTTCTGGCCCCCTCATTATAAGAAAGACATTGAGGTGCTGGAACATGTCCAGAAAAGAGCTACCAAGCTCATGACGGGCTTAGAGAACAAGTCATATGAGGAGAGGCTGAGGAAGCTGGGCATGTTAAGTTTGGAGGATACTGAGGGGAGACCTCATTGACCTCTACAACTACCTGAAAGGAGGTTGTAGAGAGGTGCATGTTGGCCTCTTCTCCTTAGTTAATAATTACAGAACCAGGGGAAATGGTCTGAAGTTGCAGCAGGGGAGGTTTAGATTAGATGTTAGGAAGAAATTCTTTACGGAGAGTGTGGCAAGGCACTGGAACAGCCTGCCCAGGGAGATGGTTAAGTCACCATCCCTGGAGGTATTTAAGAAATGAGTTTACATGGTGCTTCACAACATGCTCTAGGGGCAGTCATAGAGGGGGCTTGTGGTTTTTGGGTTGATTCTTGGGGTTTTTTTCTAATGGTCGAGTATTTAGGTGTTTTTTGTTCTTGTAGGTATGGTTGGACTTAGTGATCTAGGAGGTCCTTTCCAACCGTGATTATTCTGTGATTCTGTGATTCTGTATTTGAAATACATGGGTACTACACAGGAAGTAACTTGGTCAAAAAAAGTTGCCTTTTTTCTTTTTTTTTTTTTTTCCTATAAGAAATACTTTATTTTTGCATTTAAATGCATTTAAAAAAAACAGAAGACATCAAACGATGTTGAGAATTCTACAGTTACCAGAAACCTCTCGATGCCAGCGGTGGGGAGAGGGGTGGGAAGGGGGGGAGAGGGGAAGGGGAGGGGGGATGTTTCCCGAGGCATTAGTGCTTAGCAACATAGCCCTACCGGCGTTGAAATGGTTAAACACACGGAGCTTTCAATCCACCTCAGCACCACCACGCTCCTCAAGAGGCAAACCTCCTGAGGTGGCACCTGTTAGGGACATGCCTGTCCCCTCGGAGCTGCCAGCAGCTCCCCGAGAGCGGTAAGAAAGCTCTGGTCCCTACAGGAGTTAGCAGCGGTTCGGGGTGTCTGAAGAGGGTGGAGACTGCGGTCACCAACCCACGGAGCTCCTCCGTGGGGAGGTTGAAGGTTGAGAGGGTTTTTGTTGGGGGGAGAGGAGGGGTCATTTTGGTTTTGACCTGGCACAAGATAAGCACCAGACTCTGTTTTACCCAGTGTAATCCCGCTCTTGGCTCCTGGGAGAAGAAAGCCCAAGGTGCTGACGCAGGGGAAAGCGCTCGTCAGAGAAGTTCAGCTCCAAGATGGGTTTATTCTTCGGTGGAACAAAGAACCCTCCAGAGATGACCAAGGGAGGCACTGAAAGGAGAGAGAGCCAGGTCCCTCTTCCCCCACATAAATATTTTTTAAATCCAGATGTTGATAATATTTTAGTAAATAAGAAAATAGCCTGCAAACCAAAGATTAGAAAAAAAAAAAATGTGCCAAAAGCATGTTCTCAAAAAATTGCCATGTTGGTTAATTATCTTTATGTCAAAGCAGTAAGGGGGAAAGTACATCATCCCTCTATCATTGCATACAAAGAGTCCCTGTTTGGGATCAATGACTAGGTATGTGCAGCCAACCATCTTGAAACTGCCTGCAGGTTATGGATTTGGAAGTTAGTGGAAAATTTCAGATTGAGCCTGAACGTTCATTCACATCTGGACTTTAATATAACAACCTAAATGAAGTGTTGCTCCAAATTTTAAATCATACTGAACTTGATGAAAGGCCTGACATGATCTACAGGAAAAAGTCAGAAAAGCTGTAAATGTTTATTTCAATTAGATTAAACCAGTGCTTTCAATGTTGCTGTCAACGTTTAGGGTCAGGGCAGTCCACTAGACCTATAACAGATGCTCTCTGTTAACACCCTTCCCTCCCCAAAGGGGAAGAGAAAATGAATAAGGGAGAGAAACTTAGCAATTAGAAAAGGAAACTAGAACATCTTTAATGAAAATAACAATAATAAAATGGAATATATACAGATATATACAAAACCAGTATCCAACCCAATCCCCCCCGATAAAAGGGGAATAAGTTTTGAATATTAATCCATGTGCTGTTCTGGGAGAAGAGCAAGGATTTCACATGTTCAAGGGTCCTGAAAACAAAAGAACAAGGCAGAGAAGATATGTCAATTTCCACTTGTCTTATGACCAATTTACTTAGTTTGTCTGTACTGGATTTCGCTGGTGATATCATGTGGGAGGCCGAAACGCAGTACGTTCTTGCATGAGCAAGATTAGTCTAAGTAAAAACATCAAAAGGAGCAGGAGATGCTGATTTGGCTGACCTTGAGGTTGGGAAAACACAAGTGCATGAACAATGTGTGATCGAGCCAATCAGGAGAAAAGAAGGATGCGTGGCCAGAGTATGCTGGGTTGAGTGTTTATCTGGTGTGAACAAGTGGTGGAAAATTTTTAGAGGAAGTGTTGCTGCTGTCGCAGGCTATAAAAGGCACTGTGTGACAATAAACGGGGATTTCTGCTGCACAATCTCCTGAAGTCCGTGTCTTCATACGCTGCAAATGGCACCTGAACAGGGACACACACCCTCATCTGAGATTCACTGAATCTGAGACGGCAGTGTAACCCAACCGAACCACGGAGAATGTAGCGCGCTCATCACCTCGGCAGGAATGCAGGTGAGTGGTTGGGCATCAAGGGGAACTCACTCACAAAAGAGCGAAAACGGAATGCTGCAGGCCATTAACAGTTTGGATTCAACCAGGGCAGCTGGCCTGAGCTTGCTCACAGGTGTATCCCAGACCATAAACATCATGCTCATTATAAAGGGGGGGAAACAGAGAGAGGATGAGTGGTTCTTTTGCTTGGAGGGGTGCACTCTTCTTTCTGCCTTTGAGGACTTCTTTTTCTGTTTGTTGTGACTGCTGTGCATTCACTGGGCTGAGTATGACTTTGTATACATTATGCTAGTATTAGTTTGGCTGCTTTATTAAATGCATTTTCATTTTAGTTCATAGGTTTCCTCTCCTTTTCCTGAACTCCTTCTCTGCTGGGGAAGGGTCATTGGATCATAGAGCAACTACTATAGTTTAGCCCTGAATATGGGCTAAATGTAGATGATTTATTTGGTGCCAGGCATTTTTTTTTGAGAATGACTGTTGTGAAAAAGGGTAATTTGGCATAAGATAAACCCCCTTGCATTCCAGCTGGTCCTCAGCTATCAGAGGGGCTGGAGGTGACTGGGCTTAGATTCTAAAGGGTGTCCAATTTGGCACTACTAGTTGGATCACCTTCAGTGTATCTGAACTCTCCCGGCTCCGAATTCACTACTAGCACACTGCACTCCCCAGCTAGTTGTGCTCCATGGCTTCATGGAGCCAGTAAGGAGCTGGTGGTGCCCCATGAGCCACTTCCCTGCCTACCTTGTGGCTCGCTCCTTGCTTGCGTGTGCCAAGCGCCTTGCACTCGCTTGCTCTGACTGTCCCACGCGCCTGCTTGTGGCATGCTTCTGGCATGCTTGTGGCACGCTACTGGCACGCTTGTGGCACACTCCTGGCACACTTGTGGCATGCTCCTGGCATGCTTGTGGCAAACTCCTGGCACACTTATGGTGTGATTGTGGCACACTCCTGGTTGTGGCATGCTTCTGGCATGCTTGTGGCACACTCCTGGCATGCTTGTGGCACACTTGTGGCAAACTCCTTGCATACTTATGGCATGCTTCTGGCAAACTCCTAGCACACTTACGGCATGCTTCTGGTACGCTCCTGGCACACTTGTGGCATGACTGTGGCACACTCCTGGCACACTTGTGGTACGCTTCTGGCATGATTGTGGCACACTTGTGGCAAACTCGTGGCACACCTATGGCGCGCTCCTGGCACGCTTGTGGCACTGTCACGTGCTCCCTCAGCCCTTGCACAGCCCTTTGCGCCTACAAGCTCTTCGCACAGCCCCTTGCACGCTCAAACCCTTTGCACACCCAGACCCCTTTGCACACCCTTTGCACGCTCAAACCTCTTTGCACACCCTTTGCACGCTCAAACCCTTTGCACACCCAGACCCCTTTGCACACCCTTTATATACCTTACTAGCAAAGATGGATCAATGGGCCAAGGCCAGTTGTATGAAGTACAATAAGGCCAAGGGCCGGGTCCCGCGTTTCGGTCACAACAACCCCCAGCAGCGCTACAGGCTTGGGGATGAGTGGCTGGAGAGCTGCCCAGCTGAAAAGGACCTGGGTGTGCTGGTAGACAGCCGGCTGAACATGAGCCAGCAGTGTGCCTGGGTGGCCAAGAAGGCCGACAGGATCTTGGCTTATATAAGGAATAGCGTGGTCAGCAGGAGAAGGGAAGTTATTGTGCCCTTGTACTCAGCCCTTGTGAGGCCTCATTTTGAGTACTGTGTTCAGTTCTGGGCCCCTCATTATAGGAAAGGCATTGAGGTGCTGGAACATGTCCAGAGGAGAGCTACCAAGCTTGTGAGAGCTTAGAGAACAAGTCGTATGAGGAGAGGCTGAGGGAGCTGGGCGTGTTTAGTTTGGAGAAGAGGAGGCTGAGGGGAGACCTCATTGCCTTCTACAACTACCTGAAAGGAGGTTGTAGAGATGTGGGTGTTGGCCTCTTCTCCTTAGTTACTAATGACAGAACCAGGGGAAATTGTCTGAAGTTGCAGCAGGGGAGGTTTAGATTAAGATATTAGGAAGAAATTCTTTACAGAGAGAGTGGTGAGGCACTGGAACAGCCTGCCCAGGGAAATGGCTGTTCAATGCCAGCAGCCTCATTCCAACTCACATGGAGCTCAGATGAAATACCCTCATCAGCCAGAAACGTGTCAACCAAACATCCCCCTGTCGAGGCCTTGTCTCAGATACAACATGTTCATTAAATGTCACCTTGGAATAGAAAAGATTGACAGGTGTCACTCCATGAAGTATGAGGTGCTGTTAGTATAAAATAAGGTCCATAACTTACAGCAAACAGCAAACCAAGGAAAGGACAGAGGGAGCTTTGTGGGATCTTGGGAAAAGTGACACAATGGAATTCTTTTCCCCTAACAGCTTTTGAACATTTCAATGCAAATGGGAGTTTGATCTCGTTTCTGACCAAACCAAGTATGCCAACCACACTGACCAGAGAATGCTCACCGGTGATTTAGTGACAGCATCTGCTGCCCGTAAGCACAGTGCACCCCATAAGGATCAGCCTCCAGCACATGCAGCTTGTGCTCTGCTCCCACTGCTGCGTGTCCGAGATGTCCCAGCACCGCACAAGCACCGGTGGGATTTTGTACCAAGAACCTCCTGCCCCTGAAAACATGAGCCCCAAGCGTGGCAACCCACAGCCCCCCAGGAACTGCACCACACGGCTCTTTGCTTAGGTACCCAGCAAACTGGTTTCTGCTTTCTGCCTCCAGCCTGCGCAGAGCCCTCCGCTGCCCGGTCTGGTGGCGCGCGTGCGGGGGCTGGCCCGTGTTCCGTGTGGGGGTGTGAGTGTTACACGTGAGGGGGTGCGTGGGGTTCAGGGTGTGCGTGTGACACGTGGGGGGGTGTGCACTATGGGGTGTGCGTGTGACACATGAGGGTGTGCATGTGCTGTAGGGTGTGCGTGTGCCATGTGAGCGTGTGCGTGTGACACGAGGGGGTGCGTGTGCTGTAGGGTGTGCGCGTGCCATGTGAGCGTGTGCGTGTGACACGTGAGGGTGTGCGCGCACTATGGGGTGTGCGTGTGACACATGAGGGTGCGCGTGTGCCACGTGAGGGGGTGCGCGTGTGCGGCAGGGAGCCTGTGCGCACACGCGTGTGCGTGCGTGTGCACGGCCAGGTGTACTCACCGCGGGGTTGTGCGTGTGCGCCGTGGGGAGCGGGTGCGTGCACACGCGTGTCCGTGCGTGCCGAAGGTGTGCGCTGCAGGGAGCGGGCCTTGTCACACTCGCACACGCGTGTGCGTGTCGTGGCTGCAGGTACCCACTCCAAGGTGTGGCTGTGCTGCCAGGAACGGTTGTACCCCCCTCTCAGTCTGCCGGTACCGGGGGGGGGGACCCGGCCGTGCCCCCTCCCCAGCACCCAGCGCCCCCCCCCCCCCCCCCCGCCCCCCCCCCTCCCAGGGGGACACAAAAGCAGCCAGGCACTAACACTGGCAAGAAAACATCTCAAAAGCCTCTTCAGAAAACATCTCAATAAGCCTCTTCAGAGCTGCCCAGAGCATCTTACACCTCCAAGAATCACTTATTCGGCCAAAATTAAGACTACAGGCAAGAAGCAGCTTCCGAGGACACAGGAAAAAAAATCATTTCTACCTTCCACAGCCACCAGGAGCTGTCTCCATTTAAGACCAGCTCCAGTTTCATCACAAAAACACTGAATTTCAAGCCTTTTGCTCCTCACACCACAACAAAAAGCACCTGTAATATTAACACTGAAAAAAATCGAATCCAAATCCTCCAGCACAGGCCCGGTCAAGACCCTGGGCTCCTCACAACATTCTAAAGAGCAAAAAAAACTCCATCGTGCCTACCTTTGGAGACCACGGAGCTGCCGGGGACGCTCGGAAGGAGGCGTTGGTGGCTCTCCGGGACCTCGTTGCCCTCAGGGATTTCAGGAGAACGCGTCGACCCCCGGCAGATCTGCCCCGGCCACCCGGCAACAACGCGGCCAGCCCAGTTGCACCTCGGGAAGAGCTCAGCTGCCCGCCTTGAGCTATTTATCGGCCATCGGTCCACCACACCCCTCACTAATCACCCCCAGGTGAACATCATCACCACACACACACACCCCAGGGTGGCGGCCACAGCGGGGGGGATGCGGGGGGCAGAGCTGGGGCTACCTGGATGACGGGGATGTCGCCGTGCTTCCGCTCCAGCCGGCGCACGTAGGCTGTGAGCTCCAGCGCCTCCTCGTAGTAGCCGTTGCGGACACAGGTGTCCATGAGCTGCGGGATCTCCAGGATCTCCAGGATCTCCGTGTGCCGGTTCAGCGTCAGGCTGTTCATGCGGCGGCTGCGGGCGATCTCCTCGGCGTCCCGCATGAAGGTCCTGCGGGATCGGGGTGGGATCAGCACCAGGGGCTCCCCTTGCAGCAGGTGGACCCCCGTACATCCCCAGCTGTGCTGGCTTCTTCCCAGTGCTGTCCAGGGCCCCCTCTCAGTGCCGCTTCTCCCCCCCAGTCCCAACCAGCCCTGATCCTTACTGGTCCCAGCACCAGGACACCTTTTGCCCCGGCTCCTGCCTCTGCCCGCCCTCCTGTCCCAGCTCCAAGGCCTCTCTCACCCCCCCAGCCCAGCCATCCCCAGCCGTCTCAGCCCCTGTCCCGGCCTCGCCCCATCCCCAGCCCCTTCCACTCCCCTCCGGTTCCAGCCGTGCCCTCCCCGGTCCCACCCGAGCCCCCCGCGGGGCCGGCCCCGATCCCCCCCCCCCCCACCGGCAGGCGGCCTGGAGAGCGGGCAGCCGATCCAGCCAGCAGCCCTCCCAGTTCACCTAGCAGCTCTCCCAGTGCATCCCAGTTCACCTAGCAGCACTCCCAGTTCACCCAGCAGCACTCCCAGTGAGTCCCAGTTCACCCAGCAGCACTCCCAGTGCATTCCAGTTCACCCAGCAGCCCTCCCAGTTCACCCAGCAGCACTCCCAGTGCATCCCAGTTCACCCAGCAGGCCTCCCAGTGCTTCCCACTTCACCCAGTAGCCATCCCTGTGCTTCCCAGTCCACCCAGCATCCCCCCCAGTGCTTCCCAGTTCACCCCGCACCCCTCCCAGTCCACCCAGTATCCCCCCAGTGCATCCCAGTTCACCCAGCAGCCCTCCCAGTGCTTCCCAGTTCACTCAGCAGCCCTCACAGTGCTTCCCAGTACACCCAGCATCCCTCCCCAGTGCTTCCCAGTACACCCAGCAGCCCTCCCAGTGCATCCCAGTCCACCAAGCACCTTTCCCAGTACCTCCCAGTCCACCCCAACCCCTCTCTCAATCTCTCCCAGTGCCTCCCAGTCCCTCCCAGTACATCCACGACTCCACCCAGTGCATCCCAGCCCTTCCCAGTGCCTCCCAGTCCCCTCCAGCCCCCCCCCCCGTGCCTCCCCGTCGACCCCAGCACCCCCCCCAGGGCCCCCCCGTCCCCCCCCGCCCCCCCCCCACGGCCCCAACAAAACGCAACCAAAAGAACCCCGGAGGGAGGGGGATCCCGCGGTATTCCTGCTGCGAGAAGAAGAGGGGGAAGCAAAGCCAGGAACTAACGCCGGAGCACGACGGCCATGGAGGAGAGGAGGAGGGGGGGAGAAGGCCGTACACATCCGACTTCCCGGGCGCGCCGCGGACATGCGAAGTGCGAGCGGTTCCTCCGCGCCTCCGCCGCCGCTTCAGCCCCTTCGGCCCCCGCCCCGGCCCGGGGGGCGGCCGTTCAGCTCCGTCCAGCCGGTATCGCCGCCGTAACTCCACAAGCCATGATGCCGCCGCCGCCGCCGCCGCTCCGGGATACGGAACCGGGGTACGGGAGGCTGAAGGGGGGAAACACGGCACACACACGACCCTGCCGGAGCCCGGTGCTGCCGAGCGGAGCCCCCCCCCTCCTCCTCCCGAGTGAGGCAGCCCCGGAGCACGCGGTTCAGCTCCGCTCGCTACCGCTGCTGCTGCCGGAGCGCTCGGGAGAAACGGGGCGGGGTTGAAGGGGGGGGGGCTGAACCGGGGAACGGGGAGGGGGGGGAACCGGGGTGGAACAAACCCCGGGCGGCCACTCCGCCCGCCGGCCAATGGCGGAGCGGGGAGCCCACGTGGGGGCGGCGGGAGGCGCGCGCGGATTGGCGCGCCGCCGGCAGCGAGGGACTGGGGTGGGCACCGAGCCACGGGATCATGGGGACACGGGGACTGGGGTGGGCACGAGGAACAGGATGGGCACAGGGGCTGGGACGGGCACAGGGACTCTGGTGGACATGGGGACACGGGGACTGGAATGGGGACACGGGGACCGGGAGGGTGACAGTCACCAGGACGGGCACGGGGACCGGGGAGGCGTCGGGGACCGGGCCGGGCGTGGGGCCGGGGGCGTCCCCAGCGTCCCCAGCGTGGCGAGCCCCCGGTGACCCCGTCCCCGCAGACGTGGACGAGTGCCAGGAGCACGGTGCCAGCCTCTGCGGCCCCCGGCGCTGCGACAACGTCCCCGGCTCCTACCGCTGTGTCCCCGACTGCCAGCCCGGCTACCGCCCCGGGGACAGCGGGGACTGCCAGGGTCAGTGCTGCCGGCACCGGGACGGGCAGGGGACATGGGGACACGGGGACACGGGCATGGGGACGCGGGGACATGGGGACTGGGACAGGTAGAGGGGCATGGGGAGTGGGATGGACACAGGGACATGGGCGTGGGGACTTGGGGACATGGGGAGTGGGATGGACATGGGGACGTGGGCGTGGGGAGTGGGACAGGCAGAGGGACATGGGGACGGGGATGGACACAGGGACGTGGGGACATGGGCATGGGGACATGGGGACATGGGGACGACAGAATGCAGGGGTGGTTGGGCAGCCGCCGCAGCGGCAGCGGCACTGTCTGTCGTGTCCTGGGGCTGGCCCCACCGGCCGGGCGGCTGCCAAGGGCGGGGGATGGGGGGGGGAGGTGTCTCGGGGAGGCCTCCGAGGCCTGGAGGCGCCCGAGGCCCTAAGAGGCCTCAGCGGGAGCCCCACGTGGCAGCGCGGGCCCGCGGCTCCCAGAGCTCGGTCTCGGTCGCCTCGCGGTTTCCAGCTGCACCCGGGACACCCGCCCCGCGCCGCTAAAACCCACCCGGGACCCGCCGGGACCCTTCCCGGGACCCCTCCGGCCTCACCCGCGGCTCCGCCATGGCCGCCGCCCGCTCGGCAAAGAGGTTCCGCCCGCCGCGCGCCGCGGGGTCGCCCCTTCCGGCGGCGGGGCGGCGCAGGGGCGGAAGTGACGTCGGGAGAAGGGGCGGAGTCACCGCGAGGGGCGGGGGCAAAGGGGGAGGTGGGCGGAGCCTCCCGCTCCCCGCTGGGTCCTAAAGCCCGCCCCGCACTTCCCAGCATCCCGCGGAAAAAAACCGCCCCCTGCCCCCACCAGTGTCCGCCCAGTGTCTCCCAGTGCGCTCCAGTGCATCCCAGTGACCCCTCACTATCTCCCAGTGCCCCCACCAGTGTCCTCCCAGTGCATCCCAGTATCCCCCAGTAACAGGGTCCAGGATGGGGACACCTGTAACGGGGTCTGGCACGGGGATGGGGACACCAGTAACGGGGTCCAGGATGGGGACACCGGTAACAGGGTCTGGCACAGGGATGGGGACACCGGTAACGGGGTCTGGCATGGGGATGGGGACACCAGTAACAGGGTCCAGGATGGGGACACCTGTAACGGGGTCTGGCATGGGGATGGGGACACTGGTAACGGGGTCCAGGATGGGGACACTGGTAACAGGGTCTGGCACGGGGATGGGGACACCAGTAATGGGGTCTGGCATGGGGATGCTGCTAACGGGGTCTGGCATGAGGACGGGGATGCTGCTAACGGGGACAGGGACACCGGTAATGGGGTCCAGTACGGGGATGGGGATGCTGGTAACAGGGTCTAGGATGGGGACGCTGGTAACTGGGTCCGGCACGGGGATGGAGATGCTGGTAACGGGGTCGGGGACAGGAACACCAGTAACAGGGTCCAGCACAGGGATGGGGACACTAGTAATGGGGTCCAGCATGGGGATGGGGACACTGGTAACGGGGTCCGGCATGGGGATGGGGACGCTGGTAACGGGGTCCGGGATGGGGACAGCGGTGACGGGGGCGAGGGTGGGCATGGGGGCACCGGTAACGGGGGCTGGCGCGGGGACAGGGAAGCCGGTGACGGGGGAAAGTTGTCCCCCCCCCCCCCCCCCACTAAGCAGCACCCCAAGAGCTATGGGTGCCACTGTGGGTCCCAGTTAGGAGCGTGGCTCCTGCCAGCACCGTGCCTCAGTTTCCCTTTTTCCTTCCAGCCTGCCGCAAGCGGAAAGGGGGCTGAGGCAACAGCGGGGCGAGGGGGAGCCCACCCCCCCCTCAGACTCGCACCGACCGTTGGCGCCCGCGGCGCGGCGCGCAACCAACCGCCCCCCGCCCCCGAGGCGGCCGCGCGCACGCGCGCCTGCCAGGCGCCCCGCTCCGCCCAATCCGCGTCCCCGCTCGCCCTCCGCTCCGCCGGCCCCGCCCCCTTTTCTTTGAACGCCGTTTAGTTACCGCAGCCGCCGCTCTCGGCCAATCGCCGCCCGCGCTGCCGCGGCGCGGCCCAATCGGCGGGCGGCGGGCGAGGGGCGAGGCGCGCGCGGGGCGGGGGGGGCAAGGCATGACGCAGCGAGTTTTTCCCCTCGCGGCGCCTGGCGCCGGCTCTCGGCGGCGGCGAGGTCGCCGCTCCGGCCTGTGACGCGGTGACGCACAGGTACGTGAGGGGCTGGCGAGCCCGGCCGTCACGTGGGGCGGGCGCCGCCGCTGCTGCTGCCAGGCGCCGCGGGTCCCGTGCGGTCCGGCCGCCGCTCCGCCGCCCCTCCCCCTTGTCACTCTGGTGGCAGGTCCGTCACCTGCCACTGGCGTGACAGCTTGACACCGTTACCAGGTCACGCGCGTGTCACTGGCGTGTCAGTGGCACAGCAACCCCAGGTCACTCACATGTCACTGGCGTGTCAGTGTCACACCAGCACTGGGTCACCCACGTGTCGCTGGCGTGTCAGCGCCGCAGTCACACTGGAACCGGGTCGCTGGCGCGTCCCTGACATGTCGGTGTCACACGGGGTCACCTGCCTGTCCCCGCCACATTCCTCACACGCCAGTAGCGTGTTGGTAGCGTGTTGCTGGCATATCAGCATCGCAGTCACGCCAGCACTGGGTCACTCGCATGTCCCTGGCGTGTCGCTGTCACACGGGGTCACCCGCCCGTCCCCGAGTCGTTCCTCGCGCGCCGGTAGCGTGTGGGTGGCGTGTTCTTAGCGTGTCGCTGACGTGTGGCTGGCGTGTCAGCGCCGCGGTCACGCCAGCACCGGGTCACTCGCGTGTCCCTGGCGCGTCGCTGTCACACGGGGTCACCCGCCCGTCCCCGCCGCGTTCCTCCCGCGTCGGTGGCGTGTTCTTAGCGTGTCGCTGACGTGTGCTTGGCGTGTCCCCCCACAGTGTCCCCCGAGCGCTTCACCTGCGGCCCGGCCGTGGTCGGCGGCTGCCTGAGCGGAGCGGCCCGCCCCCTTCCCCATCCCGTGCCCTGGAGACCCCAACCTTCGCCATCCCATGCTCTGGAGACCCCAACCTTCTCCATCCCGTGCTCTGGAGCCCTCCACCTTCCCCATCCCGTGCTCTGGAGACCCCCACCTTCTCCATCCTGTGCTCTGGAGACCCCCACCTTCTCCATCCTGTGCTCTGGAGACCCCTGCCTTCATCACCCTGTACACCGGAGACTTCACTTTCATGACGTCATTCAGTGGAGATCCCCACCTCCATCACCCCCTGCACTTGAGACCCCCGCCTTCCCCACCCATCATCCCACCTTTGTTGCCCTGACACCCCCTTTCACCACTCCACACACCAGAGACCCGACAGACTCCACGCTGCACACGGGGGGGGGTCGCAGCCTTTATTTGGGTGCCCTCAGGCCGCGTACCCCGCGTCCTCCTCGCTGCTGTCCTGCAACAGGCCGCGGTCCCCGGGGGTGCAGGCGAGGCACAGCCGATCCGCGTCCCTCCAGCACGGCCTGCAGTACCGGGCACCGCAGGTGGGCACGGGGCACACCCGGTCCCGGGGGGTCTCGGGAGCGTCGCACACCGTGCAGCTCTGGCGCAGCCAACGCGGGCAACACCATCGCAGCAGCAACGTCCCCTGCGTGGGGACGGGGCAGCGTGGGACTGGGGCTCAGCAGCCCCGCCCCCCACTTCATTTCCTTTAGCTGTGAAATTTGCGGCGTAGCCCGGACGGACTTTTCAGCCATGTCTGTATCCCAAATTGCAAGTGCTGTTGCTTTTAACATCCCAGCTCCCCGGGGATATTTGCTTCTGGAATTGCATCTATTCTCCCAAGTGTGATTTCACTGCTCGCAATGTCACAGCTAAGGTCTTGTTGTTCAGCAGGTAGATTTTATTTGTCAGCGCGCTGTATCTTCCTAAAGAGGCAGGGAATTGCTATAAAAATGATTTATTTTAATGTTTTGGGGGGGTTTAAGTGAATCATTGCAGGAGGTGTTAAAGGGAGGTAATAAATGTTACTAATAGATCGTTCCAGGGTCTAGAGGAGGCGAGGAGGTCGGCGTCAGGCTGCGCAATCCAACGGTGATTACGTGGTGTTGGTATTCCTCTGGCCAACAGCGATGCTGTTCAGTGGTCACGTCCTGGAGAAGACTCTGAGGGGGCAGACAAGAAGAAGAAGCCGCTCATCAACAGCTGCTTCTTGAGGTTGGTGAATTGAAGAGACGTCGTGAGAGGACGGGCCCGAGACTCACCGTGCTCATCTTCGGTTCTTAAGGCGTCTCGCTCTTCTGTGGTAGCATTTCGGTTGGGTATCAGGCATCACTTCTGACAGAGGGTGATCAGACTGGGAATATGGCTGAGATCTTTCTAAAGATCGGGCTCCTCTGTCAAGCTGGAAGACCCACTGTTTTCCCCACATGCCCTGCTACCAGCATGTGCGCCTCTCTGAAAGCTAGTGAAAGCCGCTGCCTCTCTGTTTGCACTCTGAGTGTAGCTTCTGATTTCGCCACGTTTAAATCTCCCGCTGTTGTCCCAGCAAGGGAAGATAAGGGAAGAACTGATTCTCACTAAAAACTTGTTCATGCTTAGTTACTTTTTTGACTGAACAATATTTCACTTGCGCACCCCCCCCCAAAAAAAAAAGACAAAATGAGTGTCAAAAGTACCAGCAAAACTGACTGCATTTAAAAAAAATGAACACTGTGAACTTATGTTGACTTGGTATGTTTGTGTGTTTGGACAATGAACCAAAGAATCATTAATTCATCCTTGGAGAAGTAGGAGTTGGGCATGCCGTCTTAGCAGAGCTGAACTGCTGCATCAGTTGGGAAGATGTTATGGCTTAACCCCAGTGGGAAGCTAAACCCCACACAGCCACTCTCTCACACACCACCCACCCACCCCCCCACAGTGGGATGGGGGGGAGAGAATCAGAAGGGTAAAAGTGAGAAAACTTGTGAGTTGAGATAAAGAGAGTTTAATAGGGAAAGAAAAGCCACACATGGCAAGGTTTTTGTAGTGGGGGTGATGCAGGAGGTGCCAGCTCAGGGCAGCTGAGAGCGACTCTGATGGACAGCCTGGCTCTCCTCACTCGGCACTGAGGGTCTGCCTGTTTGCACCCCAGGACTCTCAGTGCAGCACTTGTAGCACAGCAGAAGTGTCTCTGCTGTTGGCCTTCCAAAAGCCTCCTCAGGTAGGAGAGGTCAACAGGAGCAAGAGCAAGAAAACCAAACCCCCAGCTCTGCTCTGCAGTCGGGTGAGTCGGGGGACAATGCTGAGATTTCCTGGGTTTCAGGAGTCGACCTAGAGAGATATGCTTCCCATCTGCGTATTGGCACACATCAGGACTGACTCCTTCAAACACCACAGTAGAATCCCCTGCTCCCCACTGCACCCTCAGCCGGCAAACACCAGAGCTCCAGACAGGGATCTGCATGAAGGTCTTTCTGGAGGGACAGAGACTGCGAATGGGGGGGGGGGTGGTCTGGGATAAATGGGGAAAGATTTGCTTTGGAAATTAAGTCCTGACCTTTCACTGACTTTTCCTACTTGCACAGGTCCCCATGGCCAAAGGCAGCAAATGTCCAACAGCAGCTCCATCACCCACTTCCTCCTCCTGCCATTTGCAGACACACGGCAGCTGCAGCTCTTGACCTTCGGGCTCTTCCTGGGCATCTACCTGGCTGCCCTCCTGGGCAACGGGGGGGGGGGGGGGGGGGGGGGGGAGGGAGGGGGGGGGGGGGGGGGGGGGGGGGGGAGGGGGGGGGGGGGGGGGAGGGGGAGGGGGGGGGGGGGGGGGGGGGGGGGGCCGGGGGGGGGGGGGGGGGGGGTGGTTTGGGCGCTCGGGGGGTGGGTGGTTTGAGCTCTCAAGGGTCCCTGTGCACATGGCAGAGTGGGCAGCAGGTAACAGCCCCCCGAGCCGGGACGGTGGCACCGTGGGGCAGGGCCGGGCCTGCCAGCACCCAGGAGGTGCTCGTACCGGTGCAGCTCGGTGCCCAGCAGAGCTGCTGGCGTTGGGCTGACAGTGGGGGAGGCGGCTGCACTCCAGCCGTGCGTAGCTGTCAGCAGTTGCCCCACGCCGAGAGGCCCCGGGAACCAGCTGCTTTGACACTGCCACTCTCTCCGGGCTGGGCCAGCTCTCCCGGGTGTTTACACCCACATCCTGCCTGCACCTGCTGGCAAACCCAGTTCACGTGACCTCCCCTTCTAGGGTAGCGATGGTCCCCCTGCACTGGGCACTGGGGAGACTGCCCCTGGAATCCTGGGGTCAATTCTCAGCCCCTCACTCCCAGCAGGACATTAAGGGGCTGGAGCGTGGCCAGAGAAGGGCAAGGGAGCTGGGGAAGGGGCTGGAGCAGGAGTGTGGTGAGGAGAGGCTGGGGGGGGGGGGGGGGGGGGGGGGGGGGGGGGGGGGGGGGGGGGGGGAGGGGGGGGTGGGGGGGAGGGGGGGGGGGGGGGGGGGGGGGGGGGGGAGGGGGGGGAGGGGGGGGGGGGGGTGTCCAGGTGATACTCACTGCCTTTGCCAATCACTGTCACCTTCAGCTTCAGGCACGCTTCCCCATGGTGGTGAATGGGCTTGGCTGCAAGGGAGGGTGAGGATTAGGGGAGGAAAGCCCAGCAGGGACCCCAGCCCCCCAGGCAGACCCGGGTAGAGCGGGGAGGGTCCGGGGGGGTCCGGAGGGGCCGTGACGGCGGCGCTCCCTGTCCCGGCAGGTGCTGGAACGCTCCCGGGATGTGGTGGACGAAGTCAGCGTCTCCCTGCGCCTCTGGGACACCTTCGGGGACCACCACAAAGACCGACGCTTTGCCTATGGCAGGTGGGACTGCGGGCACCCCGAGCCCCGCCACCGGCACCCCTGCCCGCCACCAGCACCCTGAGCCCCACCACCAGCACCCAGAACCCCGCCACCAGCACCCCCATCCACCACTGACACCCTGAGCCCCACCGCTGGCACCCCCACCCACCACCAGCACCCAGAACCCCACCACCAGCACCCTGACCTGCCACTGGCACCCAGAACTCTGCCACCAGCATCTCCACTCACCACCAGCACCGGGCTGACGGGCGGCGGCGGCGGCCAGGACCCCTCGGCCAAATCGCCGGAGCCGTCGGCCGACGAATCTCCCGATAACGAGAAGGAAGCGGCGGGCGGCGGGGACGCAGGGAAGAAGAGGAAGAGGAGGGTGCTGTTCTCCAAGGCGCAGACCTACGAGCTGGAGCGGCGGTTCCGGCAGCAGCGGTACCTGTCGGCGCCGGAGCGGGAGCACCTGGCCAGCCTGATCCGCCTCACCCCCACCCAGGTGAAAATCTGGTTCCAGAACCATCGCTACAAGATGAAGAGGGCCCGGGCCG
>WUAM01010367.1:5209006-5231651 GCA_024336885.1 Actenoides hombroni | reverse complement strand
GAGAAAGGTATGGAAGTGACTCCTCTTCCTTCCCCGCGGCGGGTGGCCGTGCCGGTCTTAGTCAGGGACGGCAAGCCCTGCCACACGCTCAAAGCTCAGGACTTGGCAGCCGCGACATTCCAGACGGGAATCCCCTTCTCCGCCTATAGCGCCCAGTCTCTACAGCATATGCAATACAACGCCCAGTACAGCGCGACCAGCAACCCCCAGTACCCCACAGCACACCATTTGGTACAAGCTCAGCAATGGACTTGGTGAACGCTGGAGGGGAGCGCGCACACACACACACACGCACACACTACCCGCACTCACACACAAACAACAACAACAGCAACAACAAAACAAAACAAAAAAAAAAAAAGAGAAGGTATGGGGCAAGACGATAGGGTTTGCTATGGGGCAGGGCTATAGGGCAGAGCTATAGGTCGAGGCTATAGGTCCATCTATAGGCCAGGGCTACAGGTCCATCTGTAGGTGGCTATAGGTCCAGGCTATAGGTCCATCTATAGGTCCGGGCTATAGGTCCATCTATAAGTCATGTCCATAGGTCCATCTATAGGTCAGGGCCATAGGTCAGGGCTATAGATTGGGTCCATAGGTCTATCTATAGGGCAGGGCTATCGGACAGGTCTATAGGTCCACCTACAGATGGCCATAGGTCAGGGCTACAGGTCCATCTATAGATTGGGTCCATAGGTCGGGTCCATAGGTCCATCTACGGGCCAGGTCTATAGGTCCGGGCTATAGGTCGTGTCCATAGGTCCATCTATAGGTCCGGGCTACAGGTCCATCTATAGGCTGGGTCCATCTATAGGTCCGGGCTATAGGTCCATCTGTAAGCTGGGTCTATCTATAGGTCTGGGCTATAGGTCCGGGCTATAGGTCCATCTATAGGCTGGGTCTATCTATAGGTCCATCTATAGTTCCATCTATAGGCTGGGTCTATCTGTAGGTCTGGGCTATAGGTCCATCTATAGGCCAGGTCCATCTATAGGTCCGGGTTAAAGGTCTGGCCTATAGGTCCGGGCTAATGGCCCACATCTTTTTCGCTGGGAAACCGCCCCACGCCGCGGAAGTTTCTCCCAGAAATTTCACCCGGGCTCTTTTCCATTTCAAAGCAACCTCAGTTGGGAAGTGAGGGGGGGGGGTCCCTGGACCCCCCCCAGCCTTTCTTCCTCTCCAAGGGGCACCTGGGGGAGCCCACAACCCTCCCCCAAAAAGCCCTCCCAAAGGCACCTGCCAGCGCAGGAGGTTATTGAACCCCTCCTGATGCTGAGCGGCTCTTTGGTAGCCCCAAAAGAGGGGGGGCATTAAGAGGTGGGGTGCCCTCCTCGCCCCCCCCCTAGCCCAGGTGTAATTCCGAGAGCGGTACCTACCTTGGCAAAACGTGGGTCCTTTCCCCGGAGTAATCCCCGAGGGGGTCGGGACGCTCCCCCCACACTTGGTGAGATTTTGCAGGCGGAACCCTACAGAAACCCCTAAACCCCCTTAAGTCTCCTCGCCCCCCCTCCCCTCCCCAATCCAGCCCGGACTATTCTGCTCTCTCTTCCCCGTGGTGCTTTTTCAATCAGATTATTTCTCGATAAGAACACTAATTTCTCTCTCTCCTTCTTCCTCCTTTTTTTTTTTTTCCCCCTTTCTTTTTTTCTTTTTTCTTTTTTTTTTTTTTTTTTTTTTTTTTTTTTTTGTTTGGTTTTGTTTTCGTCCCCCTCCCCCCCCCCACCTCAGGGTGCTCACCTTCCTCTCCAGCTTATCCCGGTCGAAAGCCAAGAGGTTGAGACTGGGCAGAGTGGGCACGGGCCTGTTGGGGGGACGGGGAGGGGTCCTGGGTGAGGTGGGGAGGACCCACACCCCCCCGAGACAGGGAATGGACCCCGGAGCAGCCCCAAGGGAGGGTGCTGAGCCCAGGGTGCCGCGGCACTCGCCTGTTGTTCGGCTCCTTGGCGGGGGTGACGGCCGGGCTGGGTTTTTGGGAGGGGACCTGGAGGAAGAAGGGGATTTGGAGGGTGTTTGCGACCCCCCCCCCCACCTCTGTGGGCAGGGGGGGACACACGCAGAGCATTGTAGGGGGGAGGTCCGTGGCTCACGGGGGGCACGGTGCCCGGGTCGATCACCAGCCAGCGCTCGGTCCTGGTCTCCAGCTGCTGGCAGCCCAGGGGCTCGCGGAGCCGCACGATCACCTCCAGCTTCCCCCCCGTGGGCCTGCGGCCATCCAGGAGCTGGGGAAGGGGGGGGTGAACCCCTTAACGACCCCGCAGAGGGGAGGGGGAAACAGTGGAAAGTGCCGGAAGGTGCCCCGGGGGCTGCGGGGCTGCCTCACCTCCAGGATCTCCCGCACCTCGCACGTCGTCTCCAGGGCCTCCAGCTTGAGCTGGGCTGTGCCGAGGACGCGCTCAGAACAGAAAATATTTGAAGGACTTGAAAAATTCGAAACATATTCAAGAATGATAAATTCCCCAGGTAAACTCCAGAGCAACCCGGTGTGAGTTCGCTCGGTCCCCCCCAGTTTTCTCCTCGCCCTCCGCTTGCGTCTGGGCAGCTAAGGGCCGGCGAAAGAAGAAGGGGGGAAAAAAAAAAAAGGAACAAAAAGAGAAAAAGAATAAACGAAGAAAAGGAGAAATAAAGGGGGAAAAAAAGGAGAAATAAAAGAAAAAAAGAAAAAAGAAAAAAGAAAGGGGGGAAAAGAAGAAATAAATAAAAGAAACAAAAATAAAGTCCAAGAGAAAATTAAATAGGGGGGTGCGGGGCGGTGAAGGTGGGGGGAAGGAAAAAAAGCATCAGCAGAAGTACCCACAGGCTAGGACGGGTTACCTTGCGGTGCGGAGCAGCTCCCGGCTGCCTTCCCTTTGGCGGGACTCCCCTCCTCCGCTGCTCGCGCCCCTCACAGCCCCCCGCACATCCCCCCGCACATCACCGCTCCTTCCGCCGGGGCCGCTGCGCGCAGCGCTGCCGCTCGCTGCTGGCTCTGGGTGCTGGGTGGGGGGGGCTGAGGGGTGTGTGTGTGTGTGTCTGTGCGTGCGTGTGTGTGCGTGTGCTGAGCGGGGCTGCGCGGCGGCGGGCGGGGCGCGGGCAAATGCCTTATTAGCAGGGCTAGAACTTAATAATGGATGAGAAAATCAGATGCGTTTCGTGTCCCAAAGCCTTATTTTGATTAAAGCAGTCTCTGTCGATGCCATAAATATAGTTTGTATAAAATAAATGTCTCTGCTGACGGAGTGAGTGTCACAGGAGGGGAGGAACACCCGACGCTGGCGACAAGATGCCACAAAGCAGACGTGCTGCAGGCACTGCTGTTGCGTTAGTCCTTGGTGCAGGGGAGCTGGAGGAGCAGAGAGCCACAGTCTGTCCCCGAGACAGCGATGGCTTGCAAATAAATAACTGGAGAATCAGGCTTTTGATGAATCCTCAGCAAGCAGCTCACGGAGAAGCAGATGTTACCCTCGAACCTCGGCACGGTTCCGCGCGCTCTTGCTGCCACCCGGCACCACATCGCAGCCCAGGTGTTCCATGAAATTCTCTCGGGTGTAAGCTCAACATCTGGAGTCCTTCGCTTCATTAGTTTTCTAATTGTTTCTTAGGCAATTAATTTGCCGGGCAGCCTGGCTGGGTGGTAGTAAGCGCTTGTGGTTGGAAGCTGCAGGTTTCTCCAAGTAGCACGTGGCTGTCGGTTTAATTAAGAACCTTTGGTGAGGTTGGTGGTTTGCTGTGCTGCTGGAGGTCTTGGGAGGGTGTGTGAAGGGTAAATATGGGGGAAGGTTAGGTTCCACAGGGGGTGAATTATGGGGGGGGGGTTAAACATTCTAAGGGATCCCCCATTTTGGAATCCTCAGTCTTTTCTTTAGAATCTCTCTCAGTTGTTCTTAACAGAAACAACCATGCAACAGAACCCCCTTTCCAGCAGGAGGCATAGTCTGATTCTTCTCGAGATAGTGGTTTTCTTATTAACATACAAATTTAAGGTCTGACATATCCAATTTTCATCTGCCCCATATTTCGGCCAAAGACAGACGTGGGTTTAATATTTTCCTTAGTCCAAGTAAAACAACAGTACTGCATCATCTTTTCCTTATCTTTATTCCTAGTA
The DNA here is from genome assembly GCA_024336885.1 of Actenoides hombroni. NCBI lineage: Eukaryota > Metazoa > Chordata > Aves > Coraciiformes > Alcedinidae > Actenoides > Actenoides hombroni. Next base: position 5,227,567 of record WUAM01010367.1, on the reverse strand, counting down.
CAAGACATGTCTTTCCAATTTGTCAACATCCTCCCTAAGGGACTGTCTGGAGGAATGTTCCCGGGGCTTCTCTCTCTGCCCTCCATTTGCTTTTTAAACCGGCTATCCTTATTTCCCATTCGATCCCTTTGAGACTTTTTAGCAACAAATTCACCTTTTGCTTTGCCCTTCTCTGGCCGCTTCCCTTGCGGAAAGACAGAACCGCGGATCCAGGCTCCTCACTTACTTCATACTTAATTGTATGTCTCTTTCACACACACACACACACACACACACACACAAGTCTCCCTGAATGTCCCGACCACCAAGGCAATACTTAATGTCCTATTTTCTTACCTTAGATAGAACAACAGGGTGAGGCAGTGGAGTCTTTCTTTATGTGCATTAGCAATTGGAATGCATTGAGCTCTTCCGGGGGGGGAATGAAGAACATGTTGAAAGCTTATGGGTGAGAATTAAGGGTCACGCAAACATAGATGAAACTGTTGTAGGTGTCTACTACAGACCACCAAACCAGGAATATGTTGACGATACCTCCTACAGGCAGCTGGAAGTAGCCTCAAAATCACATGCCCTGGTGATCATGGGTGACTTCAATCACTCTGATATTTTTTTGAAAGGCCGCACAACAAGGCATACACAGTCCAGAAGGCTCTTGCAATGCATCGATGATAACTTCCTGATGCAGGTGTTAGAAGTGCCAATGAGGAAGGGAGTACTGCTGGACCTTTTACTAATGAACAAAGAAGGTCTGATCAGGGATGTGAACACTGGAGGCAGCCTTGGTGGTAGTGATCATGTCATGGTAGAGTTTAGTATCATACAAGGAAGAAGCAAGGCAATAAGTAAGATTGCAACCCTGGACTTCAGGAGGCATAACTTTGTCCTCTTCAAAGACCTACTGGGAGGAATCCCTTGGGATAAGACTCTAGAAGGTAAGGGGGCCCAAGAGAGCTAGTTGATATTCAAACATTACTTCCTCCAAGCTCAAGACAGGTGCATTCCTTTGAGTAAAAGTACGTGCCGCTTCCCTGAGATGTTCACGATACGCTCTGTAGTTATCCAGATTTCACAAGGTTCTATGATATGCAGGAAATGTGTCGCGACTGTTCAGGCTCCACAAGCTCCCCCCACAAGCCCTGCTGCTACACCAGCTCCAAAAACAAGCACTGCACCTACTCATACTCCACAGGTCCCCCAATGAGCCCTGCTGCTGCTCCAGTTCTCAAAAGAAGTGCTGCTGCTGCTCCAACTCCCACAACAAGCACTGAAGCTGTTCCAACTCCAGCAACAAATCTGGCAGCTACACAGACAGCTACTGTGGCCACTCCCACTCAATCTGCACCTGTACAAGTTGTTCTTGTGAGGAAAAGAAAACAAACAGAACATCCAAGTCCAGTGACAGAGCAGGAGAGGGTCCTTCTCAAGCTGAATCTGAGTCAGAACCAGATGCAAAGCCTGATGCCTCTGCAACTGGAAAGAAACACCTAACAAAAACAGACCTCCCAATGTGGTCAGATGATAAAGGAGCAGGTCCTTCTAAAGCAAACCCATCAGATGTGGAGTCAGACACAGTGGTTACCACCAACTCTTTACCTATGAAGGAGCTGAGAAATCTGAGAAAGGACTATAGCCATCATGAAGGTGAGCCACTGACCACTTGGCTACTCTGATGTTGGAATAATGGGGCCAGGGGGCAGGAGGAAAAGGACGAGGAGAAGGAGAGAGGAAGGAAGAGGAAAAGGAGAGAGGAAGGAAGAGGAGAAGGAGAGGGGAGGAAGAGGAGAAGGAGAGGGGAGGAAGAGGAAGAGGAAAAGGAGAAGGGAAGGAAGAGGAAAAGGAGAAGGGAGGGGGAGGGGAGGAAAAGGAAAGGGGAGGAAGAGGAAGAGGAGAGGGGAGGGGGAGGAAGAGGAGAAGGAGAGGGGAGGAAGAGGAAAAGGAAAGGGGAGGAAGAGGAAAAGGAAAGGGGAGGAAGAGGAAAAGGAGAGGGGAGGAAGAGGAGAAGGAGAAGGGAGGAAGAGGAAGAGGAGAAGGAGGGGGAGGAAGAGAAGGAGAGAGGAGGAAGAGGAGAAGGAGGGGGAGGAAGAGGAGGAGAAGGGGAGAGGAAGAGGAGAGAGGAAGAGGAAAAGGGAGGGAAAAGAAGAAGAAAAGGGGGGGTGAAGAAGGAGGGAGGAAGAGGAAGAAAAGGAGGAAGACGAAGGAAAGAGGGAGGAAGAGAAAAAAAGCAGGAAGAAGAGAGGGGAGGAAGAAGGTGGGAGGAAGAGGAAGGAAAGAGGAAAAAAAGGGGGGAGGAAGAAGAAGGAAACGGAAGGAAGAGGAAAAAGGGAAGAACAAAAAGGAGGAGGAAGCAGCGGAGCGGGCGAGGAAGGAGGGCACAAAATGGCGGCTGGGACCCCAAGATTCCCCCCGGGCCCTCAAAATGGGGCCTGAGAGGGCACAAAATGTCGGCGGGGACCCCAAAATGGGGCCCGAGAGGGCACAAAATGGCGGCGGGGACCCCAAAATAGGGAACTGGGGGGTAAGTTGGGGAAAAAAGGGGGAAATAGGGGAAAATTAAAAAGGAGAAAATGGGGGAAATTGGTGGGAAAAGGGAAAAAAATGGTGAGAAAAGGGAGAAATTGAGGAAAAAGAGGGAAATTGGGGAGAAAATAGGAGAAAATGGAGAGAAAAAGGGGGAAAATTGAGGAAAAAAGAGGAAAATGGGAGAGGAATTGAGTAAAAAAGGAGAAAATACAGGAAAATTGGTGGGAAAAGGGGGAGAAAATGGGGAAAATTGAGGATAAAAGGGGGAAATTGGGAGGAAAATTGGGGAAAAAAGAGGGAAATGGGGAAAATTGGGGAGAAAATGAGGAGAAATGGGGAAAATTGGTGGGAAAAGGGGGAAAAATGGGGAGAAAAGAAGGAAATTGGGGGAAAAATGGAAATTGGGAAAATTGGGGAGAAAATGGGGAGAAAAGGGGAAATTGGAGGGAAAAGGGGGAAAAGTGTGGAGTAAAGAAGGAGATTGTGGAAAAGAAAGGGAAAAGGGGAAATTGTGGAGAAAATACGCTGCAGCAGGCTGTACAGGTGCACACACACACACACACACACACACACCCCCCCTGACACAGACACCCCGCAGCAGGCTGTGCGTGTGTCCGAGAGGCTGTGCGCGCACACGCGTGCCCGGTGTGCAGCGGGGCTGTGCGGGGGTGCACAGACAGGCTGGTGCACGCACAGCCCCTGCAGTGAGGCTGTAAACGGGCACCTCAGCGCAAACAACCTGCAGAGCTGTGCGAACAACACACGCGCACCCCGCTCCCGCACACCCTCTGTGGGCCTGTCTCTCTTCCCGGGGTTCCCAGCCGGCTGCTGGGGACAGGGCTCCTCACCCCCCCAGCCTCGGAGCTCCGTGCCTCAGTTTCCCCTCGGGGGAGGCTGTCGCCGATCCCCCCCCTCTCGACGCCGTCCGCGGGGCCGCCCCGTGCCTCAGTTTCCCCGGAGGGGCCGGGGCCGCGATGGAGGCCGGCGGGGCCGCTTTCCCCAGCAGACCGGGTGTCCCCGGGGACACCGCCGAGCCCCGGCGGCCTGGGGGGTACCGGCAGCGCCCGTCCCGCCACCCCGGCAAACTTTTCGGGTGGAAAAAGCCGTGGTGGGGGCGGCCAGCCGCGCCCGGCCCCGCTCGCCGCAGGGGTGGGCAGAGCCCCGGCTGCCGCTCCTCCCGGCACGAGCCCCGCGGCACCCCGCGGGCGGAGGCGCTGCGGGGCGGCCCCGCGCTGTCACCGCCACCGCGCCTGCGGGACCTGCGCGCCGCCCGCCCGGCGCGCCGCCCGCTGCCTCGCGTAGGGGCGATAAGTGTAAGAAGAGAGCAGGGGAGGAGGAGGAAAAGGAGCAAGCCGACCGCAAGAGAAGCGGTGCTGGATCAGGTCGCCGCCACAACACACACACACACGCACACACACACATACATATACACAAACAAACATGCACCCCCGCTGCCCCATACCTGCACGGAGGCGGGGAAGGGTCTGCAGCGCGCTCCGTCCTGCCAGCTATAAATCCCAAGGAGTGATGAAGCGGGGTGGCGGTCGTCGCCCGCTCCTGCTCCTGCTGCTGCCGCTGCCGCTGCTGGTGGCGGTGGTGCGAAGCCCTCGGTGGTCGCAGATGCCCATAGGCGCACACTGGGAGAGAGCGGTGCGCTGAGAGAGCGAGGCGGCTTTGCCGGGTCCCGGCGGCAGAGGGGAGCTCGGTACTAGCTCCGCTCAGCCACTGCCCGAGGAGAGGATCAAGCCCCAGCTTTCGATTGGCTCCGGTGGCCGAACAGCTCACACCAGCCTGCCCGCCCGCCCGCCCGCCCCCCCTCCGCCGCCCCACACGCTCCGCTCGCCGGCGACTCCGCTCCTCCCTGCCAGCCTCCAGCTTTTGGGGTTAATTTGGGGCTTTTTAAGCATTTTTGTGCGTGTGTGCGAGGTGTTTCCGGATTCCTAGAAAAGAATGATTGAAAAAAAAAAAATTAAAGAATTAAAATAGAAAATTGAAAGCGTTGAAAGTAAAAATGAGGGAGTGAAAATAAATACAAATGGAAAGGGTTGAAAGAAAAGTTGAAATTCTTGAAGGAAAAATGGAAAGGCTCGAAATAAAAATCGAAAGAATAAAATTAAAAGCTGGCAGAGTTAAATTGGAAAGAAATTAATGAAGAAAAAGGAAAATTAGAAATTGGAAAAAATCAAAAAAAATCGTTAAAGAAAATGAATTAGATTTAAAAAAAGAAAAAAGATGGAAAAAAGATAAAAAAAGAGGAAAATAAAATCCTGAAAGTGAAAATTGAAATAAGTGAGGTAAAATGGAAAAAAGAAAGTTGAAAAAGGGAAGAATTAAAAATGGAAAGAATGAAAATTAAAAATGAGATGATAAAAATAGAAAGAAGTAACCCAAAAATTTGTACAATTAAAACTTGGCATAATAAGAATTGGCGTAATGAAAAAAAGAACTAAAATGGAAAAAATTAAAGAATTAAAAGATGAAAAAAAAAGAAATAAAAATGGAAATAATTCAACTTGAAAGAAACTTTAACGATTGAAAAGTTAAAATGCAAACAATTTTTTGACCAGGGCTTCCGGTCCCCATTGTCCAACCCCCTCCACACAGTCTTTAGCAGCCCGTTCCAGCTTTCACTCTTTCCAGAGGCTTGTGGGTGGTATGGGATGTGATGCACACAGTCAGTGCCATGCTTCTTCACCCAGGAATTTATAAGGTTATCTCAGAAATGTGTCCCATTGTCTGATTGAAACCTTCCAGGTGTTCCATGTCACCACAAAATTTGCCTTTTGAGGCCCAGGATGGTGTGGCATGTTTTACAGGGTATGTTTTGAGCCAACCAGCAGTTGCTTCCCCATGGTGAGTATGTAGCACTTTCCTTGGCGTGTTGGTGGCAGTGGTCCCATGTAGTCGATTTGCCAGGCCTCACCATATCAAACCTCTACTCCATATGGCCCTCTACCCCAGGTGGACTCTACTCGTGTGGCTCAATTGACTGCAGCACATTTCACATTCATGAGTGACCTGTGTGATGGCCTCTGTGGTCAGGTCTACCCATCCATCACAAGCCCATCTGTATGTTGCACCTTTCCCTGGATGTCCCAGTGTTTCATGGGCCCATCGAGCTATAAATAGCGCACCCTTAATGCTCCCAGTCCAGGTCCAGCTGAGCTACTTCAATATTGGCAGCTCGTCTACTGCTGATTGTTTCTATGTTCTTCAGTGGTGCAGCTTTTACTAATAAAACTAATAACTCTCGCGGAGTTCTAGAATATTAATCCTGGTAAAGGGATTCAGGGAGCTTGGTGTTAATAGTACACTTGTATACAACACATTTTTGCTTACACAAGGTAATTTAAGAAGACAAGAGTTATCCAGTTTTTGTAAGTTAAATAAAACACACAGAGAAGAAAAGAAAATAAAGGTCTGCTTGCCACCAGGCTTTGATGAAGTTTTTTAACTACTGTTATGCCTACTGTTGTAGGCATCACTATGATCATACTGTTCAAAGAGCCAAAGTCAAAAAAAAATATTTAACTCAAGTGCCCTCCCTTTAAGAGGTGTTAAGAGACTGTGTGCCAAACTTGTAAAGATGAATTTCACAGGATGAGATGCTCATTAAGAAGAAAATTAAGAAGTTCAAAACACTGTGGGAGAAAGCTGCTTGTTTGGGTTTTTTCCCTTTAGATTGAAGATTTCAGCAAGAATTTCTCTCACATGAACTGAAGTCACTATGGGAAAATGTCTTATAAAAAAAAAAAAAAAAAAGATCATAAAAGAGCATAATAGACCAGTAAGAAAAAGCGTCAAACTGAATTTTTGCCTTTGACAACACTACTATATTACCCAATAGGTTATTTAACTATGTCAAGTCTAATTGACACGTATGGGAATCTTCATAAAGACAAGTTAATGCCCTAACTCATGGTGTCTCACCTTTTTATTCCTCCGGATTCTCCTTACCACACCACAGAAGGGTATGTGTGCATGTGTTTGGAGCAGTGGTGGAGCAGCTATATGGTGTTTAGTTGCTGGCAGAGGTTAAACCATGACACTGCCAAGGATTGGTATGAAGAAAGGCTTGTACTTGTACTTGTTCCTGCGCAGACCAAGTTCACTGCTAAACTTTATGTACCATCCTGGGGATTTAGAAAGTAAAAGGCTGCACCTGTGGAGAGGAGAGGACAAGATAGGTGACTCTATACTGCCCAACAAGGTATTACATTCCATGTATGTCATATTCAGTATAAAGCCAAGGGATTCTGAGAGTCAAGCTTTCTTCTTTGGCCAGCATCCAAGGACTCCATCTGTTCTGACTTTGTTCCTGAATCCAGCTCCTGAAGTAGTTCCTGTTTGCTGCTATATCCAGACTGCAGATGGTAATGTAATTGCCATTGGGGTGTTGGGTTTTATATTGGCTTTGCATATTTTTGTACATATTTAATTATTTTTTTTCATTAAAGCTGTTTTAGTTTTCTAATCTATAAGTGTCTCTCTCCCTTATTCCTTTTTTTCTTCCCCTTGAGGAAGGGAGAGAGGTTAATAGAGAGCACCTGTCATTTGTCTAGTGAGTATCCCAGCCCTAACCCTGTACTGGAAGGTCACTATAAGGTCTCCCCAGAGCCTTCTCTCCTCCAGGCTGAACAACCCCAGCTCCCTGAGCCTGTCTGCACAGGAGAGGTGCTCCAGCCCTCTGCTCATTTCCGTGGCCATCCACTGGCCCCGCTCCATCAGGTCCATGTCCCTCCTGTGCTGAGGACTCCAGAACTGAACACAGCACTCCAGGTGAGGTCTCACCAGAGCAGGTAAAGTGGCAGGATCACCTCTCTTGATCTGCTGGCCACGCTGCCTTTGATGCGGCCCAGGATGCGACTGGCCTTCTGGGCTGCAAGCTCACACTGCCTGCTCATGTCCAGCTTCTTGTCCGCCAGCACCCCCAAGTCCTCTTCTGCAGGGCTGCTTTCTGTCACCTCATCCCCAGCCTGTATTGATAGTGAGGACTGTTCCAGCCCAGGTGTAGGACCCTGCACTTGGTCTTGTTGAACCTCATGAGGTTCACCTGGGCCCACCTCTTCAGCTTGTGCAGGTCCCTCTGGATGACATCCCATCCTTCTGGCATATTGACAGCCCCACTCAGCTTGGTATCATCCGCAAGCTTGCTGATGGTGCACTTGATCTCGCTGTCTGTGTCATTGATCAAAATATTCAACAGTAGAGGTCCCAGTACAGACTCCTGAGGGACACCACTTGTCACTGCTCTCCATCTGCTCCTCCTCCTCCTCCTCCTCCTCCTCCCCCCCCGCCCACAACGCAACGCGGACGCCGCCGCCGCCGCCTCCTCGCGACGCCCCCGGGAACGCGGCTGCGCACGCGCCGGCGGCCACCGCGCAGGCGCGGGAAAGGGGAGGAGGGGGGAGGGGGGAGGGGTGGAAAGGGGGAGGGGGCGGTGCCCTCCCTTCCCCGCACCCAAAACCTCCTCCGGCGCCTGCGCCGCGCGTGCGCCCTCCGCGCGCGCAGCCCCGCGGCGGCGCGAGGGGAATGGCGGGAGCGCGGGAGGGGGGGGGGAGGGGGGGGGGTGTGGGGGGCTGGGCTGCCCGGCGCAGGGCGCGTGCGCGCGGCTCGCGCGTCTTTCCTCGCGCCCTCCCGCCGCCCCGCCTACGTGCGCGCGGGAAGGACACGCCCCCCCTCCCCTTTCCCCTTCCCCCTCCCCCTCCCGCGCGGTCTCGGCCCGTTCGCGGATTGGTTGTTGGGGAAGGGGGGGGTTTTGTCTTTTATTTTGGTTTTTTTTCTCTCATTGGTTCCCGCCTCGCCCAATGGCAAAGCCGCGAGGGGCCCGAAGGGGCGGATTCTGCCCGGCGACGGCGAGAGGTGTTTTTTCCTATTGGACGGCGGTGGCGGGAACCTGCGGCGCTCGCGCCTTCCCGGCCTTTTCCCGCCCGCCGCCGGGGGCAATTTGAGGTGGTCTGGGGCAATTTTGGGGCAATTTCAGGTGCTTTGGGGTAATTTGAGGTGTTTTGGGGCAGTTTGGGGAAATTTGGGGGCAATTTGAGGCGGTTTGGGGCAATTTTGGGGCAATTTGAGGCAGTTTGGGGGTCTTTGGGGCAACTTGAGGTAGTCTGGGGCAATTTTGGGGCCCTCTGGGGCAATTCCAGGCAGTTTGGGGCCTTCTGAGGCCCTTTGGGGTAAGTTGAGGTGGTTTGGGGCAATTTGAGGCGGTTTGGGGCTTTTGGGGGCAACTTGAGGTAGTTTGGGGCAATTTGAGGTGGTTTGGGGCAATTTTGGGGCAATTTGAGGTGCTTTGGGGTAACTTGAGGTGTTTTGGGGAAATTTGGGGGCAATTTGAGGCAGATTGGAGCCTTTTGGGGACCTTGGGGGTAACTTGAGGTGGCTTGGGGCAATTTTGGGGCAATTTTGGGGCAATTTCAGGTGCTTTGGGGCAATTTGAGGTGTTTTGGGGCAGTTTGGGGGCAATTTGAGGCGGTTTTGGGGCAATTTGAGGTGTTTGGGGGCAGTTTGGGGAAATTTGGAGGCAATTTGAGGTGCTTTGGGGTAATTTGAGGTGTGTTGGGGCACTTTGGGGAAATTTGGGGGCAATTTGCGGCAGTTTTGGGGCAATTTGAGGTGGGGGGGGCAGGGGGGGGGGGGGGGGGGGGGTGGGGGGGGGGGGGGGGGGGGAGGGGGGGGGGGGGGGGGGGGGGGGGGGGGAATGGGGGGGGGGGAACAGCGAGGGGACAGAGGGCATCGAGGTGATGATGGGGGGTGGTGTGGGGACAGGTGAAGGGACGACAGGGCTGGCGGCAACAGAGGCAGCGAGGCGACGGTGAGAGGACGGGGAGGGTGAGGTGACAACAGGGGGTGGCGAAGCGATGGAGGGCAGGGAGGTGACGGGAGCCCACCCGCCCCAGCCCTCCCGCTCGCCCCAGTCACCTGGACGTAGATGTCGATCTGGGAGCGGGGGTAGAGCGTGGTGAGGATGGCGGCCTCGAAGGTCTGCCGCAGGTGCAGGGCCAGCTCCGCCGTCTGCCGGTCCCCGGGGGCCGGCCGCTGCCGCCGCCGCTCCCCGCTGCTGAAGCTGGCCAGGCTGTACTGGCAGTTCACCAGCGCCCGGTCCGGCAGCGCCTTGCTGCGGGACCCCCGCATCTGGGGGGCACAGGCCGGTCAGGGGAGAGGGGTCTGGGGGGAGGGCTTGGCAGTTCCGCCCGGGTGGCTGGTTTTCACTTAGCGAGAGCCAGACCATTTGTCCCGTGCTCAGCTCTGGTTTTGCTTACTGGGGAGAGGGGAGAGCTGGGGAGGGGGGAAGGAGCATCCCACCCTACTCGGTGTCACCTCCAACCCAACATCCCACCCTGCTCTGCCTCCTCGCCCCTGACTGAGCATCTCCCGAGCTGCAGGTCGGGCTGTCCCCTTGTGTCCCACCCTCCATGGCCAACTCACCAGCGGGGGCTTTGCAGCTTGAGGGCCAACTTGAGAGCCTCCAAGCAGAAGGCCTTGGCTTTACACACCACCTCCAACCCGCTGAGAAGCCCCACGAGCTGCTCCGAGCAAGCCAGCAGCTCAGCCAGCACCTGCCACTTCAGCAGCACGTTGTCCCCTGGGGAAGAAGGCGACAAGAAGGTGACAAGAAGGGGACGGGAGCTGCTGGAGGAGGAGGGAAGGAGCCGGGGGCTCCCGGGAGGAGCTTTCAGCTCCGTTGCCACCTCACCCGAGTCCACGAACGGGGCGTCGGGCGCCGTGTCCGGCCAGCCCAGCGGGGCACTGCCCAGCAGCAGCAGGACGATGCTGCGGAGAAGCTTCTGGGCCTCCCCAAGAGCTGTCTCGGGGGTCTGCCACCCTGGGGGAGGGCAGGGTGGGGGGGGTCAGTGCCAAGCGAGACCCTCGGTGGTCCCAAATTCCAACCCCCCCGGGGCCCCAGACTCCCCCCACTCCCTTCAGACCCAAATTCACTCCCCCAGCCCCAAACTCCCCCCCCACCTTCCTCCGTGACCCACGGAGTGGTTCGCACGTGTGTCACGTGTCCTACACGGGCTGAGTCGCATCCCGTGGGGTGGCTCACACACGTGTGTCATGTGACCTGTGTGGGCGGCTCACACGCGCGTGTCCTGTCCCACATGGGGCCTCACGCGTGCGTGTCATGTGACCCAAGGGGTGGCTCACACGTGTGTCCTGTCCCACATGGCTTCTCACATACATGTGCCATGTGACCTAAGGGGTGGATCACATGCATGTCATGTGGCTCACATGTATGTCACATGTCCTACACGGGCTGTGTCACATCCCATATGGCGGCTCACACACGTGTGACATGTGACCTGTGTGGGAAGCTCACACACGTGTGTCCTGTCCCACATGGGGCCTCAGACGTGTGAGTCATGTGACCCACGGGGTGTCTCACACGCGTGTCCTGTCCCACACAGTGCCTCACACACGTGTGTCATGTGACCCATGGGGCGGCTCACACGTGTGTTGTGACCCAAGGGGTGTCTCACACACACGTCCTGTCCCACACGGTGTCTCACACACGCGTGTCATGTGACCCACGGCATGTCTCACACGCATGCCCTGTCCCACACGGTGCCTCACACACGCGTGTCCTGACCCACGGGGTGTCTCACACGCACATTACGTGACCCCCCCCATTGCGTCTCACACGCGTGTGCCTTTTTTTTTTCCATCTTATTCTCTCCCTGCGTGCTGTGCTGACGGAGGTTGGGGGGGATGATAGAAGGTCTTGGTGGGCACCTGGTGTCCAGCCAGGGTAAACCCACCACACCCTCCGGCTCATTTTCCAACACATAGGGACAGCCTGCTCCTAAGTCTTCATAACTTCATTCTTAAAGTAAGCCCAACCTTCCTGGGCCCCTTTGTTTTTGAGGACTGCTTCCCATGGGACTCTCTGAACCAGCATCCTGAATAGACCAAAGTCAGCCCTCCAAAAGTCCAAGGTGGAGGTTTCACTGACCCCCCTCTTAACTTCCCCAAGAATTGAAAACTCTATCATTTCATGATCACTATTCCCCAGTAGAGCTCCAACGGTTACTTCTCCAATAAGTTCTTCTCGTTCACAAGCAGTAGGTCAAGGTGGGCACCTTACCTGACTGGCTTCCTTACCAACTGCATCAAGAAGCTATCTCCCACACACTCCAGGAACCTCCTAGACTGTTCTCTCTCTGCTGTATTGTACTTCCAACAGACGTTCGGGAGGTTGAAGTCTCCAATGAGAACAAGGGGTAGCGATCTTGAAATCTCTCCTAACTGCTTATAAAATATTTTGTCTGTCTTTCTCCTGATCGGGTGGTCTGTAACAGACTCCTACCATGATATCAGCCCGGTGGGCCGTAAGGAGAGAAATTTATTAACAAGTGTGGGTACGGCCTTTGAGCTGAGCACTTGGGAAGCTATTGGAACCTCCCTATGGGACGAAATATCAGATGGGTCTAAGGACACCAAGTCATTAGCAACCCTCTGGAAACTCATTCGCAATACTTTGCAAGAGATGAAAGCAGACCGCTGCGCGGTGGCCTCAGCTTTTGCTGCTTTAACTCCCACCTCGTCTGGGCTGGCGAGAAAAGGGAAAAAATCAGATACTGAGAATGTATTTATATTTCTGGGTGTGCCAGCACCCATGCCCGCAATTACGTCCGTTAACTATAAGTTACAGCAAGGACCGAATACTGGTCAAGATATTAACAAAAGCGAAAATGCTCCCACCTAGTCGGAGCTCCTTCTGGAGGCAACAACTTTGCTGGTGAAACTACATCAGTCGCTGGTGCCTATGATAGAGGCAAAGGATGACGGAAACTCAGAGTCAGATCACGACACCAATTGCCCCTATCTGCCTCTGCCTCCATCGGAGCCCAGCACACCGAGGGGAGAGGAAGAGGATTCGAGCCGGGAGCAGCAGCAGCTTCAGTTGGTCATAGAAAAGTTGGAAAAGCTGGAAGCTGCTGCTCAAGAAAAGCCCGCACCTGTATCCTTTGATGTACAATTCCCCACAAACCAAAACCCTTCCTCTCTGGCACAGTCTCACCAGCACAAGTGCCAGCGCTGGCACCATGGCTGTCAACCAGCACCTGGTTGTTCCCAGGGCCTGGGCCCGGGTACGAGTGGGAACTCTGTGCTCCAGCCTGAGCAGGGGCTGGGAAGAGGTCTGCAGCCCAAACCCTTGGCATTGGTGGGCACCAAGATGCCCAGGCTCCAGTCATGGGCCCTCAGAGCAGCCATGGCTGGAGAAGGCAGAGCATTGCCTGCAGGTCAAGGGAGGTACCGGCCTCATCACTGGGCTGAGGAGGGTGAGGCTTCCCCTAGAGTGCTGGGTTTGCTGCTGGGGTCCCCAGTAGAAGAGAGACAGGGATGTACTGGAGAGTTCACAGAGATAGGGGACAGAAGCATCTCTGTTGGCAATAGAGGAATGGGGCAATGGGACAAAACCAGTTTCTTTCACTGGTGCCCAGTGGCAGGACTAGAGGGGATGGGACAAGCTGACAGGCAAAGAGTTCCTCTGACTATCAGAAGACACATTGTCACTAAGAGGTGACCAAGCACTGGCACAGGTTGCCCAGGGCAGCTGTGCAGTATCCATTCTTCGAGATACTCAGAAGCCACCTGGACATGGTCCATGGGTGGCCTTCCTGGGGTTGCACCAGGTGAGCTCCAGGTGACACACTCCCAGGTTTGGTTCTGATGCTGTGCCGCTTATTCTTGCCACAAAACCGGTTCTTGTCTGTTCAGCATGCTCGGGTGCCTCAAGATGTCCTGCTTGCCTGTTCCCAGACATAACCACTATCTACAAAGTTATAAATTTCACAGTATGCCCATACTATAAGACTACCCATTCATTGTTGTTGCTTGTTTAAAGATTAGTAAAACTCCACCATGCGAAGGAATTGTGGATGCCACAAATGATCAATATGATCAAAGTTGAGGGCACTTTATTCACGTTTTCGACAAGGTTATATACGATTTCTCTTCCCGTATACACGCTACCACTAACAGCTATTGGTTAATTACTCTAAACACACAGTTCACACGCCCTAAACTAATACATAATTGGCTATCCTACACCGTCCCCATCACCACCCCCCATCCTGTTTATCCTCTACTTTTTCTTCTTTATCTTCTTGCTTCACTGCTTTCTGCCCTTCTCAAGCATATCTCAAGGACGTCGTCAGCAGCCCAATTGATTCCCACACAGTCTTGCAGAAAACAGGCATGCCTGTTTTCCTTCAGGAATACTCCTACAATTCCCCCTTTTTGTTTTTGTGAAAGCCAGACCCCTTGAATAGCTTTTTCAATCATCCTTCCTACCATCCTCAATAAACAAGGTACTACAGCTAACATCACTAACACTATTATTAAAATGACCATCCCCTGTGGTCTTGGGGTCCCAGATGTTGAGTATGGGGTCCTAGGTGGTGGTCTTGAGGTCCTGGGTGGGGGGTTTTGGGTCCCAGATGTGGAGTATGGGCTCCTAAGTGGTGGGTTGGGGTCCCAGATGCTGAGTATGGGGTCCTAGGTGGTGGTGTTGAGGTCCTAAGTGGTGGGTTTGGGTCCTAGATGTCAAGTTTGGGCTCCTAACGCTGGTTTTGAGCTCCTAGCTGGTGGGTTTCACGGTCTTCGACGGTGGCTTTGGAGTCTCAACGACGTTCTTGGGGTGCCAAGCGACCACCACCCACCTCCAAACCTCCACCCGCCCCACTCCCCCAAAACACGGGGTGGGAAAACCACCGAGCGAGCGACTTTTATTGGTGGAGGAGCTGGTGGAAGAACTGGTGGGAACTGGTGGGAGCTGTCCCCCCCCTCCCCAGGGTGGCTTTTCTACCGGTTGGATTTGGCCACTCTCTCCAGCTCGTCCTTCTTCTTGATGGCGTAAGAGTTGGAGGAACCCTGGGCGGGGAGGAGAAACCGCGGCGTCAACTGGGAAAAGTTGGGTTGGGTTGGGTGACCCCCCTCCCAGCCCTCAAACTGGTGACGGTGGGAGGCAGGTTGTAAGTGTCACCCCCCCCCCCCCGGGGGCCGCCCCCCCCCCCCCCCCCAGAAGCGCCCCCGCGGAGAGCAACTGAAATGTATTGAGCTCTCCCTGGGGGACAATGAAAAGTGAGTTGAAAGCTTGTGGGTAAGGATTAAGGGAGAGACTAGTATGGGAGACATTGTTGTGGGTGTTTACTACAGGCCACCTGATCAGGATGAGGAAGCTGATGAGGCCTTCTACAAGCAGCTGGAAGTTGCCTTGTGATCACAGGCTCTGATTGTCATGGGGGACTTCAATTACCCTGACATTTGCTGGGAAAACTACACAGACAGACAGACACACGCAGACACGTAGGTTCCTCCAGTGCATTGACAGTAACTTCTTGATGCAGGTTGTGGAGGAGCTGACAAGGAGAGGAGTACTGCTGGACCTTGTACTAATAAACAAAAAGGGACTGGTTGAGGATGTGAAAGTAGGGGGCACCCTTGGCTGCAGTGGCCAGGAGACGGTGGAGTTCAGAATCACATGCGGCAGACAAAGGGCCACAAGCAGGATTGCTACCCTGGACTTCATAAGGGCTAAGTTTGGCCTCTTCGGGGAACTGCTTGGAAGAGTCCCATGGGACAGGGCTATAGATGGTAGGGGGTCCAAGCAAGCTGGCTAATATTCAAGCACCTTTTCCTCCAGGCTCAAGATCAGAGCATGCCAAAGAGTAAGAAATGGTTGCTACAACATCGTCAGAATTTACAAAAAAAAAAAAAATTACAGGAGGCCTGCATGAATGAACAAGGAGCTCCTGGACACACTTAAAGGCAAAAAGAGAATCTACAGAGAGTGGAAGGACAGGTAGACTGGGAGGACTACAAAGAAGTTGTCCGAGCAACCAGGGATCAGGTTAGGGAAACTAAAGCCCAGATAGAATTATATCTGGCCTGGGACGACATCAAGGGCAACAAGAAAAATTTCTACAGTTATGTCAGTAATAAAAGAGAGTAGAGAATATGTGGACCCTCTCCAGAAGGAAGGAGACCTGGTCACAAGGGATATGGAGAAGGCTGAGGTACTCAATGACTTCTTTACCTCAGTCTTCACTGGCAAGGGTTCTAGCTGCACCGCCCAAGTTTCTGAAGCCAAAGGCAGGGACTGAGAGAAGGAAGATCTGCCCACCATAAGTGAAGTTCAGGTTTGAGAACATCTAAAGAACGTGAAGGTGTACAAGTCCATAGGACCTGATGGGATACATCTACGGGTCCTGAGGGAACTGGGAGAACAAGTTGCTAAGCCGCTTTCCATCATATTTGAAAAGTCATGGCAGTCTGGTGAAGTTCCCACTGATTGGAAAAGGGGAAACATCACTCCCATTTTCAAAACGGGAAAAAAGGAAGACCCAGGCAACTATAGGCACGTCAGTCCCACCTCTGCGCCTGGCAAGCTAATGGTTGCAAAAAGCCTTCTGGACTGAGTACGCCTCACTGTGTAGCCTTTCCAACAACTATCAGGGTGATTGAAGTCACCCATGATCACCAGGGCATGTGATCCTGAGGCTACTTCCATCTGCCTGTAGGTCTCATCAACATCCTCCTCCTGGTTTGGTGGTCTGTAATAGACACCCACAACAGTTTCACCTATATTTGCGTGCCCCTTTATTCTCACCCATAAACTTTCAACACGTTCTTCATCCCCCGCCCTGGGTAGAGCTCAATGCATTCCAATTGCTCACGCACATAAAGAGCGACTCCACCACCTCGCCTTGCTGGTCTGTCTTTCCTAAAAAGTACATAACCGTCCATGACAACATTCCAGTCATGCGACCTACTGCACCATGGCTCAGTAATTGCAGTGAGCTCATGGCCCTGCAATCAAGCACAGATCTCCAATTCCTCCTGCTTATTACCCATGCTGCATGCATTAGTGTATAAGGATTTCAGAGAGGGGGTTGAGTGTACAGTTTTCACCCCTGGGGGCATGGAAGACCTTCTGGTTCTCCAAAATGTCAGCATGCTGCCCCACAAGTGCTGGGATACGACACCCAGGGACATCGCTAGCTAGTCTGGATATATCTCTCTCCTCCTTCATATCTAGTTTAAAGGCCTGTCAATCAGTCCTGCAATCTCTTGGGTGTAACCCATCC
The DNA here is from genome assembly GCA_024336885.1 of Actenoides hombroni. Lineage (NCBI taxonomy): Eukaryota > Metazoa > Chordata > Aves > Coraciiformes > Alcedinidae > Actenoides > Actenoides hombroni. The sequence continues at coordinate 5,210,951 of WUAM01010367.1, read as the reverse complement.
GGCCCCATAGACTTGTGTATGTTTAAGTGATGTAGAAGGTCACTCACTATTTCCTCTCGGATGGTGAAGGTCTCATTCTGCTCCCCCTCCCTGTCTTGCAGCTTAGGGGGCTGGGTGTCTAGGAAACAACTATTTCTACTGATAAAGACTAAGGCAAAGAAGGCATTCAGTACCTCAGCCTTTTCCTCATCCCTTGTCACTATGTTTCCCCCTGCATCCAATAAAGGATGGAGATTCTCCCTAGTCCTCCTTTTTTTGTTAATGTACTTATAGAAACATTTTTTATTGTCTTTAACAGCAGAATCCAGTTTGAATTCTAGTTGGGCTTTGTCTCTCCTAATTTTCTTCCTGCATAGCATCACTACATCTTTCTACTCCTCATGAGAGGCCTGCCCCCTCTTTCAAATGCCATAAACTCTCCTTTTGTTCCTGAGTTCCCACAAAAACTCTATTCAGCCAGGCTGGTCTTCTTCCCCACCAGCTCGTCTTTTGGCACACAGGGACAGAATGCTCCTGTGCCTTTAAGACTTCCTTCTTGAAGTATGTCCAGCCTTTCTGGACTCCTTTACCCTTCAGGGCTGCCTCCCAAGGGACTTTGACAATCAGTCACCTTAACAGGTCAAAGTCTGCCAACCTTCTTGGGTGGCCTCTTCTTGACAGCTGTTCCCCCATGGACTCAAATGCTGGCAATTGTCAATATCGACCTTCCACGGAAGGTCATGGACCGACCCCAACAGGGACCAACGGTCTTCACAGATGCATCCTCAACTACCTCAACCGCGGCAGCAGTATGGCAATCAGGAGAAGATTGGCACTGTATCAAAATGACCGATTGCGCGCTTTCAGTCCAGCAGCTAGAAGTGACGGCCGTAGCACTAGCGTGCGGACTGTTCCCAATGGAACACCTCAACATAGTGACCGATTCAATGTTCGTGGCCAAACTTTGCCTGGCCATGTCGGGGCCCGGCGTGTCAACATCCACAGCAGCCTTAATGCTGGAGGAAGCACTTTTTTCCCGAAAGGGTACCATATCGGTCATCCACGTCAACAGCCACGACCCAATCAAAGGGTTTTTCCAAATCGGTAATGACAAAGCAGACGCCGCTGCAAAAGGATTATGGACACTGAGAGACGCCCGTCAGCTACATGAGTCTCTCCACATTGGAGCTAAAGCGTTAGCAAAGAGATGCGAGATTTCAGTTGCCGACGCGAAACACATAGTGGCTACGTGCCCCCACTGCCAAAAAGCGCCACTGTGGTCCAGTGGAGTCAACCCTAGAGGTCTTAAACCCTCCGAGGTGTGGCAGACGGATTTTACGCTCTGTCAGTTGTTGAAACCTCGAGGTGATCAAAAATCAAAAACTGAAAGAAATCGCTGGAGGAAATGCAAAACTGGGTACAGCATCAGGGTACTACTGGCACATAGACTTCAGAATTGCTGCGGAGCAACAGAAAGAAATTCCGAGATCTGGTCTCCTGGCAGGAGTATCCTCTGATCAGGGAGATCATTTTGTAAAGGTTATTTTCAAAGAGCTGATTTGTTGTTGAGTTTCCATTTTTGCCAAAAGCCTGATTTTTCAATAGGTGCGGGCAAAAAGGGAATTATTGTAAATCTGGGCTAAGGATGCTTCCCCCATAGGTACTACATTGCTCTCTAACACCTCTTTACCTTGTCGCTGAATCCCAGCTGGGTAATAGTTGAAATTTATTTTGCAGACATTGAAAGTATTAAAAGTACTCACTTTTAAAAAAAAAAACAACCAACCAACCACACACCAAAACCAACAACAAAAAAATCAAAACAAAAGAAGAGGGTGGGGATGATCAAACCCTGTACTTCGAGAGCTTGCAGGGTACAGCTGCATTTTCCCAACACTCATTTCTGTGATGTTTTATCATTATTCTCATCATCCCCAAATCAAAGGAATAAAATTCTTGAAGTCCT
>WUAM01010367.1:5136506-5206506 GCA_024336885.1 Actenoides hombroni | reverse complement strand
CTGGGGGCGTTAACCCAAGAATGGGGAGGCAAGCAACAACCAATTGCCTATTTATCTAAGCTATTGGACCCAGTATCTCGAGGGTGGCCAGAATGCGTACAGGCAGTACCAGCCACAGCCCTCTTGGTGGAAGAAAGCAGAAAACTAACTTTTGGAGCAGCACTTGTAGTAAGTACTCCACATCAAGTAAGGACAAGTCTGACTCAGAAGACAGGAAGATGGCTCACTGATTCTAGGATTTTGAAGTATGAGGCAATTTTAATGGAAAAAGATGACTTAGTTCTAACTGCTGATTCATCAGGGAGTCATCCCGGCCGAACAAAAATTTCCTAATGCGGACCCAAACTGGAATAATCCAGTACATCAGGCTAACATGAAAGATTTGAGAGACTTAATAATTGAAGGTATAAAGGAGGCTGCTCCTAAATCTCAGAACCTTACTAAACCTTTGAGACTGAGCAGGAGAAAGATGAGACACCCTCAGCATTTTTACAACAGCTCAGAGACCAAATGAGGAAATATTTGGGTATGAATCCTGAAGATCCTGTAGCACAAGGTCTTCTTCTTCATCCGTTTTGTGACCAAAGCATGGCCTGATATTAGGAGGAAGGTACAGAAAATAGATGGCTGGAGTAAAAGATATTTGGAAGATTTACTGAAGGAGACCCAGAAAGTGTTTGTGAAAAGGGAAGAAAAGCAGAAACAGAAAGCAAAAATGATGGTATCTGCTGGGGATCAGGTAGTAAAGAAAAGAATAGAGCCAGTATCCCAGAGAGGCAGAGGGGAAGGTTGGACAAAAGGAAGAGGGAGGGGTGAGAGAAATGCAATTAGAGGAGGAATTGGCCAAGGCAGGGGAAGACCTTGGCAATTGCCACAGGTCCTGTTATTCCAGGATGTTATCATTTCGGTAAACAGAGACATCTTAAGCGAGAATGCCCTGAGCTAAGAAAAGAAGAAAGGGCGATTCCCTTAATGACCAACATTAATAAGATCCCCTCTCAGGCTTCTCTTCTCCAGGCTAAACAGCCCCAGGGCTCTCAGCCTTTCCTCATAAGCTCCCTGTTGGACTCTCTCTAGCATTTCCCTGTCCCTCTTGAACTGGGGAGACCAGAACTGGACACAATACTCCAGACGTGGTCTCACTAGTGCAGAGCAGAGCGGGAGTGGAACCTCCCTCAACCTGCTGGCCACACTCTTCTTTATGCACCCCAGGATACCATTGGCCCCCCTGGCCACAAGGGTATATTGCTGTTCCGTGGATACCTTATTGTCGGTCAGGATGCCAAGGTCCTTCTCCATGGAGTTGCTTTCCATCAGGTCTGTCCCTAACCTGTACCGCAACACGGTGGTGTTCCTCCACAGGTGTAGAACTCTACATTTATCCTTGTTGAACTTCATTAGGTTTGCCTTTGTCCAGCTCTCCAGTCTGTCCAGCATTCTGCTGTGTTAGCCACTCCTCTCAGTTTCCTATCATCAGCAAACTTACTTAGGATACACTCTATCCCTTCATCCAGGTCATTGATGAAGGTGTTGAATATGACTGGACCCAAAACTGACCCCTGGGGAACACCACTAGCTCCAGGTCAACAACTTGACTCTACATCACTGATCACAACCCTCTGAGCTCTATTCTTTAGCCAGTTCTCAACCCATCTCACGGACACGAGCGGGGAGTGGGCCACGGGTGGGGATGGGACATGAGCAGGGGGAGGGACACAAGTAGGGGATGAGACATGAGTGTGGATGGGACATGAGCAGGGGATGGGACATGAGCGGGGAGGGGACATGAGTGGGGAAGGGACACGAGTGGAGATAGGACATGAGCAGGGGATGGGACATGAGTGGGAAGGGGACACGAACGGGGCAGGGACATGAGCAGGGATGGGACACGAGCAGGGGATGGGACACAAGTCAGGCAGGGACACGAGCGGGGGATGGGACACGAGTGGGGATGGGACATGGGCGGGGCAGGGACATGAGCAGGGGATGGGACACAAGTGGAGCAGGGACACAAGTGGGGAGGGGACATAAGCGGAGATGAGACATGAGCGGGGATGGGACACGAGCGGGGCAGGGACATGAGCAGGGGATGGGACATGAGTGGGGCAGAGACACAAGCAGGGATGGGACACGAGTAGGGGATGAGACATGAGTGGGGATGGGACACGAGTGGGGATGGGACACGAGCAGGGGATGGGACATGAGCGGGGCAGGGACACGAGCGGGGACGGGACACGAGCAGGGCAGGCACACGAGTGTTCACGTTCCCCCCGCACTCCCCCAGTGCTCTGCTGTTAGCCCCCCCAGCTCCCTCCCCCTCCATTCCCATGGCAGGCAGGAAAGGGCGATGACGTCACAACCCTGTCCCTCCCCGACAGGAAGTGAGGTCGGAGTGCCCCGTGACGTCATAATCAGGTCACTTCCCCGACAGGAAGTGAGGTCAGAGAGGACAATGACGTCACACCCCCATCCTTCCCCAAGAGGAAGTGAGGTCAGAGAGCCCCGTGACATCACACTCTTGTCCTTCCCAGACAGGAAATGAGGTCAGAGAGCCCCATGATGTCATAACCAGGTCACTTCCCCGACAGGAAGTGGGGTCAGAGAGCCCTGTGACATCACACCCCTGTCCTTCCCAGACAGGAAGTGAGGTCAGAGAGGACGACGATGTCACAACCCCATCTTTCCCAGACAGGAAGTGAGATCAGAGTGCCCCATGACATCACACCCCTATCCTTCCCCAAGAGGAAGTGAGGTCAGAGAACCCCGTGACATCACACTCTAGCCCCTCCCAGACAGGAAACGAGGTCACAGACCCCTATGACGTCATAACCAGGTCACTTCCCCGACAGGAGGTGGGGTCAGAGAGCCCTGTGACATCACACTCTTGTCCCTCCCAGACAGGAAGTGAAGTCAGAGAGGGCAATGATGTCACACCCCTGTCCTTCCCTGACAGGAAGTGAGGTCAGAGAGCACCATGACATCACACTCTTGTCCCTCCCAGACAGGAAATGGGGTCAGAGCGTTCTTCTGCCCTGAGTGTTTGGGTTCTTCTGCTCCAGATGTTGAGGTTCTCCTCTTCTAGATGTTGAGGTTCTCCTGCTCCAGATGTTGAGGTTCTCCTGCCCCAAGTGTTTGGGTTCTCCTGCTCCAGATGTTGAGGTTCTCCTGCCCCAAGTGTTTGGGTTCTCATGCTTCACATGTTGAGGTTCTCCTGTTCCAGATGTTGAGGTTCTCCTGCCCCGAGTGTTTGGGTTCTCCTGCTCCAGATGTTGAGGTTCTCCTGCTCCAGATGTTGAGGTTCTTCTGATACAAATGTTGGGGGTCTCCTGCCCCAGATGTTGGGGGTTCTGCGGCCCCACATGGTGAGGTTTTCCTGCCCCAGATGTTGGGGGTCTCCTGCCCCAGATGTTGGGGGTTCTGCGGCCCCACATGGTGAGGTTCTTCTGCCCCAGATGTTGGGGGTCTCCTGCCCCAGAGCTGAGGGCTCTCCAGCCCCACCTTGACTTTCTCCCGCCCCCCATTTGGGGGTCTGAGCCCCACCCGTGGGGGGTCCCACAGCCCACACTTGGGGGTCGTCCCCCCCCTATATTGGTGGGGGGTGGGGGTCCCCACCCTGATGACGTCATTTCCTCCTCCCCCCCCAGATGCACAAGCGGGAGCGAACCTGCAAAGATTACATCAAGGTGAGGGGGGCGGGGCTTACCGGCCCCTTGAAGTGCTGAAAGGCCCCCAGAAGGTCTCCCCAGCGCCTTCTCCTCTGCAGGCTGCACCCCCCCAGCTCTCCCAGCCTGGCCTCCCAGCAGAGGGGTTCCAGCCCCCTGCCACCCCTACATTAGATCCAATGTAAGATACATAGGTACATGAAGAGAGATAAAAAGTTTAATTTCACTGCAAGTTTGTTTCTGGCACAGCCCCTGCGAAGCCTCTGAGGAGCAGCAGCTCCTCAGTCTCCACCTTTCACACTGAAAATGTGCAAATTAGTTTCCAAGGACCTGGGATCAGCAGAAGACTACTGCAGACTAGCAACAAACCTGCCAGGAGGAGGAGAAACAGCTTCGACCCACAGAGGATGGAAAGAGGGAAGAGGGGGGACATAAGTAAGAGAAGTTAACAAAAAAAAAAATATCATAAAGTAAACAAAACAAATAAACCAAAATAAAATAAATATAAATGAATAATAAAAAATGAGATAAAATAAAATAAATAAAATAGGATAAAATAAAATGAAATAAGATAAAATTAAATAAAAGATAAAATAAAATAAAATGTAATAAGATAAAATAAAATGAAATAAAATAAAAAAACAAACCAAAACCCAAGATAAGATAAACCAAGGTAAGATAAACCAAGGTAAGATAAACCAAGGTAAGATAAAATTAAAACAGTGGCTAACAGTGGTCATCCCCCCGGTTGCGCATGCGTGGGGGTCTTGGGGCACCTCTGGTGGTCGTTACTTCATCAATCTTCAGCTCCCTCATCCTGTCCTTGAGATGTCCTTTCATTGTTTGGTTCCTGATATCACTCACCAGACAACAAGGAGATGTCTAAGACTGGCTGACTACCTGATTCCCCCATGCACCTGCGCATTCTAAATGTGGGAGCGAGTACTGTGCTCTCCAGTGCAGTGCAACAACAGATAGTGGTGTGCTGGAGGGCTGCAACAACGGATCAACATGTACCAGTATCATGTTACAAGTATCTTCAACATCCCTGAGTAAACAAAATGCTCATATTGGTATATCTCAAGAATCTGTTTCCAGCTTTTCCTAAGGTTAACCAACTGTTTAGGAATATCACCCAGGGATATGCCCCAAAGCAGTGTGGTTATGGGTGACAAAATGTGTGTGGGAGAATATGTGCATGTACCTAGAATGACTGTCACCTCTGATGGGCTGGGACCGCAAATACGTGCAGGATCCTGATGAAGTGATTGAATGTTTGAAAAAAGGATACACTGGCCCTGGCTGTACCAGATACACAACATCTTGCACTGTGCTGGGGCCTGGTCTATGACTACTTGCGGCGCGACGAGGGAAGCAGCAGAGAATGAATATGATTGATAACTGGCAGCGTTTATTGATGCCCGCCGCGGGTGGTGGGTCCCCCGGGGTGTTCGGGGGGGTTGGGGACACCGGGGCGTGCCCTATTTCTGTGCGGGGATCATGTCGTCGATGGACTGGTTCTGCTCCAGCTTCTTCTCCATCTCCACCATCAGCTTCACCCCGTCCACCACCATCTGCACCTGCTCCACCTCCGAGAAGCCCAAGCGGTCGGCGTTGGAGATGTCGAAGACGGCGCCGACGGCCGCCGTGTCCACCCCGCCTGCGGGCACGGGGAAGGGTTGGGGGGGTCAGGGCAAGGTGGCACCCAATGGTGGCACCCAATGGTGGCACCCGCCAACGGCACACACCGATGGCACCCACGGATGGCAGCCACCAATGGCACCTGCTGACGGCACCCACTGATGGCACCTGCTGATGGCACCCGCCAACGGCACCCACCCGTACCCACCCGTACCCGCCCGTGCCCACCTGTGCCGCGCTTCTGGAGGCGCAGGCGCTTGAGGATCTCCTCGAACTTGGGGTGCTGGCTGAGCTTGGGCAGGCGGACGTGGACCCCGCCGCGCAGCCCCGTGCCCAGGTTGGAGGGGCAGGTCAGGATGTAGCCCAGGTGCTCGGTCCACATGAAGGGGTGTCCGGCTTTCTTGAAGATCTCCTCGATCTGCAGAGGGTGGGGGGTCGTGGCAACCCCCATCCAAGGTCCTCCAAATCCCATCCAAGGTTCTTCAACCCCACCCAAGGTCCTCCAACCCCCACCCAAGGTCCTCTAAGCACCATCCAAGGTTCTCCAAACCCCATGCAGGGTCCTCCAAGCCCAACCCAAGGTCCTCCAACCCTCACCCAATGTCCTCCAAACCACATCCACGGCCCTTCAAACCCCATCCAAGGTTCTCCCAACCCCATCCAGGGTCTTTCAACCCTCACCCAATGTCTTCCAAACCCCATCCAAGGTCCTCTAAGCACCATCCAAGGTTCTCCAACCCCCACCCAAGGTCCTCCAACTCCACCCAAGGTTCTCCATCCCCCACCGAAGGTTCTTCAACCCCATTCAGGGTCCTGCAAGCCTCATCCAAGCTCCTCCAAACCCCACCTAAGGTCTTTCAACCCCCATGCAGGGTCCTCCAATCTCCTCCCAAGGTCCTCCAAGCCCCACCCAAGGTCCTTCAACACCCATCCAACATCCTCCAACCCAACCCAAGATCCTCCAACCCCCATCCAGGGTCCTTCAAACCCCACCCAAGGTCTTCGAACTCCACCCAAGGTTCTCCAACACCCATCCAATATCTTCCAACCCCCATCCAAGGTCCTCCAAATCCCATCCAAGGTTCTTCAACCCCACCCAAGGTCCTCCAACCCCCACCCAAGCCCACACACACCCTATAGGGACCCCTCCCCACCCTATAGGGGCTGGAGGGACCCTGCCCAGAGATTATAGAATCTATAGGGATCCCTATAGGATCTATAAGAGCCTGTCTAAGACCTATAGGATCTATAAGGACCCATCCTAAGATCTATAAGATCTATAGGGACCTCTATAGGATCCATAGGCACCCATTCTAAGGGCTGTAGGATCTACAGGGATCCCCATAGAATCTATAGGCACCCATCCCACGTGCTGTAGGATCTGTAGGGACCCCTATAGGATCTATAGGCACCCATCCTAAGAGCTATAGGATTTACAGGGACCCCCATAGGATCTATAGGTACCTATCCTATGGGCTATAGGATCTCTAGGAGCCCCTATAGGATCTACAGGCACCCCTCCCACGCCCTATAGGATCTCTAGGGACCCCTATAGGATCTACAGGCACCCCTCCCACGCCCTATAGGATCTCTAGGAGCCCCTATAGGATCTACAGGCACTCCTCCCACGCCCTATAGGATCTCTAGGGACCCCTGTAGGATCTATAGGCACCTATCCTAAGGGCCATAGGATCTATAAGCACCCATCCTATGCCCTATAGGATCTCTAGGGACCCCTGTAGGATCTAGCCTCACTCTGCTTATCAGCACAGAAATACAAACAAGCTACAGGGCAAATTAATTAACAACCATCAGAAAGCACCCCGGATCAGCAAGCCCCTGTACCCGGCCCCTGTCAGACCAGAGGCAGTAGTCTCGACGGGGGGAATGAATGGAACAAGTTAATCATCATGGCAACAGGCAAACTCCCTCCTTGCCCACCTCACCCCCCCAATTGCCACTGAAGAACAGATATGAGGCCCTGGTCGAGAAAGACCAGCCAAATGAGGAATGATTATACACCAATGAACGCAGCATGGGGAATAAGCAGGAAGAACTGGACATCTATGTTCGGTCGCAGGGCCATGATCTCATTGCAATTACTGAGCCATGGTGGGATAGCTCACATGACTGGAATGTTGTCATGGACGGTTATGCACTTTTTAGGAAAGACAGACCAGCAAGGCAAGGTGGTGGAGTTGCCCTTTATGTTTGTGTGCAACTGGAATGCATTGAGCTATTCCCAGGGTAGGTGAAGAACATGTTGAAAAGCTTATGGGTGACAATTAAGGGGAATGCAAATATAGGTGAAACTGTTGTGGGTGTCTACTACAGACCACCAAACCAGGAGGAAGATCTTGACGAGACCTTCTACAGGCAGCTGGAAGTAGCCTCAAGATCACATGCCCTGGTGCTCATGGGTGACTTCAATCAACCTGATATTTGTTGGAAAGGCTACACAGCCAGGCATACTCAGTCCAGAAGCCCCTTCTGATACCCACCCTCCCTCCTCTCCGAAATCTCCCGCTGTGGCGAGCAGGGGAGCTCGGCCGGGCACCGGGGCTGCTGTCTCCGTAGGTGGGGGGTCGCGGCAGTGCTTTCGCCCCAAAACATTGGTAAAACTCGCGGGGAGAAGGAGCGGTTTGTTTAGAGCCGATTTCGGTGTCTTCTGGTAACAAAATGGCAGTGGGCTTGGATTTTCCAGGGTTTTCTTGGGATGCGTTATCGGTAATCCCAGCGACAGTATTTGTCTCGGCTCTGTCCAAGGCCGGCGGGGTGATTTTTGGGTCGTGTTAGAATTATTATTATTTGGGTAATGCCCGCTTATGAATCCTTCTTTTTATTTGCGGGAAATGCCTGAAATGCCGGGGCGCAATCTGTTTGGAATCCGCGCTGTATCGCCGCAATGTTTTATTAATTATTATAAGCAGCCCTGTTATAATTATTGCCGTTATTGCTGTTATCGTTATTGCCATTATTATTATTATTAATTCATTTATTTAAAAGGCGAGACTGCCTCTTAGTTGTGTGCAAAAAAGAAACCGGAGTCAGAGAAATCCCCAGATCTGTTCTCCTCCGCCTCGGAGCGGATGCATTGCCCATCTTTGCCCGATAGATGAAATTCGCAAGCCGATTTTGAGGAGAAACAGTTTGATTTTATCTTTGGACTCCCTGGTTCAGCCTTGAGAGCTACTGCTGTGCACAGAGAGAAGGCCCAAACCTGGAGAACAAGACCCAGCTTGAGCCATGTGCCTTGCACATACATGTAGCAGGACATCTAGGGCGAGATGAGCTGGGTGAATGTCGCCTAATGCATGGAGGTCAGGAAGAGCTGCTCTATTGCCACACCTACAGACAAGATGGAAGTCTTCAAGTACATAGTGGTAGAGCACACAGAAAAGGAAAGCAGGCTCCTTGAGAGTTGTGCAGCAACAGGACCTGAGGTAGAAGACACAGACTGCAACAAGAGAAACACAAGAAATCTGGAAAGAAAAAAGTTTCCCAAACATTAGAAGAGGTAGCACATCCATCCAGCTTTGGGAAATCTGATCAAAATTGTTCCTGCTTTCAGTGAAGGCTGGGACCTGATGACCTCTATAGGTCCCTTCCAACCTGAAGTACTCCTAACAGCACCAACATTCTATGGTCTGTACTGGTAAGACACCCAAACCCACAATGTAAATTAATGCTCTGTTTGCAAAGTACACGGTCCAAACATTTCAATTAATTTAAAATGAAAAATGCAGTGGGCCTGCTGGCAGCAGACCGAGTTTGTCTGTCTCAAAGAGGGAAAAGGGTTCTTGCTTATGAGTTGGCAGGGCTCGTTGAGGACTTTAAATTAGGCTCAAAAACCCCACAAAAACCACACCTGACTTTGCTAGTGATAGCTGGGAGAAAAACTCCCAAGACCTTTTAGGCTTCAGTAATTAAGGCCATCAGAACTGTATGTCCTTAAAGCAGTCGAAAGCAGTTGAATCAAGAGTTATGTCCCAGGTTGGAGCTGTTTGCCTCTCTCTCATTTTCTCCTTGTTTCTCTCACTGCTTCTTTCAGTAAATGAGACTAATTTTTCCAGTAGCCTTTAACTCACTAGATTAACTGGCGTGCAAAATGTGACTACAAACTCCTAACACTGTCTAGCCTCCAACCCAGCACAGATTCCACTCTGCTGGAAGTGTTGAAGGACACCTAGCAAGCTGCTACTTGCTAAGTTCCTAACCCAGGACTATACACTCCCAAAGAACAGGACTGTGCCATCCAGTTAAGCTGCCAGCAGGCTCTGTGCTGCCTGTTGGGAGCGGATGCCTCGGGATGTAGGGCTTTAGCACTTGGGAATCTTAAGTTTCTTAAAGATTCAATTGTGGTGCTGTTTTGGTTTGGTTTTTTTTTAACATCACTCCTGAGATAATCCACATCTAGTGGATATGGGAAAATTTAGGCTATAATAGCACAGCGAACTTCTACATCTATCTTCGATTTACAAGATAAAAGCAACTTTTAAATTAAAGAGCCTTTCTGCTAATAGAGCTTGGTATCGAATAACACCCGGGGGGGGGGCGGTGTTAAAAAAAGAGGGTCGGTTGCTCCCTGAGCCGCTTTGCCCGCTTTATCACACCTCGATTATTGTGCCATTGGGCGTTTTGACCCACAAATTTTGTGCCAGCCGCTGCTTTTGGCCTCCAAGCTGCAGCTGGAGACGGTCTGGTGCTTCGGACCCCGCGAGGAGCTGCTTTTTCCCCTCTTCCCCCTCGGTTTTTTTTCTGGCAGCGAACGCCTCGCGGTGTTTTCCTGGCTGGATCTCCAGTAAACCCCTTCCCTTTGCCTTCCCTCTGGCTAAAGAACGCGTGGACCGGATCCCCTGGATCGCCCCGGAGTGCATTCGGGACGTGGGGAACCTCAGCACGGCGGCTGACAAGTGGAGCTTCGGCACCACCTTGCTGGAGATTTGCTTCGACGCCGACGTCCCGCTGAAGGAACGGACGCCTTCCGAGGTGAGCCGGAGGCTCGAAGAACGTGGGGGGAGTTGGGGTTGGGAGGGAGCCGGGGGCTGAGAGAATCCGACCCTTTAAGCCCGGAGTTGTCGGGGTATCGCTCAACGCCGTCCCCTCGGCGCATCTCCGGGGCTTGGAGAGGCCTCCTGGGGTCACGGGGACTCCACCGCTGCCCTGGGCAGCCTGGGACAGCCCTGGGCAACCCTCCAGGGGATGAAATCCGCCGCCTTCAGCCGCCATGGCGGCGGTACCGAGGCGGAGCGCCGTGGATCCGTGAGGGGTGCCGGGGGCTACCGAGGCCTTCCGATAAAGCTCTCCCTGCCTGGAGGGACCCCGAGGAGAGTGAGGGGCTCACCGCCGCCGTGCTGCGGGAACGGGGGGTAAACGGCGCGGAGCTGCTCGGGGCCTGCGGAAAACACACCCGCCCGCGCCGGTTCCCGCGGCAGAGCAACCTTCGGCCCTTGATCGGCGGTCCGCTTGCCGCGTAGTTCCTGACATAGCAGGGTCGCCGGCCCCGCCTGACCCAAAAATGAGTGGTGGGAAACGGTCGTGTCTCGAACCGAAACTTAACAGAAAAAACGGCTTGCTTGTAAATCCTGCTGCTGTGGATGTAACCCCGCGGTCCGTCGTGCGGGAACAGGGCACCGGAGTGCAGGTGTCTTGCCTGGATGGAGAAAGAGTGTTTTTGTAGGGGGGGGGGGGGAGTTTCGTATAGGACAATGGGGTGGTGGTTTTAGGCTAAAAAAGGGGAGATTTCTTCCTTCTATCTAGTCTCACTGTTTTACGCTGAGGGTGGTGAGAGCCTGGCCCAGGCTGCCCAGAGAGGTGGTGGCTGCCCCATCCCTGGAACCACCCCAGGGGAGGTTGGCCGGGGCTCTGAGCAACCTGCTCCAGTTGCAGATGTGAGTGCCGGGGGGGCCCCGGCCCCACTTCCCCCCTTCCCCCCATCTTCCCCCAGACCCCTGCGCTGGTCCCGTCCCCGGCTGCTGGGACCCCTCAGCTGCGTGTGCGTGTCCCCCGGCCTGCCCGGGGAGCTCTCCCTTCCTGCGGGGATGGGAGGGGACCCCCAGGCTGTGCCCCCAGCATCACCCCCCGGGCTGGATCCTGCCCCAGGAGCCTGGCACCCGCAGGCAGCGCCCGTGTGTCGTGCGTGTCCCCCATGAGTTTTGGGGTGTCCCCTTCCTGGGGTGGCCAAGGGGCCATCCCTGTGCTGGGGGTCGACGCGCTGGTGGCTGCTGTGATACTGGGGGGGACACGTGACACCCGCTGGGGATTCTTAGGGAGGGTGGCCGTGTGTCCCCCCCGGACAGGGGCTCCCGCTCTGGGGGGGCTGACACCCGTGGGTGGTGCTGCTGCGGTGGCACGTGGGGACACGGGTGGGTGTGGAGAGGTGGCCGTGGTCTGGCACGGTGTGACTGACAGCCTCAGGGTGCACACCCCTCGAGCAGGGGTGCGAGGGGGGCGGCCGCTCTCCTTGCACGATTGTTCACGGGGGTGCGAGGGGGACGGCCGCGCTCTGTACACGGGGTACACGGGTGTGCGCGGGGGGGGGCCGCGGTCTGTGCATGGGGTAGCCGGGTGTGCGCTTCAGTACCGATCACTTCTGAAGCAGCTCGAACCCCTTCATATGCTGCTAATATTTCTTTTTCAGTTGGAGTATAGTTGGCCTCGGAGCCTTTGTATCCTCAACTCAAAAACCCTAGGGGTCGACCTCGAGTTTCCCCTGGTGCTTTCTGCCAGAGGCTCCAGGTAGGACCATTATTCCCGGCTGCAGTATAGAGCACATTTTTAATGTCCTGTCCTGTTCGGACTGGCCCAAGGGATACTGCATTTACGACCTCTCGTTTGATCTGTTCAAAAGCCTGTTTTTTGTTCAGGACCCCAATCAAAATTGTTTTTCTTTTGAGTCACTTCATAGAGAGGTTTTACAATCTGACTGTAACCAGGAATGTGCATTCTGCAGAAACCTGCAGCATCTAAGAAGGCTTGTTTCCTTTTTGTTAGTTGGTGGGGACATTGCTGTTACTCTGTTAACCACATCCATCAGGATCTGGCGACGCAACATCTTGCCGTTTGATTCCTGTGGTGGGTTGACCCTGGCATGGCACCAGGTGCCCACCAAGCCCTTCTATTACCCCCCCACACCCCCCTCAGCACGGCACGCAGGGGGAGAATAAGACGCAAGGAGCCGTGGGTTATGACAGATAAGACCTGCCAGGGTCCCAGGGTTGCCAGCTGTGGGCACCAATCAGGTTGTTTAGATTTGGGCCCAGCCCCAGAGGTGCCCTGTGAAGCTGCAGGCCGGGTGAGCGCGGGGCTGTGGGCACAGCCTGTTTGCCTGCAGGGCTCCCACTGCTGCTGTCTGCCTGGGTCCCTCCTGCACCCGCCCATCTTCTGGGGCTGCCCAGCACTGCACAAAGCTCAGACTGCCCAAACCTCTGATTTCATCCCAAACTATTTTGCAGCCACAGGACAGGGTGCACCCGACTGTCGTTATTGGTAAGCTTCTTTATTGCTGTTCTGTAGGAAACTAAAGAACTCGCAGAAAAAAAAGAAACTACAACTGAACTGCCAACTCTAATGAACAGCAATAAAGCTGAAGCACCATTAACTGCTATTCAGGGTCTTTAGTGTACTTACAGCATTCCCCAAAATTGTCCAACTGATTCCATACAATCTCCGTTTACATTCATGCATTATTCAACGACAATCCATCCCAAAACTGATTGCCATTGTCTACCTCGTATGGAGAAACCAACAGCCTGATTTTAAGAAACTTAAAATCTCAGCTTGTGGATATTTTTATGGTTTTTTTAAATGTTTTCAGTTACTGTTACAGTAACTGATGAAAAGAAGCTGAATACTCAACTCCAACATTAACACCAGGTAATCATGATGTTTATATTAGTAGAAAATCTTTCCCGTAACATGAAAGCCCTGAGTATTCTCAGCCCAGGTCGGCGCAGCTCGGCTCGGCTCAGCCCAGCCCGGCTCAGCCCCGGCACCGCCCCCCGGGTCCAGCAGGGAGCGGGGGCGCGGCCAGCGCGGGGCGGGGCGGGGAGATGGGGGTGTCCCTGACCCCTCTTTTTGGAAGAGGTATGGGGGGAAGGGGTGGGATCCACGGTAGGGGGTGGTAGAGAATTGGGGTGACCTTAGAGGGGGGCAGAGGTAAATGGGGAGGGGGGTCTGGAGTTAGAAGGAGAAGGGGGAGGCAGAGAAGCAGCAGCTGTCTGGCCTCACCCCCCGGGGCTGCCGTCACCCCCCACCCTCCTGGACACCCCCCCTTAGCGAATCCCAAAGTGCACCTTCATCCCCCAGACCCTGGGGACCCCCCTCAGCGAACCCCAAAAGGCACCTTCACCCCCCTTCATGCTGCTGCTTGGGGGGGTTAGGGGGGCGGTATCCATGCACCCCAAGCCTGGGGGGGTGCTGACAGAGGTGGCACCACGTTTGGGGGTGCTGGGACCACCAGTGGCCTTGAACTTGGTGGGGGACACACACACACACACGCGTCGGCAAATGGTGCCTTTGAATTCTTAATTAGCAATTAGCCACTTAATTAATGCGCTGGGTCTGATGTGTGGAGCAATGTGCGGCCTCCAGCGAACCCCCAGTATGGGGGGGGGGGGCTGGACAAGGGGGGGACGGGGTGGAGATGGGGACAAGAGAAGGACATGGAGGTGGGGAGGTGGAGCTGGGACAAGGTGGGGACGTGGAGATGGGGACGAGGTGGACATGGGGACGAGACAAGGACACGGAGACGGGGATGTGGAGCTGGGACAAGGTGGGGACGTGGAGATGAGCTGAGGGAGAGGTGGGGCTGCCGGGCCGTCCCCGGGCTGTCCCCAAGCTGTCCCCGGGCCGTCCCCAAGCCGTGCCCCCCCCAGGGGCGGTACCAGGTGTGGGCGGAGGGCAGGCGGTCGGTGGAGCGGTCGTCGCGGTGGATCTGGAACTTCTGGATGCCGTTCATGCCCTCGAGGGCGGCGAAGCCTTGGAGAGGCACCTTGGAGGTGCCGGTGACGAACTGCAGGAACTTGGCGCGGTCGGCCTGGTCGAAGGAGCGCAGCGCCCGCCAGAACCACTGGATCTGCGGCGGCAGGGGACGGGGGACGGGGACGGGGGGAGGCCTTCAGAACATCCCCTCCCTCCACTGACACGCTCCGCAACCTTCTCCTTGACCTCCGCAACCTTCTCCTGGAGCTCCAGAACTTTCTCCTGAGCTCCAGAACCTTCTCCTGAGCTCCACAACCTTCTCCTGAGCTCCACAATTTTCCCCTGTGGGCTCCAGACGCTTCTCCTGAGCCCCACAACCTTACCCTAACCCATGGCCCCCCAGCATGCACACCCACCCAGTTACCCCTTTATCCCCTACAATGCACAGCCCCCCCTTGCAGGCATTCCCATGGTGTGCATCCTCCTGACCCCATGGTGAGCTTCCCCATGACTCCCCCAGTGTGCAGACCCCCAAACCCATGGGGTGCATCCCCATGACACCACAGCATCCATTCCCTGTAAGCCCCTCCCCATGTGCAGCCCTTCCCCAACACCACTGCACGCGTTCCCCGTGACCCCCTCAGTGTGCAGCCCTTCCCCAACCCCACCACATGCATTCCTCATGACCCCACAGTGTGCAGCCCCCCCCAAATCCCATGGCATGCACTTCCTTGCCACAGTTTGCATCCCCCCTCCCCCAGCCCCTCCAGTGTACATCCTCCCATGGCAAACATCCCCCTTTACCCCAATCCCACAGTGTGGATTCCCTGTGACCCACCCCATGGTGCAATCCCCCACGACCCCCCCACAGTGTGCAAGACCTCCCAGATTCCATGCTATCCATCCAAGTGGTCTGCATCCCTGCCGTGGTCTGCATCCCTGCCATGGTCTGCATCCCTGCCATGGTCCACATTCCTCCCCAGACCCCATAGCATGCATCCCCCTCAGCATGTGTCCCCTCCACCCCAACCCCACGGCGTGGATTCCGCACAGTGCGCATCCCTGACAGATAACACCCAAGATCAAGGAGTCACTGTATACTGCTCCTCTGAGATAGAAGATAGAAACCTAAGTAAAGGGGGTGAGCGGAGGCACGGTCATGGATGTGGCAGAAGGCAAGCACCCCCCTTGCCTGCTTCGCCTCCTCTGGTGCCTCTGAGAAATAGATATGAGGCCCTCCTGGAAGACAGTCAGTCTTCTTGTAACTTGTAACTTGTAACTTGTAACTTGTAACTTGTAACTTGTAACCAGATTGAAGGTAGGTGTGTGGGAGAGGGGGAGGCTTGGAGGCAGGTCCCACCTCGTAGAGGCAGGCTAGTCCTCCCCCCACCTCCCCATCCTCCCCCATTGCCCTCATTTAAGGGGTATGGACCTCTCAAATTTGATGCTCCTTCTGATGAGGATCCAACTGGTGATTCATCCACAGCTTGTCCCTCAGCCTCACGACTTAGGACTTCTTCAATGAGGAAGAAAGGGGGGATTATTAGAGTAGGTGACTCTCTTCTGAGGGAAACAGAGGCACCTTATCTGTAGACCAGACCCATCCCACAGGGAAGTCTGCTGTCTCCCTGGGGCTTAGGTTAAAGATGTTAAAAGGAGGCTGCCTGATCTGTTACACTCCTCTGATTATTATCCTTTGATAGTTTTCCAGGTTGGTAATGATTAGGTTTCTGAGAGAAGTCCAAAGCTGAACGAGAAAAGTGGCCAGTACTCTATCTCTACACTGCCTCCTGGATGGTGGCTAATGCCTTGTGGGGGTGGCTGCAGGAGTGGAAGAAGGCCAATTGTCAGCACAGAGGTAAACCCATCTGGGCTGCTACATTGTGGCAGGACATTGATGCTCAAGTGGAAAACATGGCTCTAAAGATATGTCATGTAGATGCTCATGTGCCTAAAAGTCATGCCGCATCAAAACAATAAACAGCTAGACGAGGCTGCCAAGATTGAAGTAGCTCAGCTGGACCTGGACTGGAAGCATAAGAGTGAGATATTTGTAGCTCGATGGGGTCATGAAACATTGGGACATCTAGGGAGAGATTCAACACACAGATGGGCTTGTGATGGGGTGGAGCTGATCATGGAGACTATCACACAGGTCACTCACGAATGTGAAACATGTGCTGCAGTCAAATGAGCCATGCAAGTAAAGTCTCCCTGGAATAGAGGGTGATGGCTGTTTCTTTGATATGGTGAGGCCTGGCAAATTGACTACATGGGCTCACTGCCATGAATCACAGAATGTCAGGGGCTGGAAGGGACCTCGAAAGATCATCTAGGCCAACCCCCCTGCCAGAGCAGGACCATCTAGACCAGACCACACAGGAACGTGTCCGAGCGGATTTTGAGTGTCTCCAGAGAGGGGGACTTGACGGACCCCATAAAAGGTGGAGGAATCTCCTGAAGATGTGGTGGGACCCCATAAAACGTGGAGGAACCTCATGGAGATGTGGTGGGAACCCATGGAGATGTGGTGGGACCCCATAAAAACGTGGAGGAACCTCCTGGAGATGTGGTGGGACCCCATAAAAACGTGGTGGGACCTCCTGGAAATGTGGTGGGACCCCATAAAAACGTGGTGGAACCTCCTGGAAATGTGGTGGGACCCCATAAAAACGTGGTGGGACCTCCCGGAGGTGCGGTGGGAAGCCCAGGAGATCCTCAAAAGCCAGCCCAGCCCACCCCGAGGAGAAGACCTTGAGGTGGAAGTGGAGGACGATGATCATCTCGCCGTCGCAGGGTTGGAAGACGGCGTGCTTGATGTTGTTGTAGAGGATGTCCACCTTGTCCCCCCTCACCGAGGTGAAGCGGAAGCCTGCCAGGAGAAGACAAAAGCCACCGCCGAGGTCAGTGGGAGGGTGGATGGTGGCAGAAGGTCCTCAAATCCCACCAGAAGATCTCAAATCCCACCAGAAGGTCCTCAAATCCCACCAGAAGACCTCAAATCCCACCAGAAGGTCCCCAAATCCCACCAGAAGGTCCTCAAATCCCACCAGAAGACCACAAATCCCACCAGAAGGCCCCCAAACCCACCAAAAGGTCCCCAAAACCCACCACCAAAACCCGAGAGAAGTCCCTTACAAGCTTTGCTACATGTGCAACTTTTAAGGAGTTCCTCTCGGCCGCGCAACACACGCGGGCAAGCGCCTGCCTAACAGCTCAGCACCATTAGCACAACTTCAGAAAACAGCCACCCCGAAAGCCCCAGCAGCGAGATTGCCTCACGCCTCTCCGAGGCACGCAGCCTTGCATCAGCCGCCTTGCAGCAGCAGCAGCCGCGCCACTTGAACCCGGCCAGCTGTCAGGCGGCGACCCGCCCGCGGAGCCAGCCGCACACCCTGTCCTGGGCGGACGCGAGGCCTCCAGCCCCGCCGGGATCTGTCCCCGAGCCCGAGCAGCACGAAGCGCCGTCTTACAAACGGCAGTACTGGCCTGGCGGTAGCAGCCCAGGTCGCGCCTGGGGAGCCACGCTTCTCCCTACCTTGCACAAGAAGTCAATGTCGTAGAAAGCAGATAAAAGTGTTGTCGACATTTCTAGATCCTGTAATGGTCGGAAATACAGGAAGGACCGAAAGATCCCGCTCTCCTCGGAGGGTTTGGAAAAGCCACGACTATACAGGAGGGGGCCGTTTGCTTGAGATCCGAAATGGTCCCGTCTCCTTCCCGGCGGGGCGGGCGGGACGGCGGGTGCCGGGCCGAGGCGGCGACGGCGGCTGCACAGCAGCGAGCGAACTGCGGGATAGAATGTCATATAAGTTGTACCTTGATGGTACTTCTTGACATTTGGTGAATGAGTGGATGTTGAAAATAGCATCATATCATAAGAAATTCCCTTTGAGGGAAATGTTCTACCATTGTAAATAAATAAAAAAATAATAATCTATTTGCCTATGCTAAGAGATCAACAGAACAGTTTAATTAGCACGTTCTTTTACCAAGTGCTATAGTTGAAGATAAATCACAGTATGGACATAGTTTGGGATTTTTTTCATGTAGAAGACATTTCTAAGTCAAAAAAGTAGGTTTTCACATTTTTCTAAATCCTTTCTCTGCAGTATTACAGTAT
Organism: Actenoides hombroni; assembly: GCA_024336885.1. Taxonomy (NCBI): domain Eukaryota; kingdom Metazoa; phylum Chordata; class Aves; order Coraciiformes; family Alcedinidae; genus Actenoides; species Actenoides hombroni. The sequence goes on along the minus strand of WUAM01010367.1, from coordinate 5,188,158 downwards.
CTAACATGAAGATATTGCCTCATGGACTGTTCTTTTAGTCAAGATGGTGTCTTGCAAATAAATCAGTTGATATGACTATTTACCAAAATTTTGGTTAGTATTTTTATAGGCCGTACTTAGGAAAGATTCAGACTGTATAGAAAGGCTTTTGATTTGTAAGACTATTTGATTTAGTTTATAATGTCCTGAAAATTATCAGTAAGCTTAATTTAACATCCAGGTACCCTTCAAAAGTTTCTCATGTGTATCCTCACTTGTTTGGGGAGGAAGCTTGGAAAGTTTGTGACAACTTTGAAACTTCCGAGAGGCAGTTTCTGATAGGAGAAGTGCTGTGTCTCTGTTTAAGGCTTAGGGCATTTTCTAGGTAGTTCCAAAAAATCAATTTGCCATTGTCCTTCGGGTACATTTCCTTCGCCTATAACTCCAATCTGGGGCTTCACAGTTGTCTGAGGATTATTTTTCAAGCATATTATACAGTGCTTAATTACCTGTCTGGTGATGGTGTACATGTTGTGTCCTACCCATTTGATATAGAGCATCTGCCTCCCCGTGGGTCCTATTGTGTTGTTCTAAGATAAATCTGAATAGGACATTAGATGGTATTACTACTCGTTTATCCTCTAGTGTGGCAAGTCCATGTTCCAGAACTGTTCCCCCCAAATCTCGGATTAACCGCTTATCAACTTTTAAATATTTAATAGGTTCTATTTCTTTTGCTGTCACCCATACATTACCTGTATCAGGTACCAATGCTAACAGCATTTGTTCTGCCACCTCTTTAGCCGCAGAGTCCGTGAACGATTTCCTTTTTCCACCTGGGTGTTACCTTTCTGATGCCTTTACAATACATAATAGCAATAGCGTCAGGTTCTTGTACAGCTTGTAACAATTTCAAAATCTTTTTTGCATGTTTGATCTGTTTTCCTTGTGATGTCAAAAGTCCCCTTTCTTTGAAAATCGCTCCATGAGCATGCACTACTCCAAAGGCATACTTGGAGTCAGTCCACACATTGATCCCCTTATCTTTTCCCAATTCCAATCCCCAGTAAGTGAGCCAGGGGTTGGGCAGTGGATTCATTTTAGAAGGCTCGCAGAAAACTCCAAAGGTGACCTATTAATCACCTTTGCCTTAGGCCCCTTTAAAACTCCTGTCACATTTTTAGTGGACACCAGAGCACAGATGCCTTCTTTAAGAGAAGATGTGGCAACATGGTGCCACATTTTCCCTGACAAAAAAAAAATTTGGGTTACTGATGTATTTGGAAACTTTCAGCCCCAACTCACTGCATGGGAGACCTGGCTGTCACACAAGTCATCATGATTTTGGGCTCTTTGCCTACTAATATCATGGGATTGGACCTGTTGAAAGGTCGTGCCTGGATTGACCCAAAAGGAAAAGAATGGAAATTTGGAACTATCCCTGTTGAAATCCAGTTATTACAACAAACACTGTTAGAAATACAAAGGTCCTAAGAAAGGACTAGCAGTAGAGGTACTAGGGAAGCAGAAATTTATTATATGCTCTTGCAAGAGCGGGTGTCCTAACAAAGTAGGCACACCTCTGGTCAGAGTTTTCAGCATTTTATACCCTATTCCCGACCGCAGAAGTCCTTCCCTTGTTTCCCTATGAATTAGGTACTTCCAAGGTTTACAGGCTTACCGGAGGCACCTTCTTCATAGCAGTCCACAATAGTTTGTAATTACATGCCTGACAGGTTCCTGGGTGTCCCTGCCCATGGCAGGGGGGGTTGGAACCAGATGAGCTTTAAGGTCCCTTCCAGCCCTGACAATTCTATGGTTCTACGATCTGTTAAAGCCTTTTTTTGTTTGTTTCTCGTCCTTCCTACAGGTTCTGTGAGCCTGCAGTGCAGTATGGACAGGTTGGAGAGCTGGGCAAAGAATCTAACGAGGTTTAACAAGAGCAAGGGCAGAGCCCTGCTCCTGGGAAGGAACAATAAAATGCACCAGTACAGGTTAGGAGGTGATCTGCTAGAGAACTGCTCTGGGGAAAACGACCTTGAAGTCCCAACAGACAGGTTATCCATGGGACAACAATGTGGCCTTGTGGCCAAGAAGGCCAATGGTCTCCTGGGAGGCATTAAGAAGAGTGTGGCCAGCAGGTCGAGGGAGGTTCTTCTCCTCCGCCTCTGCTCTGCCCTGGTGAGACCTCACCTGGAGTGTTGTGTCCAGTTCTGGGCTCCCCAGTTCAAGAGAGACAGATCTACTGGAGAGAGTCCAAGGGAGGCTATGAGGATGATGAAGGGACTGGAACATCTCTCTTATAAGGACAGGCTGAGAGCCCTGGGGCTGTTTAGTCTGGAGAGGAGAAGACTGAGAGGGGAATTTATTAATGTCTATAAATCCATGAGGGCTGGGGGTCAAGAAGGCGGGTACAATAAGGTCTCATAATTTAATATTGTATTTATAAGAATAAAAGAAGGTGGGATGAAAACATGAAAGAAGAGACACGAGGAAAATGCCTTACAGGCTTGTCTGCATTTAGCACATATCCATGGCTAAACTAGAGCAGGTGCTCAGCTATCGGGAAAAGGAGAGGAGACACATATTGAAGTGAAAACAGATTTCATGACATATCAAAACTAGTATAAATTTCAGTATAAAGTAAACAAAGTTATACACACCCAGAAAATGTACAGTTATCACAATAAACACAAAGAAAATCCTCAAGAGGATCCCACAAAGAAAATCTTCCACCCTCAACAAACCTACTCCTTTATACTGAGCATGACATTTATGGTATGGGATACACCTCTATCCAACTTTGGTCAGCTGCCCTGGCTGACTCCAAACTGGTAATGGCCTGCAGGCCATGGCAGGCCTATGATTCTGTCCCAGGAAAACCAGGACAATGATTTTGACTAATTATTGCCAAAATCAAATCACTTAAATCATTAAAAAACCCACAACCACTCTATTTATTATTGGCTCATTTTTTAAGGAAGTACATCAATTACTATTACTGAAACTGCTAAATTCTTATCATTTACATTCATTGTTTTTTATTAAGCTTTTTGGCAAAACATTACATTTTCTTTATAAAAATAAAAGAGAAAAAGAAAAAAATTGATCACTGGGAGGGGATTTGGGGGCACTGGGAGGGGGTTTGGGGTCACTGGGAGGCACTGGGAGGGGATCTAGGGATACTGGGGCGCAACCAGGGGGTCACCGGGGAGTTACTGGGAAGGGATGCGGGGACGCCGGGCGTTACTGGGGCTTTACTGGGAGGACGCCTGCGGGCACCGGTCCTCGCCGGGGGGCACCGGTTGCCACGCCCGGTCCTTACTGGTGCCGTCCCAGTCCACGCCTGGGAGCACCGGCGGAGGCTGGGGGGGGAGGCGGAGGCCGAACTGGTCTTTACTGGGACGCTGCTGGGCCGCGACTTCTCCAACTTCTCGGCCTGGCACCACCGGGCGCGGCTGCTGGCGGAGGGCGGGGCCGGGGGCGGGGCCGGGGGCGTGGCCGGGGCCCTGGACCCACAGCGGCTGCGGGAAGGTGAGGAGGAGGCCACGCCCACTACGGCTTGGCCACGCCCACTACGGCTTGGCCACGCCCGCTACGGCTTGGCCGCGCCCCCTACGGATCGGTCACATCCTATGGCTTGGCCACGCCCGCTGTGGGTTGGCCACGCCCGCTATGGATTGGCCACGCCCACTGAGAATGGGCCGCGCCCCGTGGATTGGCCACGCCCGCTATGGATTGGCCACGCCCACTGAGAATGGGCCGCGCCCTATGGATTGGCCACGCCCGCTATAGGTAGAGAAACTCTGCTTCCCTTTTCAGGACTTACACATTACTGTGCAGTTGGAAGTCTCCAGTCTTGTAACCCACAGAGAAGTTATTTCTTGTCAATGTTGATTTGGCACTATCAAAAGTCATCTGATAGCCAGCGAGCCAGCCTTCATAACCAAAGACAGCTGAACCATGGATTGCAGGCCCAGCAAAATCAAAGGCAACGTCACAGCCTAGGTTTAGGCATTCCCGTGTATAAGCTGACTTAATTTTACCACTTTTCTTTCTGAAACAGAGAAACAGTTGTCTTGAGACAATCCTCAAGAAATTGCTAAATGTCACCCATGTGGCTCTACACACTATTGAATTGCCATGCACATGCATCATCTAGATTGGGCCCAAGCACATCTAGGCCACCAAAAAAGCACAGGGCTAGCACACACAGACATTCTGTGATGAATGTAGACATTTTCATGCCTCTCCCACAATCTTCCCAGCATTTCTACCCCAGAAAATAAAGTGGGCTGCTGTGAAACATTCAACACGAAGCCCATAGAGTAAGACGTGATGCTAAAGAGCAGAAGCCTTTAGCACTGAGATTTGCTAAGTTGACAGCAAATCATACAAACATCTGTGTCAATACAACAGAGCAGATAAGCACTTACAGACCATGGATGTTGTTTCAGCCCTCAAGAAGGTTATAAAATCCTAACCCACGGCTCTTTGTGCCTTATTTTCTCCCTGCGTGCCGTGCTGACGGGGGGAGTGATAAAAGGGCTTGGTGGGCACCTGGTGCCCAGCCAGGGTCACCCCACCACAGTGGATTATTACGTAGCACCCATCTTTGTGCAAACATGAACTAAATATACTCCTGCTCTGTGCGTATATTGGCATATTGCACACCAGGTAAATGACCCCACTTGTGGCCCAACAGTGTCACAATTTTTGAATAGGTTTATACCTAATTTTAATTTGACTACGGACATTTCAATCACTGATTTATGACAAAAGCTAATTCCAGATTTGGGTTTTGGTGTAACACACACATCCACAGTTTAATGCTTTTATTTCTTCATTTTAGGAAGTCTTACCAGTTAAAAATAAATAAATAAAGGGACAGGCCATTAGTTTAACTACATCCAATCCCTTGCATAACTTCAAGTGAGCACATGTACAGTACTGCCACTGCACAGGGTTACAGTAGACATAACAAATGTGGCTTTTAACATCACAGTTAAATATGAAAATGGGTGTTGAAAGTATACCTTTAATAACAGAACTCTACTGTTCAGCATACTCATTCTCTAGACAGATCAATATAATAATTTTATAGATGATGGATCAGCATTTCTAAAGATATTCAGCTGCTGCTGTTCTCAGGAATTATGCTATGGAGCTAAGGGCGGGGGGGGGGGGGGGCTATTGCAGGGGTGTTGGGGGTGATGGAGGTGTGGGGTCCCGGGAGACTGGGGTGAGGGAGCTGCTGGTGGGAGACTGGGGGGGATGGAGTCATGGGGCATCATCTGCATGGTGATGGAGCCTTGTGGAGTCACCTACGCGGGGCGATGGAGCTGTGGGGCATCACCCATCTGGGGTGGTGGAGCTGTCGGGTGGACGCTGGGGGTGATGGAGATGTTGGGGCATCACCAGGCTGGGGTGATGGAACTCTTGGGGGGAGATTGAGGTGATGGAGCCATAGGGTGATAACATTTTGAGTGATAGAACCATTGGGAGGGGTACTGGTGGTGATGGAGCCATTGGGTGGAGGTTGGGGCTGGTGAAGCCATCGGGTATCAGCTGTCTGGGATGGTGGGGCTATTGGGAGGGGTACTGGGGGTGGTGGAGCTGTGGGGCTTCCCATGTCTTGGAGCTATTTGGCCTCAGCATCGGGTTGATGGAGCTGTGGGATGTCACCTATTGGCATGGTAGAGCCAAGAGGCATGACCCGTGTGGGGCGATGGAGCCGTTGGGAGGAGATCGGAGATGATGGGGCCACTGGGGAGAGATTGAGGGTGATGAAACCGTGACCCGTCTGGGGTGATGGAGACACTGGGGGGAAACTGGGAGGTGATGGAACATCCCAACACGTGACCGGCCACATGATGGGCTAAACGAAATTAATTAATTAATTCAAATAATAATAATAATAATACAAAAATCACCGGGACCCATCCAGAGGTGGAGGTGGCAACGCGCCCCTCCCTCCCGGGCACATCTCCAGAGCCAGGTATTCTAGAATAAATATTCCAAACTAAAAACGCTGGGGCTCGGGGCCCCACGGGCAGCGACGGGAGGAGAGAAGCTTTTCCTACCGGGGCGATTGTGTAACTTTTACACCCCCCTCCCACCACCACCATCCCGGGGCGGGTGCTTCCCGGTTCTGGCGGTGGGTGCTCAAACTGGGTGCCGAGCTCAAACTGGGTGCCGAGCTCAAACTGGGTGCCGAGCTCAAACTGGAGCGAGCGAAGGCGGGCGCTGGATGCTCCCCGATGCGTGGGTACGATAATGGCACCGGATCAATTAGGGCAGCGAAACGGGCAGCGGCGGAACGGAGCTTCAGCCTCCTCCTAAGCCCACGGGGAGCGGCTGGGAGGGGTTTTTTTTTTTTTTCTTTTTCCTCAGCTAACGGGTTTCTCTCCTCGTTAACCGCTTCGGTGGCTTCTGCTCTTTCAAAAATAGGACCTACTATAAACGGGTGGTGAAGCGGGGGCCAGCTGGCCCCCGCCGCGGGCACCGAAAGAGCCAACGGGGATTTGGGTTGGACCTGTTTACCTTCAAGGTTGTTTCCAGCCTTAATGATTCTATGATTCTCTATGGTTACAGCATCAGCATTAGGGAGCTTCAGAAACCTCTTCAGCAGAGAGTTTCCTCTGGACTTCCTGGACAGGCATCTAGCAGAGGAGATGAGTTTACCTGAGACAACCCGGGCTTCAAAGCACGTGCTGGTGATGGAAGGCGCAGTGATGCTTCTGCTGCAGTTGCTGTGGGTGCAGAGGAGTGGTGTCCCTCTCCAGTCATGACTGGAAGACTTAGCATTTTACTGCTGCTTCTAACGGAAAGCTTCAGCCTGTTCGTGGTGCAGAGGAGATAATGCTCTTGCAGAGGTCCTTGCTTTTAATTTGTTCAAGGGTTCTGGCTACGTGCTACATAAACCTGCTAGTTTGGGATAGTTATAAAAAAGAGAAAAAAGGCGAATCAGACTAGCAAAAATATTTTTAAGGTCGTACCGCAGACTATTGTTAGGGTAGCTGATGAGCAAGAGTTGTGTGGCACATGCAGTTCTTTGACGAGCTGCAGAGCCATAAAATAGGACTTGGAGGTTAAAAAGCTGAAGTGGCACCAAATAAACAATTTGATTCAGTCATGGCACCAGTTTCTGTGGCCACTGGATAGGCATTTGGACTATGAAATACCTGTGTTTCACTCCGATCGATGCCCAGAGACGTGACAAGTCCTCACCATTTTCTTACTATTTCCAATATCTACTGAGCTTTCAGAGACACCAGACATTTTGGTGCAATCATTCTTCAAGTGATGTCTCAATTTCCTTTCTCACAGCAGGCTTTATTTTCAGTAATTTTAAAATCAAGCACTTTAAACAGAGTAGGAAAAAAGGAGCATAAATACTAATTAGTAATGGGAGACAGTTTGTGACTGCCCAAGCAACAAAATAAGAAATAATGAAATACAGGCTCCTTTACCTGCTTTCTGACACACGAAGAAACTTTTCCTCATTTTCTTGTGAAATTTCAGGTTCAGATTCCTGGCTATTTTTTCCTATCCTGGGACGGTTTAAATGACTGCTTCGTGTCCAAATGGAAACAGGAGTTACATCAGGGTCTTAGGAAATAAATAAAGTAAATGCAAGTGAATAAATGCAGTCTGTAAGATCTGCACATATTCTCTCCCTGTCCCATCCCCTCCCCAATTTCATTAAAGCAACTGAGTGTAAGTAAAACATTTCACTATGATACTTATTTTCTGAATATACATACATAGTCTCTTTACCAAAATTCATAACAATTTTATCCGAAGACCTCAAAATGTTTATGAGTCAATCCTCAGCACCTTAGAGGAAGGTATGTTTTTTTATAGGAAGCAACATTGTTTGCTTTACATTTACTTTCCACCCTTTCTGCTCTTGCTCCCAGTCTCGCTCGAGCCGCCGCAGGCTCGCACCTCCGCCGGGGCGCGGCGCGACCGGCCCTGAGGGGAGAGCGGCGGCGGCGAGCGCCGTCCCGCGGAGAGGCGGCGGGACGGGACTAGCCCTCCGTGGCCGCCTCGGCGCCGCCCCGGCATCGCCCTCAGGTGCGGAGCCCCCGCCCGCTGCGGGAGCTGGCGAAGCGCGGTGGCGGTATGGAGCCCCGCCGGCCGTTGGGGCCGTGGTAGGGCGGCAGGCCGGCGGCGGGGGAGGGGGGGGAAGTGACGGGACCCCCACCGTGGAGCGGCAGCCCGCGGCCGGACAAAAGCATGGTGGATGTGGAGGCGGCGGCAGGAAGAACCCCGGCGGAGACCCGCGGCAGCCTGGCAAGGTACGTGCGTGAGGGGGCTTGGCGCTGCGAAAAGGGCTGAGGAGGGGCGGGGGAGGAAGAAAAAAAAAAAAAAATTAACTTAATTTTGGTCTCCCCTCGTTTTCCAGATCGTGAGTTGGGTTTTTGGGGTTTTATTTTGTTTTTGTTCTCGGGCCCCCTAGCTGATTTGTGTACTGACGGCTACAAGCTAGCGGGGGTGGGGGGGCGAACACTCGGAGACGTAGATATTTATTTCGAATTTTGAGGGCGCTTTTTTTTAAAAATATATTTTATACATTGAACTGATAAGCTACTGGTTTGCAACCCTGGGCCAACAGACTGTCAGCTTTTGACAAAGTACTGTCCTTTGTGCAAACTTTGCTCATTATAATGTCATTATAATACCAAAACACACCTCCAGCCCAAAGGCTACCCGCCTCCAAGGTGCGACCACTCCTCACTGAGATTACGCAGTAAATTTTCTTCAGCTATATCTTTAGAAGCGAAGCAAGAGAAATTTACACCAATCATAATAAAGATATTTATGACTAGAGTCACTCAAGCTCCACCTTACCTTCAGGTAAAAATTATTATAAAAATGGTTTAGGTAAGGAGGGATGTTAGGGAAGACACCATCGTGAACAAGTCAAAGCGAACATCATCTCTGACTCCTGGGATCAGTCAACGGGCAGAACCTCTCTTTCCCCCCTTAGGGATGCCTTTGGGTAAGATCCGGACTTTAAACTTAGAAACTTTGTAGAGCTGCTCTTTAGCTTAACTTAGCTGTATACTCCATATATATATACTTTGGAGACAGTGTATTTATCACGGGCAATCTAAAAGAACTTGTATCCCTGTTGCTCTCAATAAACTGCACATTTCATGCAGGCAGTCACAGTGGTTCTCTCATCGGGTGCCATCAGATCTTTACTGGCCGCGTGGTACCGTGGAGCGTGACTGGGCAGGGGGGTGCAGGGGGCTATTGATCCTTTTCAGGCGCAATAATCCTAATAATCTCCCACGGCCTAACTTCCTCTATACTATTCTGCTTAGCTAATACAAACTATGAACGAACACACAGCCGAGTATTATTATTAGCACGAGGCCTTCAACCCGTCCTCCCATTAATAGCAACCTGATGACTATTAGCAAGCCTCACAAACATAGCACTTCCCCCCACTACCAACCTCATAGCAGAACTAACAATTATGACAACCTTATTCAAATGATCCCCCCTTACAATCATCTTAACCGGTATTGCAAGCTTCCTAACCGCCTCATACACCCTATTTATATTCCTGACTACCCAACGCGGCCCTACCCCCTTCCACATTACATCTACTCAAAACTCCAACACACGAGAACACCTCCTCATAACTCTCCATATCATCCCCCTTCTCCTCCTAATCTTAAAACCAGAATTGATCTCAAGTATCCCCTCATGTGAGTATAGTTTTAACCCAAACATTAGACTGTGATTCTAAAAATAGAAGTTAAACTCTTCTTACCCACCGAGGGGAGGTTAACCAACAAGAACTGCTAATTCTTGCATCTGAGCTTAAAACCTCAGTCCCCTTGACTTTTAAAGGATAATAGTAATCCACTGGCCTTAGGAGCCACTCATCTTGGTGCAATTCCAAGTAAAAGTTAATGGAAACAGCCCTCCTGGTGAAGTAAAACCCCATGGGGGGGGCTGCGGGGCCCGCGGGGCGCGGGGCTCCGCCCGGCTCGCGCGGCAGAGACGGGGGAGGGCGGGGGGGGGGGGAGACCAGAACATGGCGCCTGCGCGGTCTCTCAGCGCGCACGCGCCGCATGCAGCGGGCGCTCGGTGCGCAGGCGTAAAGTCTCCGGGCGGCGATTCTCGAACGAGCGCTACGCATGCGCGCGGCTCCCGCGGGTGAGGCTGGCGCAGGCGCCTCAGGCCCGAGCGGTGCTGGCGGTGCGCGCGCCCAGGTGTGACTTGCGCGGGGGGGGGGGGCCTACATGGGCCTGCCGCAGCCTCTGTGATCCCTCAGGGGCCCTACCCAGGCCGCAGCGGGTGTCGCCGCCGGTATTTGCCGAGGCTCCGGAGCGAAGGCAAGGCCTGAAGCTTTGCAGACGCCTCCCGGTTCCTTCCGCCTTTTGTTATGTCCCCAAGTCCCCGCTTTGAGCCACCGGGGCCCCCCGCTACGCCGTGTGCGGACTACGACTCCCATCAGCCCCCGCGCGCTGCCCCGCCAGGAGCGGTGGCGGCCCCGCGCTCGCGAGGCACGCTGGGAGTCGGAGTCTCCCTGGGACAAGGGGCCGTGGCGAGCTCTGCCACCCGATTGGCGGGAGCACGGGGGTCGGGGAGGCGGGCGGAACGCTACGCGCAGCTACACCCCGTACCGATCTTGTTGAGGACCAACACCAGGCGCTGACGGTTCCCCGCCCGCCGGACCGCGGCTTCCAACGCCCGGCTGCGGCAACCCTGGGGGTCGCGGGCGTCCAGCACCTCCAGCACCACGTCGGCCGCCGCCAGCACCTGCCCGACGAGGTGGGTCGGGGTGACGGTGACAAAAACGACCCCCTCAAAACCCACACCGCGCCCCCCCCCACGCACACCCAGGCGGGGACCTCACCTTGCGCAGCTCCCGCCCGTACTGCCGCAGCGACGCCTCTTCCCCCGCCGCCTCCTCCTCCTCCTCCGCCGCCGGTTCCTACGCGACACCCGGCGTCACCCCGGCCCCGCAAATAACCCCCCGACCCCCCGACGACCCCCTCACCTTACAGTCGAACTCGCGCTGACGCCTCAGAGCGTCCAGCTGCAACCCGGCCAAGCCTCGGCGCCCGCCCACCGCCTCCTGCCGCTCTGCCTCTCGCCGCCGTCGAGCCTCCGCCGCCTGCCCGCCACCCCGGGGAGGGGTGTTGAGCAAAACCTCTGCTTTTTGGGGAGGATACACCCCCAAAAAACACCTCCTTTCTTTAGGGGTCTATTTCCCCTTTTTTGCCGATTCTCCTCCTGCAGCCGGAGCCGGGCGGCGAAGCGGCCGAGCTGAGGCACCCCCGGGTCTTTTTTCCCGGAGCGGCACCTACAGCGTCCCCCATTGGGTGACCTAGAACGGCTCTGATTGGTCGCTTTGAGGGTCCTCCATAGGCTGCCTAGAACGTCCCCCCTGCCATAGGGTCACCTAGGACTTCTTCCATAGGGTCACCTAGAACATCCTCCATGGGTCATCTGGACCATCCCTCCATAGGGTCACCTAGAACAGCCTCCATGGGTCACCTCAACCATCCATCCACAGGGTCACCTAGACCCTCCTCCATAGGTCATCTAGACCATACCTCCATGAAGTCACCTACAACATCCTCCATGGGTCATCTAGAACATCCTCCGTGGGTCATCTAGAACATCCTCCATAAAGTCACCTACAACATCCTCCATGGGTCATCTAGAGCATCCTCCATGGGTCATCTAGACCATCCCTCCATAGGTCATCTAGACCATCCTCCATAGGCCACCTAGACCATACCTCCATAAAGTCACCTACAACATCCTCCATGGGTCACCTAGACCGTCATCCATAGGGTCACACAGACCATCCTCCATGGGTCCACCTAGACCATCCTTCATGGGTCACCTAGACCATCCCTCCATAAGGTCACCTACATCATCCTCCATGGATCACCTAGAACATCCTCCATGGGTCATCTAGACCATCCTCCATAGGCCACCTAGACCATACCTCCATAAAGTCACCTACCAAGACTTCACAGAATCATAGAATCATAGGATGATTTGGGTTGGAAGGGACCTTTGAACATCATCTAGACCAACCACCCTACCATTGGCAGGAACATCTTTCACTTCTTTGGGTAACCTGCTCCAGCATCTCACCAACCTCATCATAAAGAATGTCTTCCTTCTATCCAAGCTAAATCTACCCTCTTTCAGTTTAAAACCATTGCCCCTCTTCCTATCACTACAGGCCCGGGTAAAAAAAATGTCTTTCTTATAAGATCCCTTCATATATTGAAAAGCTACACTAAGGTCTCTCTGGAGTCTTCTCTTCTCCAGACTAAATAATCCTAGACTTTCTTAATAGGAGAGGTGTTCCAGCCCTCTGACCATATTCATGGTCCTCTACTGGACCCTCTATAACAGGTCCAAGTTTTTCTTGTCCTGGTATAACAGTTTAGGGTCAGGGCAGCCTGCTAGACATATAACAGATGCTCTCTGTTAACCTCCCTCCACAAAGGGGAAGGGAAAGGGAATAAGGGAGAGAGACTTATTGATCAGAAAAGGAAACTAGAACAGCTTTAATGAAAATGAAAATAATAATAAAAATGGAATATATAAAAATATATACAAAACCAGTATTGAATCCAAAACCCACACCCCACCCCCCCCCCCCCCCCCCCCCCCACCCCCCCCCCACCACCCATCCCTACCATATTGGGGGGTACAGAAAGTAAAAGGCCACACCTGCAGGGAGGAGTGGACAGGACAGGGGATTCTAAACTGACCAAGAAGGTATTCCATCCCATATATATCATATTCAGTATAAAACTAAGGGATCACAAGAGACAAGCTCTCTTCTTCAATGGCTGGCATCTGAGGAGGACTCTTTCTGTTATGCCTTCGATCCCAATGCATGTGTTCCTGAATCCAGTTCCAGGATCTAGCTATCTGAATCATAGAATCATAGAACGATAGGGGTTGGAAGGGACCTCTGGAGATCAAGTCCAAACTCACTGACAGTGCAGGAACACCTAGGTCATGCCATACAGGAACACATCCAGGCGGGTCTTGAAAGTCTCCAGAGAAGGAGACTCCACAACCTCCCTTGGCAGCCTGTTCCAGTGTTCTGTCACTCTCACAGTAAAGAAGTTTTTCCTTATGCTGAGGTGGAACTTCCTGTGTTTCAGCTTACAACCATTACCTCTCATCCTATCACAGGGCATAACTGAAAAGAGACTGGTGCCTTCTACTTGACACCCACCCTTCAGATATTTGTAAACATTAATAAGATCCTGTGGTGGTTTGACCTTGGCTGGACACCAGGTGCCCAGCAAGCCACTCTATCACTTCCCCACCTCCTCTCAGATGGACCAGGGGGAGGAAAAATAAGCTGTCCAGCCCCGTAGACTTGTGTACACCGAAGTGGTATAGCATGTTGCTCACCATTTCCCCTTGGGTTATGGGGCTTCATTTTGCTCCTTGTGTCTGTCTTCCTGCTCAGGTGGCTGGGTACCCAGAGAACAACTGGTCTTACTATTAAAGACTAAGGCAAAGGAGGCATTAAGTACCTTAACCTTTTCATCAGCCTTTGTCAGTGTGTTTCCCCTCTCATCCAATAGAGGATGGAGATTCTCCTTAGTCTTCCTTTTTTAATTGTCTTTTATGGCAGTAGCCAGATTAAGTTCTAATTGGGCTTTGACCTTTCTAATTTTCTCCCTCCAATAGTCTCATGGAATCTTTGTAGTCTTCCTGAGTTGCCTGACCCTTCTTCTGTAGGCCATAGACTTTCCTTTTCTTCTTGAGTTCTAGTCATAGCTCTCTGTTCAGCCAGGCTGATCTTCCCCGGTGTCTCGTCTTATGGCACACCGGGACGACTTGCTCCTTAAAGATTTCCCTCTTGAAGAAAGTCCAACCTTCCTGGACTCCTTTGCCCTTCAGGACTGTCTCCCAGGGGACTCTGACAACCAGTCTCCTGAACAGGCCAAAGTCTGCCCTCTGGAAGTCCAAGGTAGCAGTTCTGCTGACCCCCCTCCTTACTTCTCCAAAAATCTAATACTATTGTTATAAATGAAGATTTCATACATGGCACTAAACTCATCACTACATCACCTATGCCTGGTGACATTGCCTGGAAGCTACCGCGGACCTCTCCGTCCGCCCCCTGCTCTTATATAAACCCAAGGACGCGGGTCCCGCTGCGGGGGGTGCGGCAGGGGCTCCCCGGAGCTGGAGGCAGTCACCCCGGGGCCGGGCCGGCGGGGAGGGGGCTGCCGGGGCCGGCGCCGCTGACTTGTCGTGCTTGCTCTCCGCCCCGCAGATCGGCAGCAGACCCCGCGGAGCTCCGTCAGCGGCGTGCAGACAGGAGGATGCGGGCGGCGGAGCGGCGGCGGGCGGCGGTCCCCGGCGTTGGGCGGGCTGGCCGAGGCCGCGGGGCCCCGGCGGGCGGCTGCTGAGCGGCGGCGCCGCGGGCATGTGGCGGCGGGGAGCAGGGGACGCCCCGGCCGCCCCTTCTGAGCGAGCCCGAGGAAGGATGGAGCCACAAAGGACTTCGGCGGCGGACACGTGCGGCGGGGCGGCCGGCGGCCGCCGCTAGGGCCACCCCCTCCCCTCCCCTCTCTCCCGCCTTCCTTCCCTCCTCCCCTCCCCGCTATGCTCCGCTCCCGCCGGGCCCCTCAGCGCGCTCGACGCACGGCGGCGATGGAGCCGGCCGGGCTCCTCTGAGGCCGCGGCCGGACCCAGCATGGCCTCGGCGGGGACCCCGGCGGGGGCTGCCGCTCCGCCGCCGCCCGCCCGCCGCCCGCGCGAAGGGCCGGGCCCGCCCCGCCGCCCCACCGCCCCTTTACCTTCGGAGAGCTCCAGCTCCAGCTCGGCCAGCCGGGCCCGCACCTCCAGGGGCAGGGACACGCTCTCCAGGCTGCGGTCCGCCATGCTCGCGCGGCGGGGACGGGCTCTCCCCTCCTCTGGCTGCCCCGCTCTCCCCCTTTGTCCGCGGCTGAGCGGGGAGAGGGCGGGCGGCGGGGCCGCGGCGGGTGGCTGAGTCCTCCCCGCGGTCTCAGCCGGGCATGCAGGGGGGAGGCGGACGGGCGGTCCGCGCGGGGGGACGGGGCGCGGAGGGAGGGAGGGAATGCGGAGGTTTCTCCTCTCCTCCCCTCGCCGCCTCCTCCTCCTTCGCCGCCTCCTTCAGCGGGGCCCCGCCATGGCCGCTCCCGCCGCCGCCGCCCGCCCGCGATCGCTCCGCATCGGCTCTGCGCCGCGCCCGGCCCCCGCCCCCCGCCGCCCGACACCGCGGCGGCGGCGGCGGCTCCCGCCTCGCCTCGCCTCAGCCGCGCCCCGGCCCCGGCCGCCTTCCTCCCCGCCCGCTCGGGCTGCCGGCGGCGCCTGGCGCTGCGGTGCCGCTGCCGCCGCTGCCGCTGCCCGGGCACGCGCCGCTGTCACATCCACGTGACCGCACTAATGGCAGTTAGGTCCAGTTTAGAGTCCCAGAACCCACCATTAGGTGCCGTTTCCGGGCACGTCGAGCCCGGTCAGCACCCATGGGTGCCCCCTGTCACCCATGGGTGCCCCCCACCCAGTTCCACAACACCACAGGGTGCCAGTTGGGTCCACTTTGTAGCTATATGAACCAGTTTAGGGGCACAGGGACCAGTTTAGAGACCCAGAAGCCACCTTTAGGTGCCGGTTCCGGGCACGCCGAGCCCGGTCAGCACCCATGGGTGCCCCCTCGTCACCCATGGGTGCCACCCCCACCCATGGGTGCCCCCTGAAAGAGCACCCTAGCACCTACTAATGGCAGTTAAGTCCAGTTTAGGGCCACAGGAACCAGTTTAGAGTCCCAAAAGCCACCTTTATGTGCCGTTACCGGGCATGCCGAGCCCTGTCAGCACCCATGGGTGCCCCTTGTTACCCATGGGTGCCCCCCACCCATGGGTGCCCCTTCAAAGAGCCCCATATCACCCAGTAAAGACCTTTAGGTCCACTCTAGAGCCACAGGAACCAGTTTAGAGTCCCAGAAGCCAGCTTTAGGTGCCGTTTCCGGGCACGCCGAGCCCGGTCAGCACCCATGGGTGCCCCCTCGTCACCCATGGGTGCCCCCCACCCAGTTCCCCACCCCCCCAGGGTGCCAGTTGGGTCCCCTATATATATATATATATAATATAGCCATATCAGTTGCTTTAATTTGCTTAAGCTTGCTTAAAGAAAGAAGTATCTAATGATTTTTTTATCAGAACATTCTACCCCTATTTAGTCACCACATGTTAAAAATTACACCAAGATAGAAATGAAAAAATGAAACTTGTTATACCAGAATTGTTATAAGCATAACAATCTAGTCTCTAATTCTAATTCTCTAATTCTCTAATCACTAAATTTTCATTATATAGAACAACTGCAATGAGATTTGTAGGGTTGCAAATGAACAGTACCACGTGCATAGCATTTTTTCACAGAAGTCTTAGCACAGGGTCAATCTACTATTAACATAACTTGTGTTGACCTGAATACTGGGAGATTAAGAAAGAAATCTTTATCTAAAAGGTAAATCGTATTTTCTTTTGAATATGATCATTCTAAAAATCTACATTTAGAAAGCTAAGCTAGGTAGCCTTTTTTAAAGACTTGTTTGACTTCTTCCAAATGCATTCTGTCATCATAAGACTTATTTTCAGAAATATTTAGAATAAAAATGAAAATCTTTTCTATGTATTTACTTTAAGTTTATATCAGATGTCTCTGCAATACCCAGTACTTGAATTAGCTTTGTATATTTTTAGTACTTCCTGTTCCCTGAGCCTACCTATGCCAACTCATTAACTTATTTTAGCTGAATCTTCTCTTCCCCGTGCCTCTCCTTCACTGCAGAAAGCATCCACGGCTACCTCCTCTCACTTAGGCTCCGTTACTCCGTGGCTGTCAGAAGTGCTCGATTCGCCATTCTGAGGCACCGTCAAAAAAAGTGAAGAATGTGGTGACTAACTCCCACAGAAAAGGTGCTAGCATAGAATTCTCTCTCTGAATCTTCTCTTCCCTGTGCCTCTCCTATACTGCAGAAAGCATCCGTGGTTACCTCCTCTCAATTCAGCTGTGCAAATGTGTGGCTTTCAAAAGTGCACAATTCACTATTCTGAGGCGCGGTCAAAAAAAGTGAAAAATGTGATGACTAGCTCCCACAGAAAAGTTGGTAGCCCAGAATTCTCTCGCTGAATCTTCTCTTCCCCATGCCTCTCCTTCACTGCAGAACGCATCCGTGGCTACCTCCTCTCAATTCAGCTGTGCAACTCATTGTCTTTCAAAAGTGCACAATTCACAATTCTGAGTCGCCCTCAAAAAAAGTGAAAAATGTGGTGACTACCTCCCACAGAAAAGATGCCAGCATAGAATTCTCTCGCTGAATCTTCTCTTCCCCGTGCCTCTCCTTCACTGCAGAACGCATCCGCGGCTACCTCCTCTGAATTCGGTTGTGCAATTCCGTGCCTGTCAAAGTGCTCAATTCGCGATTATGCGGCACCGTGTTGCTCATTCTTACTCTGTGCCCCAGCTCCATCTCCCTGACAGCCCCTCTTAGACAGGGACACCTCCCACTGGACGATGTTGTTCAAAGCCCCATCCAACCTGCTGTTGAACACATCCAGTGCTGGGTCATCTACAACTGCACCGAGCAACATGTTCCAGTGTCTCACCACCCTCACACTGACGAACTTCTTCCTAATTTCTAATCTGAATCTACTCTCTTCCAGTTTAAAGCCATTACCCCTCATTCTATCACTAAAAGCCCTCGTAAAAAAACCCTTTCCAGGTTTCTTGCAGGCCCCCTTCAGATACCGTAAGGCCATAATAAGGTGTTCCTGGAGCCTTCTATTCTCCAGACTGAACAACCCCAACTGCCTCAGTCTGACCTTGTAGGTGAAGCGCTCCAGCCCTCTGATCATCCTCATGGCCCTCCTTTTGACCTGCTCCAACAGGTCTATATCCCTCTCATACTGGTGTCTCCAGAGCTGAATGCAGTACTCCAGGTGGGGTCTCACAAGAGCTCAGTATAGGGTGAGAATTACCTCCCTTAACCTGTTGGTCACGTTTCTCTTGATGCAGCCCAGGATAAGGTTGGCCTTCTGGGCTGCACTCACACATTGATGGCTTATGTTGAGCTCTTCATCAACCTGAATCCCCAAGTTTTTCGCCTCAGTTCACTCATTGCGCCGCCTCGGCCCCGGCCGCCCCGGCCGCCGCCTCGGCCGGCGCCCCGCTGGCTCCGGTTGAGCTTAATGATGTCGTCCAGGGACATGTCCATCTTGTCGGCCATGATGGCGGCTCCGCTCCGGGGCCTGCACTTCCGGCCGCGCTGCGCCGACGCCGGAAGCAGAAGAGGCGGGACGAGCGCCGAGGGCTCGGCGGGCGCGCGAGCTCGGGCGCGGGGCCTTGTGGGGTCGGGGCGTGACTTCCGGCGGGGCGGCGGAGCGGGACTTCCGGCGGGCGGGCGATGCGGGTGCGCGTGCGGAGCTGGCACGGGGTCGCCTCCTGGCTCTGGGTGGCCAACGACGAGAACTGCGGGATCTGCCGCATGGCGTTCAACGGCTGCTGCCCCGACTGTGAGTGCGGCGGCGCGGGCGGGGCGGCCGCGGCCCCCAGGGGCCGGGCCGGGGCTGACGGTCCGCCCGGTCCGCAGGCAAGGTGCCCGGTGACGACTGCCCGCTGGTGTGGGGGCAGTGCTCGCACTGCTTCCACATGCACTGCATCCTCAAGTGGCTGAACTCGCAGCAGGTGCAGCAGCACTGCCCCATGTGCCGCCAGGAGTGGAAGTTCAAGGAGTGACCGCCGCGGCTGCCGGGGCACCGGGAGGGGAGGGGGAGCCGGGAGGGAGGGGAGGAGCCGGGGGGCCGGGGCCGGCACTGGGAGGCTGTACCAGGAGGTTACAGCTATACTGGGAGGCACTGGGAGGGCTGGGAGAGCAGGATGGGGGCACTGGGAGGCTGTACCAGGAGGTTACAGCTATACTGGGAGGGACTGGGAGTGTTGGGAGAGGGGGATGGGGGCACTGGGAGGCCGTACCGGGAGGTCACAGCTATACTGGGAGGGACTGGGAGTGTTGGGAGTGAGGCATGGCGGCCCTGCGAGGCCATATGGGGAGGTTAAAGTTGTACTGGGAGGGACTGGGAGGCACTGGGAGCACTGGGAGCAGGTGCTGGGGAACATAGAGGGAGATAAATGTTGGAGTGGGAGGAACTGGGGATACTGGGAGGCCCGACTGGGAGCTCTGGGTTGTACTGGGAGCCCATCCTGGCAGCACTGGTTTATACTGGTTTATACTCAGACCCCCCCTCCGAGGTGACGATCACGGGGACCCCGACGGTGGCGGAGAACGGGACGGTGACGCTCTCCTGCACCAGTGCTCCCAGTAACCCCCCAGTGCGGCTGCGCTGGTGGCTGGGGGGGCGGGAACTGGAACCAACCGAGACCAGCAGAGTCCAGGTCACTGGGAGGGACTGGGAGGGGAACTGGGGGGCACTGGCAGGGCAGTGGGAGGGGGTCTGGGGGGACTGGGAGGGAATCTGAGGGGACTGGGAGGGACTGGATATTGCAAAATGTTAATTAAAATTGAGAAGCACAAGATTATGTATTTCAAATGCAGAGAAGTCAAGCCTGGGTAATTATAAACATTATGTCATAATATCAGAAAATTATATTATTTATGAAAAACATCTTACTCTCTCTGTTTTTTCTTCTTGGTTTCACTGGAAGACTCATCTGCAGAATCTTCACTGCTCAGTGAATCCTGCAGATGAAGAAAATAATATATACAATTCATTACCACAGAAAGAAGGAAATATTTTTAGTATTAAATATATAATTCAGCTCCTACTTTCAAGCTGAAATCATATTCTTCATGTCTTATCCTCTTCATCCCCCTCAGTGTACCCACTGATATTGCATAAGATCAGGATTGCTATTGATTTCATATTTCTCCTTCTATGAATATACCATGTCAGCAGAACACTAGAAAACACTACAAAAACCCTGTCTTATAATATAACCATTGTGCCTACATATAGTCATAATTTAGACTGCTGCAAGTTGATCAAGATCAAGGTGCTATCAAAAGCCTAATAAAATCTCCTGCCCTTCGAGATCTCTCTCAGCTTTCATATACTGACATTTAAACACCATTAAGAAAATTTTGGGAATAGCATGTATGTTTCTTCTCTCTCCACGCCTAAACAAAAAATAATAAATAAATTTATGAACTCTCTTAAAATTGTATGGGCACCCGGCTCAGACCAGGCTCCCAGTGGGGAAAAGCTCATCCCCCCCACCCCCAAGTGCTGGAAGGCTGAACCACCCAAAACCCATTCACCCCCCCCCCCCCCGCCCCCCCCGCCTCGCCCCCCCCCCCCCTCCCGCCCGGGCGGGCGGATCTTTCCGGGGGGAGCTGTTTCTGCCGCTCCCTCCCGCCCCACCCCGGGCAGCGGCCTGGCCCCGCCGGCCGCCTCCTCACCTCCTCGCTCTCGCCGCGGGAAGCGGCTGCCAGGCGGGAGACGCTCTCCAGCACCTCGCAGAACTGCTCCAGGCTGACGGCCTCGTCGCCGCGGCTGAGGCGCTCCTCCAGCCAGCGCACCAGCGTGCTGTGGTGCCGCGACACCAGCGACTCGGGCAGCGCCGCCTCCCGCAGCCGCGCCGTGGCTTCCCGCAGCCGGGCCTGGTCCAGCAGCACCTCTGCCGGGGGCAGCGGCGGCGCCGAGCTGGCGGCGGCGCCGGGCGGGAAGGGAGAGCCGGGCTGAGGCGCGGCGGCCGCCCCCTCCATGCCTTCCTCGGCGCCTTCCTCCTCCTCTTCGCTGCTGTGGCTCGCCGCCGTCCCCATCAGCCCCTCGCAAGCGCCGACGCTGCGACCCGACGCTCGGCAAAGCCGCTTCTCCTTCCCCCTTCCTCCGGCCGCCGCCGCCCCGGCTCCTCCCCCCCCCCGCCCCACACCTCCCCCCCCCCCCCCCCGTTCTCTCGCTTCCCCCCTCCTCTTTTTTTTTTAACATATACATTAAACTCCCCACCCGCATCAAACGGGCTATTTTCCTCTTCTGGAAATAATCGCTAAGGAGACATTGTCCTTCGAGCCCTTCTCGCTGTCTATATGTGAATAATTGTTTTCTCTGCCCGCCCACCCCCAACTTCCTTTGATAAACTGTGTACTTCTGTAACGGGGATCACGCAGCCATCGACTCGCCGGGAGCGGAGAGTGGCTAACAAACAAGGGGACACACACACACACACACACACACACACACACACACGCACACACAAGCACACATCGAGCATTTCACGCACACGCCGAATCAATACTATCAGGCGGGGAGGGGGGGGGGTGGGGGGGGAGAACCCACTTAATAATTTAAGTGGCTACTCGGGTCTCGAAGACCCATCACCCACCGTCATTAGCCGAAGCGTTTTACTTTAAAGTGAAGCAATTTGTTCTTTGTTTCTTAATGGATTAATATCGCAGTCAGACCCGACCCCCCCCCCGCCCCTGACGGAGCGTACAAAGCCAAAAGGCTCCCCGAGCCCGCAAGCCCCCCCCCCCGGCCCCCCCCCTCCCGGAAAAGCGACCCCCCCCCCCTTCCCCACACCCCTCAACTTTCCCATTTGGGTTGGAGGAAATGCCACGATACCTCGCGGCATTATCACAACAGCTTCTAGAGATATTTCAGCGGATAGCGGGATTGCCGGAGGCGTTCCTGCGGGCGGCCGCTGAGAGAGCCGGGCCGGGCCGGAAGTTCAGGCTCCAGCGGCGAGGCTGAAAGTGCCGGCTCCGGTAATTCCGAACGCGGAAGTGGCGACGGCTCCCGCGGCGAAACCGAGAGCGGCGGCAAAAACGGCAGCCCCGGCAGAGACAGCGGGGGCCGAGTAAGCCCCGGCAGCGCCTTGGCCGGCGGAGGCGGCAGCTCCGGTGCCGCCGGCCGAACTGACGAAAACGACTCCAGCGGCAGAGGCGGCTCCGTCAGAGGATACGCCAGCACCGCCCCAAATTGCGCTGCAACAGACGGCTGCCTTGCTACCCCCTGCGCAACCGACTGCAGCCTCCACCGCCGTATCGCCCGCTAGCCCGGCACCCGTACCCCGCCCGACTCCGTCGCTCGTACTGGGGTCCTCGGAGAAACCCCTGTCTGATGATTCAGGCAGTGATACAGAGGGCACACTTGCCCCAGGGCGGAAGGCTGCGGTAGCCGGGCGGCGAAAGAAGCGGTTGCTGCAGACCCGTCCTTGGACACTCCCAGGCTGTACCGTAACTGTCCATCCAAAAAACTGCAGGCGTTTCTGGGAGTCGGTTAAATTGACCAGGGGGTTCCAGGACTGGGGGGTCACCAGCCCCACAACCCCTCTGGTCAGACCCCCAGCACCCCGGCAGTGATGCCAGCACCATGAGACCCCCACACACACAACCATGGCAACCCCAGACCCACTCTGACACCACAATGAGCCCCCCCAGATCTTGGCAGCAGCTTCTGTGCCACCCTGCACCCCGATTCCCTGCCTGTCTGGGTCCACACCACCCCCAAACCCCTGCCACCCTCCAACCACACAACCCCCGAACGCTTGTCACCCCTAAACCCTTGTCACCCTGTACTCAGGTCACCCTCCTGCCACCCCAAACCCCATGTCACCCCCAACACCTTGTCACTCCAAATCCCATGTCACCTCCAAACCCCGCCGCTCCCAAACCCCTGCCACCCCCCAAAAGCTGTGCCCTCCAAACCCTCCTCACTTCCCAATCAGTTCCATGCCACCCCAAAATCCCGTGTCACCCTGTCACCCCATCCCTCTTGCTCCATCCCCACCCCAGCTGGGACCCCAAGTCCACGGGGGAGGTGATGGGGATGTCTGGGGGTGCAGGGTACCAGGGTGGGGACACACACACACAGTCTTGCCGGGGTGCGGGGCTGGCTGTGTCGGGGTGCCGGGGGGGCCCCTGTCGGGGGGCCGGCGGTGGCAGTGGCCCGGGAAGGGGACTCATTAGCGGGGGTTTAGCCTTAAATAATTCTTAAAAAAATTAAAGTGGCCTGCTTTAAATGCACTTCTCAGCCAAGTAATTGATTTTATGTAAGCTATAGATTAAAAGCCATGTATGGCTTCCAAATGGCAGATGTTTTCTCCTTCCCTCCTCCCCTCAAATACCATAGAAAACTATTTTTTGTTTGCATCTTCCTGTTATTTATAACTCTAGTGCTGTCTGTTAAAAGCAGTTAGAGGTACCCACTTACCAATTTCTAACTGTATTAGCATTCCCTGTATTAAAGATTCATCTCTGCTGCTCAGTGTGTCCCCTTCTCTTGCCACCAATTATTGCTCTGTCTTGGCTATGCTGCTGACATAATGTCTACATCAACTTCAGGAAGGCTTTTGACAATGTCTGCCGTAACTTTCTCATAGGTAAGCTCAGGAAGTGTGGGTTAGATGAGTGAATGGTGAGGTGGAGTGAGAACTGGCTGAGGGACAATGCTCAGAGGGTTGCGATCAGTGGTGCAGATTCTACCTGGAGACCTGCATCTGGTGTTCCCCAGGAGTTAGTACTGGGTCCAGTCTTGTTCAACATCTTCATCAATGAAGGGACAGAGTGTACCTCTGGCAAGTTTGCTGATGATACAAAACTGGGAGGGGTGGCTGACACACTAAAGGTCTATGGTGCCATTCAGCAAGACATGGACAGGCTCCGGCTGGGGCCGGGGGGGGCCGAGACGGCGTGCGTCGGGTGCGTGGGGGAGCTGCTGCGTGTTACACGCGGTTCTGTGTCATTCCAGGTGACAAGAGGGAGCGGCTACCGCAGGAGACGGGGATCTCTGAGGAGAGCCTGTCCCGGGCAGCAGGGAAAGCAATGGCATCCCTCGCGGCCGCGGAAGGTAAACCTGATTTGGGCACTATGGGCCGCGGTCTTTTTGTCGGTGGTGCTTTTTTGTTGTTGTTGTTGTTGTTGTCTGTTTGATTTGGTTGGGGGAGGGTGTTGTTTGGTTGGTTGGTTTGCTTGTTTGTTTGGGGGACTGGTCGCTTGGTTTTGGGTTTTGTTTGTTTGTTTGTTTTTTAGTTGTTGTTTGTTTGTTTGTTTGTTTGTTTTTCTTCTTTCTCTTTTCCCCTCCTTTAGGCGTTTTCTGAACGGGCAGCGCCGCTGCCCCGTCCCCCGGCAGCTGTCTGTCCCGCGCTGACAGACGGACGCCGACGGCTCTGCGGGGGAAGGGGAAGCGGAGCGGGGACATGGAGCGCCCCGTCCAGCAGAAGCTGCCTGCTCTTCTCCTCGGCCTCCCCTCTGCCCCCCCCCCCCCCCCTCCTTTCGCGCCGCTTCGCCCCGGCCCCCCGGCCGCTGGGCGGCGGGGGGGGTGGGGGGGGGGGGGGGGGGCGGCCCCGGGGCGTTATTCCTCCCCAGATGCAGGACTCTACACTTGTCCTTGTTGAACCTCATGAGGTTCACCTTCACCCAGCCCTCCAGCCTGTCCAGATCATGTTGGATAGCAGCACAGCCTTCTGGTGTGTCACCCACCCCTCCCAGTTTTGTATCATCAACAAACTTGCTGAGTGTGCACTCTATCCCCTCATCCAGGTTGTTGATGAAGATATTGAACAAAACTGGACCCATTGCTGATCCCTGGGGAACACCACTGGCCACAGGCCTTCAACTTGACTCTGTGCCGCTGATCACAACCCTCTGAACTCTGTTGTTGAGCCAATTTTCAATCCATCTCACAGAACAATTGTCTATGCCACATTTCTTGAGTTTTTTTATGAGGATGTTAAGGGAGACAGTATCAAAAACCTTACTGAAGTCAAGGTAAATGACATCCACTGTTCTCCCTTCATCTACCCATATGGTCATGGCTTCATAGAAGGATATCAGGCTAGTCAAGCAGGATTTCCCTTTGGTAAATCCATGTTG
Organism: Actenoides hombroni; assembly: GCA_024336885.1. NCBI lineage: Eukaryota > Metazoa > Chordata > Aves > Coraciiformes > Alcedinidae > Actenoides > Actenoides hombroni. Next base: position 5,163,296 of record WUAM01010367.1, on the reverse strand, counting down.
GCTACTCCTGGTAATCTTCTTTTCTTCCATGTGGTTAGAGATGGCCTCCAGAATGAGCCACTCCATCACCTTTCCAGGGATGGAGGTGAGGCTGACTGATCTGCAGTTGCTTGGGTCTTCCCTCTTGCCCTTTTTGAAGACTGGAGTGACATTGGCTTTCTTAACCCAAGAAGGTAATAGGCGGTCTCCCAGATACAGGAAGACTAAGATGACCTCCCTTCGTCCTGAAGAGGGGACTTCTGGTATGGCATGGCAAGGATCAGACAGTGAAGATCATCCCAAGGTTTGGAGTTCCTGCCACGATCTCCTCAGATCGAGGCCCGCACTTTATTGCTGAAGTAGTGCAACAAGTAAGCAAGTTATTAGGAATATATTGGCAATTCCATACACCTTATAGGCCACAATCAAGTGGCCAAGTAGAGAAGATGAATCATTTGATCAAATTATAGATTGTTAAATTGGGGCAGGAAGCTGGAATAACCCGGCCCCAAGCTTTACCCTTAGCCCTCTTAAGGATTAGAACAAAACCTCGGGTAAAAGAGAGGCTAAGTCCATTTGAGATTCTGTATGGGAGGCCCTATGCCATACAGAGAGGGGTTTCTGACCAGGTGGGAGAGGAAATGTTGACACAATATATTATAGATCTCCAGAAACGATTAAGGGAAATTGAGAAATTGGTTTCGGGAACAAGGGCTAGAGCTCTAGATGGGTCTGTGCATGACATTGTGCCAGGAGACTATGTGTATATTAAATCCCTCAAATCCCTCTCAGATTCGCTTTTGGAACCCAAGGGGGAAGGACCATTCCTGGTGTTATTAGCAGCATATACTGCTGTGAAAATAAGGGAACAAAGGGGTAACGCGGGGAATACCCTGGACAGGGCTGCACCGAAGGCCCACCAAGCATATCCAGACACTGCTGAAATTGCTAGAGGGGAGAACGAGGGGCCCGGGAGAAACACGGGCAGCAACCTCGGCAGGACAGCGCAGTTAAAGCTTTCACACCTCTGCGAGAGGAACCGAAGGCGTCAAAAAAGCTAGAAGCTGCGGTGTGGGATTCGGGCCGCCCACACAGCATGGTGAATTCTTGCCAATGGTTCGCTAACAGGGAACCTTCTATACACATTCCTGTGGGTCCGGAGTGAATAACTTTAGAGTTCTTAATTGATACAGGGGCCCAAATTAGTGTCCTAAATAAGCAGATATCTGAGGAGCTGGGAATCAAGCCCTTGAGGAAATTCATAAACATGATCGGAGTAACAGGTACAGCTGAAAAATGTTTCTTGGCTCAAACTCAGTTTTGGCTGCCTGGGGAAAAGCGGATGACAGCGGTGGAGGTGGCTTTAAGCCTTTACAGGGGAATAGCTTGGGATTCGATGTATTAGCAGTCAGGCATTGGTACCTGCCCAGTGGCTGTGTGTGGAGTTTCGGAAGCCACGAGGTAGAAGAGGCTCTCATTAGGACCCTGCAGTTCTCTCCTGCACTGCCGCAATCTAAAGTGCCCTGCATTGCTCAGCCCCTACTGCCAGCCGCGGCTCATTTGAAGAATAACCTATTAAAATGGGATTTTACCACAGCAGCAGTATGTTGCTCAGGTCCTTCACAGCTTTATTCTGTCACAGCCTGGATCACTACCTTTGTAACACTTCTGCTTTCTCTCCAGAGCCGAATAGATACATACGTAGGACATTCACCTGCTGGAACATCAGTACAGAACATTATTCACTGGCATCAGGTATAAATGCATACTGATGTATAAACAGGCTCCTAATACTGCTTTTTATGCAGCCAACAGCCTCCAGGGAAGTCCAGAGGTGGGGGATCTGGGAAAGTGCCCATCACATCATCTCACGTGCTGCCCTGAGCACCTACCACAGCAGGAGCATGGTTTCCCATGGCTCACCAGACCATTACCTGAATTGCCCCTTTGGTATCAGGCACTGAACTTTCCCTGGGGCACATCAGGCCTCTCTGCATGTTGGGCTCTAATGGCTTCCAGCCTTCATCTTTATTTATGAAGACATTTGCCTTGAAAGCTGCAAAAGTGAACACAAGCACAGTCTGGGCACTTGGCAGGCAGTAGGAAGATAGTGGAAACCGGAGCAGCCAGGGGACGAGCCAAAGAAGTGATGCAGGTTAAAGCTTTTCTCCCAGAGGATTTTTGCATCCTAGATCACCTACCCAAGGGAGTTAACCACAAAAACTATTCTGCTGGCACAAGCAGAGTGTGCAAGAAATAAGTGTGCAAGGAGTGAGTGTGCAAAATCGAGTGTGCTAGGAGTGAGTGTGCAAAAAGTGAGTGTGCTAGGAGTGAGTGTGGAAAAAGTGAGTATGCAGGGAATAAGTGTGCAAGGAAAAAGTGCGCAAAAAAGGGAGTGTGCAAAAAGTGAGTGTGCAAAAAGTGAGAGTGCAAGGAATAAGTGTATAAAAAAATGAGTGTGCGAGAATGGAGTGTGCAAAGAGGGAATGTGCAAGGAATGAGTGTGCAAGGAGTGAGTGTGCAAAAACCGAGTGTGCAAGGAATAAGTGTGCAAGGAGTGAGTGTGCAAGTAATAAGTGTGCAAGGAGTGAGTTTACAAGTAATAAGCGTGCAAGGAGTGAGTGTGCAAAAAGTGAGTGTGCAAAAAAACCGAGTGTGCAAGGAATAAGCGTGCAAGGAGTGAGTGTGCAAGGAGTGAGTGTGGAAGTAATAAGTGTGCAAGGAGTGAGTGTGCAAAAAGTGAGTGTGCAAGGAATAAGAGTGTAAAAAGTAAGTGTGCAAAAAGTGAGTGTGGAAGTAATAAGTGTGCAAAGAGTGTGCAAGTAATAAGTGTGCAAAGAATGAGTGTGCAAAAAGTGAGTGTGCAAAAAGTGAGTGTGCAAGGAATAAGTGTGCAAAAAGTGAGTGTGCAAGAAATGAGTGTTTAAGGAGTTTTTTTAAGGGAATACTTGATGACTGTTTAGAGAAGAGGTGATCAAGGCATTGTCCAAGTGATTTTGATCCAGGGGGACCCCTCAGGAGGTCTGGACTAGTAGGAGAAGCTGCCCCTTCATAGCTGACACTCCAAGAACAACTTGGCTCCTCACCTCCCCAGCTCTCCCCATTCCTGGCCTTGGCCACCTGGGACTGACATCCCTGTCCCTTGCCTCAGACTTCTGCCCTGCTCTCTGCAGCTGGAGGCTCCAGCTCCATGGCACCAGCTCCCACCTGCTCTCCTCAGGGAGGTGGCTGCACACAGGCACAGGAGAATTTCTCCTCTGTGTGTGAAAAAAATGTCTTCTCTTTTTTAAGAAACAAAATTAAAGCCTGACAAAGTTTCATGAAAAACAAAGCCCCTCTGTAACCATCTGCTCAGGACAAGGTGCCTCTCATGAGGTGGCCTCTCTACAAGGGAGAATCTGGTGAGAAATATTTGTGGTAGGTAGACACAAACATGGATATAAACACAATGAAAGAGTTGTCTGAGGAGACCATTAGATCGTTGAAAGACATGTCAGCTTTTGCTCCCTGAAACTCCAAACAGCCACAGAGGGGAGAGGCATCTGAATAAACAAACAAAAACTAAGAGGAGGAGAGAACTGGAGAATGATGGGAAGGGCCTTTGCCTGGACAGTCTGCCCCCGCTTCCGCGCATGGGGCTCGTGGCCGAGGGCCTCCCCTTCCCGGCGGCGCGGCCCCCCCTGGGGCGGGGGGACCGAAAGTTTCGTCTCGGGCACCCGCGGGTGTGGCCCGGCCCCCCCCTTACCCTCTGCGGGAGCAGGGGGGGTGCTCCTGCAGTGCCCCCACGGGCGGGGACGTCTGGGGCCAGCTCGTCCGGCCCTTGAGCGATGTCCCCAAGCGCCCGGGGCCGGAGGAGCGGGGGACGTGGAGCGGGGGCGGGGGCAGAAGCCGCGGGTGGGAAGGGGCCGGGTCCGCCGCTCCCTCGGGCCAGCGCGATGGGGCCGGTGCTGGCTGTCACCCTGCTGCTGCTGCTGCGCACCCCGGCCGCAGGTGGGGACAGGGGGTGCCGGGGTGGGGGGGGGTCCTTCGGCAGCATCACGGGGCAAGGTGGGGTCTGGCGGAGCTCTCGGGGTGGTCGTGGCGCGGAAGGGACCCCCCCGCCCGCCCAGTGTGGGTGCTGGGCGGCTCTGGGGCTCTCTGATGTTGGCCGAGGGGACGCCCGTGCCACCCGAGGGGGCACCCGTGCCACCCGAGGGGACACCCGTTCCACCCGAGGGGACACCCGTTCTACCCGAGGGGACGCCCGTGCCACCCGAGGGGACACCGGCACCCCGGGACCCTTCGCCGTCACGCGGGAAGGGGGCGGAGTGAGGAAGAGGGAGTGAGCAAGAGAGAGTGCGAAAGAGAGAGCGCCAGAGAGAGAGCGTGAGAGAGAGAGAGAGTGACTGAGAGAGTGTGCGTGAGAGAGTGCGCGAGAGAGAGAGTGCGTGAGAGAGAGTGTGTGAGAGAGAGAGAGCACGAGAGAGAGTGAGCATGAGAGAAGGAGGGCGAGAGAGAGAGAGAGCGCAAGAGAGAGCACAAGAACGCACGAGAGAGAGAGCATGCGAAAGAGAGAGAGAGAGAGAGAGAGCGAGCGCGCAAGAGAGTGAGCGAGAGAAACAGAGAGTGCGCGAGAGACAGACCACGAGAGATAGAGCGAGAGCGCGCGTGCGAGATTGCGCTCGAGAGAGTACGCGAGCAAGACAGTGCGCGTGGAAGAGAGAGTGAGCGTGCAAGACTTCGCGAAAGAGAGAGTGAGAGTGCGAGCGAGCGTGACAGAGAGTGCGTGAGAGAGTGCATGAGAGAGAGAGAGTGCGCGCAAGAGAGAGAGAGTGCATGAGAGAGTGCATAAGGGAGTGAGTGCGTGTGAGAGAGAGAGTGCGTGTGCGAGAGAGAGTGCGTGTGCGAGAGAGAGAGAGCGAGAGAGAGAGATTGAGAGAGAGCGCTAGAGAGCGCAAGAGAGAGAGCGCGGCCCCAGACAACCCCATGGACAGCTGCTCTCTTTCACCTTGCTGAGAGTGAGAGAGAGTGAGAGAGAGAGCGAGAAAGCGAGAGAGAGAGAGCGGGGGAGAGAGTGCGAGAGCGAGAGAGAGAAAGAGCGAGAAAGAGAGAGAGCGGGAGAGAGATTAGGAGAAGGAGTTGGAGAGCGAGAAAGTGTGAGAGCGAGCGAGAGAGAGCGAGAGTGAGCGAGAGAGCGAGAGAGAGACAGCGAGAGTGAGAGAGCGAAAGAGAGAGAAAGAGCGAGAGAGAGCGAGAGCGAAGGTAGAGTGAGAGCGTGACAGCACGATAGCGAGAGAGCGATAGTGAGAGAGCGAGAGAGAGCACGAGAGAGCGAGAGAGAGCATGAGTGAGAGCGAGAGAGCGCGTGAGAGAACACAAGAGAGAAAGCACAAGATAGAGCACAAGAGAGAGCGCGACAGAGAGAGCGCGAGAGAGAGCGTGAGAGAGACCGCGACAGAGAAAGCGAGAGCAAGAGAATGAGAGAACGAGACAGAGCGAGCGAGAGAAAGAGCAAGATAGCACGAGAGATCAAGAGAGAGAGCGAGATAGCGTGTGAGAGAGAGCAAGAACGAGAGTGAGCGAGAGCGAGTGAAAGCAAGAGAGAGAGAGAGAGAGCGAGAGAGAGAGAGAGAGAGAGAGAGAGCGGGAGAGGGAGAGCGGGAGAGCGAGAGAGAGAGAGAGGGAGAGAAAGAGCGAGAAAGATCTAAGAGAGGGATAAAATATGAAGAAAGCACCTTAAGAAAGCTGTTACGATGGTGCCAGAATCAGGGTTTTGCTCCTGACCCTGTATTGGCTTTTAACCCAGAGACTTGGACTGAGGTGGGGGAAAAAATAAGGGATGCAATTAGTAAAGACGATAAAGTTGCCGTTGAAGTTGCTACGGCATGGCGGTTAGTTGCCAGTACACTGCAAGCTATGAAAGCAGAAAGAAATGCGGCGGCAGGGGCAGAAGCAGCAGTAGAGCCGGCCATAAATGTGTTCTCGCTCCCATCTAATTCATTTTCGTCTCCACCAGACGCCATTTCGCCTGCACCGACTACACCAACAGCGCCTATAGAGCACGTCGAGGATAAGGGGGGTGCAAGCGAGGCAGGAAATTGTCCCACGGAGTGTCTTAACTGTAACCCACATTGTCCGGGCATGGGTATGGAAGCACCTCCAAAGCCAACCCCTCTGGTAAAACTTCCTCAGCATAATAAGGTCCCTCCGACAGCAGCACTGAGAGGCATTCCTGAAATCTCGCCCTCCCCACCTGACCCTGCAATAAATTATTCACCATTGCCAGAGGACAGTGATGATGAGTGGGATGAGCCCCCGGTAACAATGTACAGTGAAAGGCAAAAGCGAGTGGGGGCAATGTATGGGATGTGATCCTAGTGAGCGGTGGAGGCTGTTCAGGACATTGGTTGAGAGAGTGCCTTGGGAGACAGTCCTGAAGGACAAAGGGGTCCAGGAAGGCTGGAAAATATTAAAGAAGTAAGTCTTAAAAGCGCAGGAGCAGGCTGTCCCCATGCTCTGTATGACAAAATGGCAGGGAAGACAACTGTGCTGTCTGAACAGGGAGATTTTGCGGGGACTCAAGGAAAAAAGTAATTTACCTCCTTTGGAAGAAGGGGCAAGCATCTCAGGATGAGTACAGGGATCTCATTATATCATGCAGAGAAAAATTAGAAAGGCAAAAGCCTAGATGGAGCTCAATCTAGCCACTGTCATAAGGGACAACAAAAAAAAGTTTTTACAAATGCATTTAACAATAAAAGAGACCCAAGGAGGATCTCCATCCTTTATTGGATGCGGGACGGAACATTACAAACAAAGATGAGGAAAAGGCTGAGATACTTAATGCTGCCTTTGCCTCTGTCTTTATTAGTCACACCAGCTACCCCCAGGGTATTCAGCCTCCTAAACTGGAAGATAAGGATGGAGAACAGAACAACCCCCCCATAATCCAGGAGGAAACAGTTAATGACCTGCTATGGCATCTGGACATTTACAAGTCTGTGGGGCCAGATGGAATCCACCCTAGAGTTTTGAGGGAGCTGGCAGAGGAGTTTGCCAAGCATCTCTCCATCGTTTATTGTATCTCTTAAACACTGTCATTGCCAGAGACGGGTGTCCACAAAGAACTAAACTGCAGCCAAGCTCTAAACCAAACTCGAGCTGGAGGGAGCTGTGGGAGCCACAGAAGTCTCTTTACTGCACTTGGAAAAAATAAAGGCGGTCTGTGGGATACGAGGGCATCCGGCAGGAACTTTTTGGAAGAAACACAAAGTTGTCTTAATTTTTGAGCTAAAGAGAACTCTGGACATGCTGTTCCAAAACAGCTTCCAGAGAACGTAAATCAAATGAGAACTGAATTATTTTCTTGGGTAACATATTCCCAGATTTACTTCAAGGATAAAGGCAGCATTTACATCTTCCTTTTTAGCATCTCTTGACTTTTGCAGTTACTCCAAATCATTTGAAATTAGTGGGGCATGGAACAACAGGCAGCAAAACTCCAGAAAACTGCTTAGATCCATCTTTCAGAACACACTAATAACGTAGCCTAAGGAATGTTTCAACAAGAAACTGCTGTCGAGGAGAACAGCAAAAGTGCTAGCTGCAATGGAAAACAGACTGAGAAAAGGAGAGACTGGTCTTTCCTATTCAACTCTGAATGTAACTATTAATTACAGGACCTACAGCTCTGTCCCCAGCAATGAGAAACTGTTCTGAAACAACTCATGAGAAATGAAAACCACAACTCTGTAACACTTCTTTACATATAGACTGTTGAGAGTAGAACTGGAAGAACCTCTACTACAAACATACTAGTGTTAACTCATGTTAATATGTTAAGCTTTATTGAAACTGTTGAGCTTACATTAATTTTGACCTATGACTGAGAAGTTTCAGGTAAAACAGAGGTTCTGTCCAACATGAATATTATTTAACCTGTGCTTAAAATATGTTCCCATAAACAAAGCAATAAAAGCAAGCAAAGCAGCGCGCTGGGCCTGAGAGGGGCCAAAACTCCACCTCCACAGGACAACCTTACAATAGCTTTTTCATCTTATATAGTTACATCATCTACATAAAGAAGCTTATGCTAAATAGAAGGCAGGCATATGATAATGAGTCTTAGAATAGGTGGTCAAATCCCTTCTGCCTACTTTCGGTGTGGTAAGGGTCAAAGTATCCGCTTTCACATATGCTGCGTCATCCAGGATTCTTATCTCAAGAAAACAAATTCTCAGCTCTTCTCCTCAGCCTTGGTGTCTCCAGTTAGCCAAACACACTGTCTCTGGTTAAGTCTGTGAAATGTGCAGCTCCCCCTTTGTCCTCAAAACAGGCTCCTGCAAGCTTCTGGCCCCCAGTCCCAGTGCACTCTGAATTCTCTCCCTGTAACACAAAGCACAGACTCACCAGGGTATTCAGAACAATCCCCCATTTTCTTTTGGTCACCATAGACTCCAGCCCCGGGGGCGCCGCTCCGGGCAGAGCCCCCCCGGCCCCCGGGCCGCTCCCCGCAGCCCCTCCAGCCCCACCGGGTCACTGCGCAGCGCCCGCAGCACCAGCTCCCGCTGCCCTGCCCGCTGCCCACCCCCCCCGGGCACCGGGCACCGCCTCGGGGCACCGGGGGTGGGGTCACGGGGGGGAAGGTTGGCACGGCACAGTACGGTGTGGTATAGACCATGTATAATGGGTGGCACCGCACGGCACGGTATGGCAAGGCTGGCACGGCATGGCCCACATAGTGTGGTTGGTATAGTTGGCACAGTATGGCACAGCATGGCACGGCATGCAAAGCTTGGCGTGGCTGGCATAGCACAGTATGGCCCCGCATGGCATGCTTGGCACGGTTGACACAGCACAGTATGGCACGGCATAGCCCACATAGCATGGTTGGCATGGCACTGCACAGTACAGCAAACTGTGGCACGGTTGGCACGGTTGGCAAGGCAGAGTGTGGCACGGTATGGGAAAGCTGGCACGGTTGGCACGGGCCGGGAAAGCACGGCATGGCATGGCCCATATAGCGTGGCTGGCGTGGCAGGGTTGGCACGGCATGGTATGGCACGGCACGGTATGGCACAGTATAGCCCGGCGTGGCAGGGTTGGCACAGCACAGCACGGCCCAGCACGGCCCAGCACGGCCCAGTGATGGTGCCACCACTGGTCCCATCACGGTGTCGCTGATGGTGCCACCACAGTGCTGGTGATGGTGACACCACCAGTGCCACCACGGTGTCGCTGATGGTGCCACCACAGTGTCACTGATGGTCCCACCACCGGTGCCACCACGGTGTCACTGATGGTGCCACCACAGTGCTGGTGATGGTGCCACCACTGGTCCCATCACGGTGTCGCTGATGGTGCCACCATGGTGTCACTGATGGTGCCACCACGGTGATGGTGATGGTGCCACCACTGGTCCCATCACGGTGTCACTGATGGTCCCACCATGATGCCACTGATGGTGCCACCACCGGTGCCACCACAGTGTCCCTGATGATGCCACCACAGTGTCACTGATGGTGCCACCACGGTGCTGGTGATGGTGCCACCACGGTGTCACTGCCAGCACTGCCACGGCCACTTCCCGGCGATGTCCTGGTGCCACTGTCAGTGCCGGAGTCACGATATCGGCACGACCAGTGCGGTGACCAGTGCGGTGGCCAGTGCGGTGGCCAGTGCGGTGACCAATGTGGTGCCCAGTTCGGTGACTGGTTCAGTGAGCGGCTCAGTCACTGGTTCAGTGACCTCTTCAGTGACTGGTTTGGTGGCCAATTTGGTGACTGGTTCAGTCACCAGTTCAGTGTCCTCTTCAGTGACCAATTTGGTGGCCAGGGCTCGAGCCACCGCGGCTCTCGGCAGGTGATGTACAGGGTGATCCAAGTGGCCGACGGGCAGCTGGACGGACAGACCGAGGGCACCAGCGCCATCAGCGGGTACCCCGCCGCCCAGTCCATGACTCAGGTGGGTGCCAGGGGGGCTGGGGGGGCCGGGGGGCCGTCCCTGTCACCCCGTCCCACGCTCGTCCCTCCCGCCCAGGCCGTCATCCAGGGCGCCTTCACCAGCGAGGACGCGGTGGAGACGGAGGCGGCGGCCACCGAGACCCACTACACCTACTTCCCCACCACGGCCGTGGCCGACACCAGCACCTCGGCCGGCGCGGGCACCACGGCCACCGCCGTGGTCACCACGCAGAACTCGGAGGCCCTGCTGGGCCAGCCCACCCCCACGGGTACGGCCGGCGGGCGGGGGCCGGGGGGGAGCCGCGGTCCCCTGCCTTGGGGTGTTTCGGGTCACCCCCCCGTCTCGTTTTTGGGCCGTTCAGGGCAGTTCTTCGTGATGATGTCGCCGCAGGAGGTGCTGCAGGGGGGGGCGCAGAGATCCATCGCCCCCCGCGCCCACCCCTACTCCCCGTGAGTCCCGTGGCCTCCCCGGCTCCTTCCCGGGGGCGTGGCACAAACTCTGGTGGTCTGGGGAGGGGGGACAACCCGGTGGTCAGGAGGGGACACCCCAGTGGTTGGGGGGAAGATCCCACTGATGAACTTGAGCATCTTTCGGTCGCGGGTGGAGGCTCGGCCGCCCTCCCGCCCTCGCTTCAGCCCCGTTTCGGCCAGAGGGGGGGCGGGAGCCAAACCCCCCGGCCCCGGGTGCAAGTCGCTGTAATCCAGGGTCTTGCTTTTGCCTTTGTGGGGGGAGAGCCGAGCCCTCGCCGGCGGCCGGGGACCCCCCTCGGCACCCGCTTTGCCCCCGGCTTTGGGGCGGCCCTTGCCCTCGCCCTCGGGCCAGGAGAGGCGGCTGCCGGCGGCGGTTTTGTGGGTGCCTTTGGCCACCCTGGGCTCGGCTACCGCCTTGGCCCCGCTGGTAGTCACCGTCTTGGCGGGTTTGGCACCGGCCAAGCGCAGCCGGCGGGGACCGGCGGCCGGGTGCGGGGAGGATGCTCCGGGTGCCGGGTGCGTCGGGAGCCGGCCCGTGTCCGGGGCAACCTCGGGGTGAGCCCAGCTAGCCTGACCCAGCAGCGGGCGACGGGGGGGAGCCGCGGGTTGGGGACAATCCGGGGGTGGGCGACCCCGCTCCCCCGGAGCCTCCAAGGTGCCCTTGGCCCCCCGGGCGACGGCCTCGGGTTTGGGGGGCAACAACGCCGGGTCGGGTGTGGGGGGCACGGCGGGGGGCGGACGGGCGGGGGCGGGGTGGGGGGGCACGGCGGGGGGGGGGGTTTGGGGGATTTGAGAGGTTGTTGGTGGGATTTGGTAGGATTTTGGTGGGATTTGGGGGGAGTTCAGTGGGGTTTGAAGGGATTTGTTTGGATTTGATTGGATTTTGGTTGGATGTGATTGGATTTGATGGGCTTTTGGTGGGATTTGATCGGCTTTTGGTGGGATTTTTGTGGGATTTGGTTGGCTTTTGGTGGGATTTGCTGGGATTTGATAGCATTTCGGTGGGATTCGTTCGGATTTGGTTGGACTTCGGCGGGATGTGCTGGGATTCGGGTGGGATTCGGTTGGATTTGCGCGAATTCTGCCGCATTTCCTCGGGCCCGGTGGGATCCCCGCGGGACCCGAGCGACATTCTGTGGCCGCGGGTGGATTCGGGGGGGGGTGTGGGGTGTGGTGGTCCCGGGCGCTTTGCGGTGACGGTGACGGTGGGCGGCGGTGGCCCCGGCAGGCGGTGGCCCTGGGGCGCCGGGGGCTGCTGGAGCTGGTGGCGCGGGGGCTGCGGGGGCTCTCCTACGACACCCTGGTGCTGCCGCGGGACCTGCGCCGACGCGGCGTCACCCGCACCCGCTGCTACTACTTCGCCGATGACGCCCGGCGCATCTGGAGTGCCATACGCAGGTGGGGGACCCCTCCGGACCCCTCCTGTCCCCCCCTGCCCCATCGGGACCTCTCCTGTCCCCTCCTGTCCTACCAAAGCCCCCTCATGTCCTCAGGTTGCTCTTCCACAGGTTCACATCCTCCCATGGCCCTTCTGAGAGGGACAAAGGGCCCCATAAACCGACCAGATCCAGCCCACAGGGAAGTGCTGCATCCCTGGGGTCCAGGTCAGAGATATTACAAGGAGGCTCCCTGATCTGCTACAGCTATCAGATTATTACCCGTTGCTGGTAATGCAGGTTGGAAGTTATGAAGTTGCAGACAGAAGTAGAAAAGTGATTAAAAAGGACTTCAGGCATGGGGGAGATTTGTTGAAGGATCAGGTACACAGGTAGTGTTTTCCTTAATCCCCTCTGTGGTAGGGAAGAACACTGAAAGGGCCAGGAAAACACTTGGCTCAGAGGCTAGTGCCACCAGTGGAATTTGGTGGGTTTTTTTATCACAGGGAGCTTTACAGGGCATCAGGCCTGCTGGCAACAGAGTTCATCTGTCTCAAAGAGGGAAAAGGGTTCTTGCTTATGATTTGGTGGGACTCATTGAGAGGACTTTAAACTAGGCTTGAAGGGGGAAGGAGATGAAACCAGGCCCTCTAGAGATGAGCCTAAGGGTAGCATGCCAATGTCAAGGGTGAAAACAATTGCCCAACTCAAGTGCATCTACACCAGTGCAGGCTGTATGGGCAACAAACAGGGAGAGCGGGAATACACGTTGCAGCGGGCAACGACATAAAAATGTAAGGAGTGTTTCCAAAGACACATTTTGCTCTCTTACTGATGCTAGAAGACCAGGGAGTCTGATGTTTACTCTGCAACAAAACAGCACTGAGGTTGGAATTTAAAGAACTCCCTGGAGCAATGTTGAATTCCATTGTTAAAGGGAACAAAACACAGAATGTATGTGGTTTTACAAACTACGCAATGGTTCAGACTAAGACAAAAAACTGAAATCTAATTCAAAGAAAAATAATTGGTTTCCATAGCACAATTCATTGCTGCTGCTACACTGTAACCATATATATAATCTAAGCTAAATCATGTTATATTCCTAAATAGTGACAATAGGACTATTTGTATAGGCTATAAATATAAGAAGCCTAGAATCAAATAGTAGAATACTAAATTCAGAAATCAATCTGGTGCCAGTACTTCCACTGAGCAATACTATCAGTTGAAGAAGATCAAAACAAAGAAAAATCTACAGATTAACTCCTCAAGGTATATACACCCCAAAATAGTCCATTTTGATAGAAACTTTGTAATAGAGTTAATGTAACATAGCTATACTAAATAATGCAAACTGAAATTACCTTTGTATTATTGTGATTACTTGCTTATTATTTTATACTTGATATTCATGTGGTACACTGTTACTTTATTATTATTATTTTTTGCTTTTGTAAATTACATTATAACCTTGATGTACCAGCGTTCCTTTAGACGTGCCTACAGTGTTTTCAGATCGTTCTGGCCGGACAGGTTGAGCGGTGGTTGCATGACGAAAGAGCAACGGTGAATGGGCAAGCGATGTTGAAATGGTAAAAGGATCTCCACAGACTGTAGAGCTTGCCACTGCTGTGAGAGCTCTGGAACTATGGCCAACTGCGGTTAACATTGTGTCTGATTCACAATATGTTGTGGGAATTGTGTCTTGTATTGAACAGGCATTGGTAAAAGAGGTGCCTAACAAACAATTATTTTTTCTGTTAAAGCAGCTCTGGACATTGGTGAGTCGAAGAAGTGAGCCCTATTTTATCACACATGTACGCAGTCATTCATCTTTGCCCAGACATATTGCAGAAGGAAATGCCCAAGCGGACCTCTTGACCGGAGTGGCTGCTGTGATGCTGCCAACTCCAACAACGCTTGAACAAGCTCGACTTTCTCACACTTTTTATCATCAGTCAGCAAAGGCCTTGAAACATGTTTTCTATTACTCTGGAACAGGCTCGACAGATTGTATCTGCCTGCCCAGACTGCCAATTGCTCATGCCACTAACACCAGGAGGTGTTAACCCCCAGGGTGTTGAAGCCTTGCAACTATGGCAAACCGATGTTACTCACATTTCTGAGTTTGGTTTCTTTTCTTTTCTTTTCTTTTCAACTCCTGCAGATAACATGTTTGAAGGCATGTATTAAAAACACAAGGAAGCACAGCACAAAGATATCACTGTCTGTAGTCTTATCTCCTCTTGTAAGCTTGTTTCGGTATTTGTTGTCTCAGTAGTCCAGTGGCAATCTTGGCATATGAGGGAATGTTTCCATCAGTTTCTGTCTTTCTCTAATAGTAGACTGCCACAGTAGCACCAGAAGTTATTTTGCTAGCTTAGCTTCACCCAAAGGTCTGCTTTAATTAGATCACTCACTTGTCACTGATTCTGTAAAACTTAAGGCAGAATTAGCTGGCAAAATATGGCCGTGAAGTACGTAATGGTCTAGTTCCAAGCACATGAGTATTCTTCTGTATAATTGTGGTGTTACTTAGTATAGTGCCAGCACCAGTGCCTGTGTGGTTAGGTACAGAATCTTTCTTCAGCTGATCTAGAAACAAAGCAATAAAGTGAATCCTGAGTAGCAAGGTTATGATGCTGATACTTTGTTAATTAAAATCCCTCAGTTTATGGAGAAATAATCTGCAAAATTTCAGATATTAATTAAATTAGCATTTTCAGTACTAGAGAATCCTTTTTATATGATTAATTGTTTCAGTTTCAAATCCAAAAGTGCACATGCTAGAATTAATACAAATTTCTTCTAAGATGGTTTTTAGAGGATTTTTCTCAAAAGATCTCGCCCTTCTCTGGCCACGCTCCAGCCCCTCAATGTCCTGCTGGGAGTGAGGGGCCCAAACCTGACCCCAGGATTCCGGGGGTGGCCTCCCCAGTGCCCAGTGCAGGAGATGATCCCTGCCCTGCTCCTGCTGGCAAACTGAGGCAAGGAAATAGTTGTGTTTCTTAGGAAACCTCAAATACTTGGCTTATTGCAGAAAAGGAGGGAGAAGTGTTGGAGCAGCCAGCCCCGCAGAAAGCAGTCAGATGGTCGGCCCGGCTCTAGCAGGGTCTGAAGGACACTTGGACATTTGTGATATGTGCCACTGTGTGGGGCAGGAATGGGAATGGGCTGTGACTGGGCTTTTAGGGACATGGCAAAGGAAAAACCCCATGTGAAGGTTGACAGCCAAGACACGTGGGAATACGTGGGCTGTTTTAGTCCCTGTGCAAGAAGAGGACACCCAGCTGCTCCTCTACAGCACCCTGAGGAGAACAGATACAAACTGTGGCCGTTGCCCTCATTCACGAAGCGTCCCTTAAAAAAAAAAAAAAACCCTTTGTAGCATGCAGAATTATTTTTTTCTTTACGTTTATTTTCCACTTTTTTCAGAAGATAAGGTGTACAAACGGACGTGGGTGTGTTCGTCCGTGCACACAGCCCCGCTGCCGAGTGTTCTCCACGACAGGGAGCCTGGGACCGTGGCAGCAGCTCCCAAAATTGACCCAAAATCGTCCAGAATTGACTCAAAACTGCCCCAAATTGACCCAAAATCGCCCTAAATTGCCCCAAAATCACCTTAAATTGCCTCAAAGTTGCCTGAAATTGACCCAAAATCACTCTAAGTTGTCGAAAATGGCCCTAAATTGACCTAAAATTGCCCCAAATTGCCCCAAAATGGCCCTACATTGACCCAAAATTGCCCCAAATTGACCCAAAATGGCCCTAAATTGACCTAAAATTGCCCCGAATTGACCCAAAATGGCCCTAAATTGACCCAAAATTGTCCTGAATTGACCCAAAATGGCCCTGAATTGACTCGAAATTGCCCTGAATTGACCCAAATTTGTCCTGAATTGACCCAAATTTGTCCTGAATTAGCCCCAACATTGCCCTGAATTGCACCCAAATTGCCCCAAAATGGCCCCAGATTGCCCCAAATTGCCCAAAATTGCCTGAAATGGTCTGGAATTGCCCCAAATTGCCCCAAATTACCCAAAATCGTCTGAAATTGCCCCAAATTGCCCAAAATGGTCTGAAATTGCCCCAAATTGCCCAAAATCATCTGAAATTGCCCCAAATTGCCCCAAATGGTCTGGAATTGCCCAAAATGGTCTGGAATTGCCCCAAATTGCCCGAAATTACCCAAAATTGTCTGAAATTGCCCAAAATGGTCTGAAATTCTCCAACACCACCGACAAGGCACGAAGAACCACAAGGAGGGGGAAAAAAAAATAAAAAAAAAAAAAAAAAAAAAAAAAAAAAAAGGAAAAAAAAAAGGGGGGGGGGGGCGGGGAGCGTGGGTGCAAAACGCCGACAAACCGAGGTGCTTCTGAGGGCTGCTTCCCGCGGGGCAGCGGCGGCGGCGGGGAGGAGAAGGAAGCGGCGGAGGAGGAGGAGCGGTGGGTGCCCGAGAGGACGCTACAGGACCCGGCCCGCGCTGCCCCCCGCCCGCCACCGCCTGCGCTCAGCACTGCGCTGCCCGCGCGCCGCCGCCGCCTTATAGCGGCCCCGCGCGCCGCGCCCCCATTGGCCCGGCCCCGCCGCCAATCCCCGCCCGGCCTCGCCGCTCCTGCCGCGCTCTCATAGGCCCAAGGGGAAGGCAGGGGCTGGGCTTGGCGCCAATCAGAGGAGGGGGGAAGGGAAAGAGGCGGGGCGAAGGGCAAAAGGGGGTGGGACTGGTCGGTGGGGCCCCGCCCACCCCCCCCGCGCGGCCCGCTGCGTGCGGGAATCCCGGCCGTGATTGGTCGGAGCGGGCGCGAGTTCAAGGGGCATCCCATTGACCCCCATTGATCCCCATTGATCCCCATTGATCCCCATTGACCCCCATTGAACCGCATTGATCCCTACTGATCCGCATTGATCCCCATTGAAAGCTCTGGTGAGGAAACAGGAGCTGGCCAGCCCCAAAACCCCAAGTGCTGGGCTCTGGCTCGGCTGTGGCTGCCATCTAGCCGCTCTTCCTGGCGTAGGCACTTGGCAGGAGCAAGCTGCAGACGGTGGAACTAATGAGGCTTAATTAAACAAAGCCTCGGGAATGCAATGCTGTGACACGCTGGCGACAGCTCCCTTAAACCTGTGGCAAAGCAAGCGTGCTGTTCACTCCAGGAGTTCACTTTCAGGAGGAGGCGTCTCGGTGCCGGAGCGTCGAGCTACGCGCTCGCGTTGGGCAGTTGGGGTCGGGCAGTTCCTGCTCCCTCTGGGCTTATCCCAAAACCCCCGGGGTGCTGAGTCGAAGTTAATTCAATCTCGATGTGGATGAGCTGCCCTCGGGCTGCTGCTGTCTTCAGAAGGGAGGTGTGCGGCAGGCAGGGGGTGTCACAAGACCCTGCTGCGGCCACCGGGGTCAGGGGTGAATCCACGCTGAGCTGCTGGGCTGGGTTTTTCGGTTGGATGTGTAAAGCTTTGGCTTTTCTTTCCCACTTTGGCCAGTTTAGCAACTTCTCCCCCCTTTCCCTGCCCCGTTCCCAGCCCAGCTCCAAAAGCTGGGGCCGGTCGTTCTCTGGTGGCTTCACTTTATGGTCACCCAAGCGTCACAGAGAACGCTTGTGGGTGCTCCTCACAAAAATAATAAATTAAATCGCAAACCTCCCGTTGTCCCTGGCGGCGTTGCCTGAAATCTGGCTATTTTTAGTGACATCTTGTACATATGACTGTAAAATGGTAAACCCGTGTGTATTATATATTGCCTCATTATATAGTGTATATATATGTATACATATACATATATATAATATATATGAAGACTGTAAATGTTAAGACTAGTGTTCTTATTAGTATATTGCTTCACACTGAAGATTGTGTGTAACAAGCTGTTTCTAAAAGATGTTTATTTTCCTTAAGAGTAAAAAACAGGTCATTGCATTCAGAGCGTCAATAAAGATACAACGATTGTTTTGGAAGTACGTGGCGCTCCGCTCGTCGCCTCTCTTTCTCCTGGGGGGGTCCCCGTGTCCCCACCCCCCGGCCAGTGTCAGCCCCTGGCTGTCCCTTTGTCCCCAGGTGCCACTGAGGCTCTTGCTGGAGGGGATGCTGCAGAGAGGCTGGGGTATGGGGGGGGTGGGGCAGGGAGGCAGCACCCCCAGCACGTTGCAGGGTGAGGATGGTGTGTTTGGGAGGGGGGTTGGGTTCCCTTGGCGCCCAGTTGTCCCCATCCCTGTCACTGTTGTGTCATTCTCCTCCCAACCCATGTAGCAAAGCAGGACCCCCAGCCAGGGATGCCCAGATGAAGGGGGTGCCCAGCAGCAGTTGCGGATGGCATTAGGGTGCACTGTGTGATAGTATCTACTAAAGCTTTATACTCTTGTGGGTCTGACGTGCCAGGCCATCGGATCCACACAGTCCGGTAAACCCGATTGTCCCTTTCCTCCACCTGGCTGGAGGAAGGGGCCCTCTAATCCTGATTGGAGTCACACACTTTGTGTAAAAATTACTTAGAGGTCCCCTCAAGAGGATAGAAAGCAAGATCAGCCCTTCTATTCTGTCTGGGGAATTTCCCACTGGAAACAGGAGCGGCATTTTTCTTGGAAGAATCCCCTTTCACGATTGCTTTCCCTAGCAGCTCATGTACTCGTGCAGCTAGGGTTGAAGTGGGTTTTCCATCCCACTTCCTCATGTCCTCTCCGTGGTCACATAGGTAGAACCACAGGTTACCACATGATGTGTGCCTCCCATATTCTTTCTCTTGGGCAGGGGAGTGTCTACTCCTAACAGTAAATAGTAAACAGACACAGGCCTCTACATACAATCGTCCTCGGCCCATTGATCCAGCCTGTCCAGGTCCCTCCATAGAGTCTTCCCACCCTCAAGCAGATCAACACTCCCACCCAACTTGGTGTATAAAAACTTACTGAGGGTGCCCTCCATCCCCTCATCCAGATCAGCGATAAAGATATTAAAGAGAACTGAGCCCTGGGGAACACTGCTTGTGACCAGACGCCAACCAGTGTGGTGAGGAGCGGCTGAGGGCCCTGGGCTTGTTGAGCCTGGAGCAAAGGAGGCTCAGGGGAGACCTTCTGGCTCTGACAGCTCCCTGACTGGAGGTTGGAGCTAGGTTTTGTCAGTCTCCCAAGGAGCAAACAACAAGACTGTCCTCAAGTTGCCCCAGGGGAGGTTTAGGTCGGAGCTGAGGAACAATTTGTTCCCCTTGAGGGTTGTCCAGGGCTGTCCCAGGCTGCCCAGGGCAGTGGTGGAATCCCCATGATCCCTGGAGGGGTTTGAAAGCCATGGAGCTGTGGTGCTGAGGGCCATGAGTTAGTGGTGCCCTGGCAGTGCTGGGTTAACACTTGGACTCCATGATTTTCAAGGTCTTTTCCAACCAAAACAGTTCTATGATTCCATGATTTTAATAGCAAAATTTGTGTTGTATCTGGGGGCATCACAACTTCTTGTGTCAATATGCTGACTTTCACTAAATGCACCCGTGCTCTGTGCAAGACTTAACTGAAAATAGTTTTTTTCTGTCAAGCACATGTGGCCTCACAGGAGTTTGTCTTCGAAAAGCCATCATTTTATCTAATAGAAAGACTTAATTCAGGTTTGTAGGAGAATACTTTCCTTCCCACAACCCCCAAAGAAAACTCTTTAGCTATAAAAATATCTGGCCGCTGCTCTCGCCTGCCTGGATTCTCCTTGTGATGTCACAAAGTCCCGCACCAACCATGATCACCTACCTCCTGCTGGAGCTCTGATGTCACAAAAGCCTGCACTACCCGTGATCACCTAATGAATAATGTAACTGTGATGCCACAAAGCCTGAAACAGGCCTGATCACCTACCTCCTCGTGGAGCTGTGATGACACAAAGGCCTACACCAGCAAGGATTACCCACCTACTACTGAAGTATACCTATCAGAAAGCCACCAAATGCCGTGATCACCCACATACTCATGCAGATGTGATATCACACAGGCCTGCACCTGCCGTGATCACCTGACAAAAACTGTAACTGTGATGTCACAAAAGCCTGCACTAGCCATCATCAACAAATACTGTAACTGTGATGTCACAAAAGCCTGCACCTGCCGTCATCAACTAACAAATACTGTAACTGTGATGTCACGTAAGCCTGCACGAGGCATCATCAACTAACAGATACTGTAACTGTGATGTCACAAAAGCCTGCACTAGCCGTCATCAACTAACAAATACCGTAACTGTGATGTCACAAATGCCTGCACCAACCATGATGACCCACCTATTCGTGGAGCTATTTTGTCACAAAAGCCTGCACCAGACGAGATTACGTACCTCCTCATGGAGCTGTGATGTCACAAAGGCCTGCACCAGCCACGATCAACTACCGACTTCTGTAAGTTTGATGTAAAATTCACCTGAAATGCCCAAAATTCAACTGAAATGCCCAAAGTTAACCGAAATTTGCCAAAATTGCCCCAAAATTCGCCTGAAATGCCCAAAATTAACCCAAAATGACAGAAAATGCCCCAAAATTCACCTGAAATGCTGCAAAATTGGCCCAAAATGACCAAAATTGACCCAAAATTGACCCAAAATGACCAAAATTGGCCCAAAATGACCAAAATTGACCCAAAATTGACCCAAAAATGCCCCAAATTGACCCCAAATTGCCCCCAAAGTGACCTGGGGGTGACCCCGGTGACCTTTGACCTTTGCCCTTTGACCTCGGGGTGACCCCAGCGCCCTCGGAGTGGGGGAGGGGCCCCTTTTCGACCCCTTAGTGTGGGGGAGGGGCAGCATTTGGGGGCTTTTTAAGACCCGGGCGTGGCCGGGTGGGGGAGGGGCGACCCGTGGGTGACCCCGGTGACCTTTGACCTTTGACCTCTGACCTTGACCTTTCATCTCTGGCCTTGACCTTTCACCCCTGACCCCTTCCTCACCTTTGATCCTGAGCCTCGTCGTGATCTTTGCCCCTCCGGCTTTGCCTTGACCCCTCCCTGCCCCTGGAACTCGACCTTTGACCCCTTGAATTCGACCTGTTGCCCCTTTAACTTGCCCTTTGGGCTCTTGTAGCCATTCAGTGGGCTGGAGAGGCACCGGGGCTTAGGAGGGTGGGGTCTGTGAGGGGTGGAGTCCAAAGGGGCGGGGCTCGGCCAGGGCTGGAGGCTCCACGGTTGCCATTGAAGAAGGTGGAGCCGATGGGGGTGGAGTTTGGGGGTGGGGTGGGCGGAGCCTGATCGAAGGGGGGGGCGTGGCTTGATCTGTCCCCTCCCCCTCCGCAGGTGGTGGTGGCCACCAACATCGCAGAGACCTCGGTGACCATCGACGGCATCGTCTACGTGCTGGACCCCGGGTTCTGCAAGCAGAAGAGCTACAGCGCCCGCACCGGCATGGAGTCGCTGGTGGTCACCCCCTGCTCCCGGGTACGACTGTCACCTCCTGTCACCCCCCCCCGTCACCTCCTGTCACCCCCCCCTGTCAGTCACCTCCTGTCACCCCCTTGGAACCACCCTCACCTTCTCAGCCCTTCCCCGCCCCGTCCCCGGTAGTTTGGTGGGTCCTGTATCTCTGGTGGCTTTGGGGAGCTTGGGGGGGTTCGTGGTGGTCGTCTTGTCCCCGTGGCCGTTGGTCGTCTTGTCCCCATGGCCGTTGGTCACCACGTCCTCATGGCCCTTGGTCGCCATGGCCCTTGGTCATCGTGTCCCCATGGTCCTTGGTCCCCGTAGTCCTTGGTCGCCATGGCCCTTGGTCATCGTGTCCGCACGGAAGTGGGTCCCCGAGGGACATGAGAAAGATAAAGTTTCCCCTAGTTAGAAGTAGCTTAGCTGGAACTGTTCACCATGAAGTTGCTGGACAGCCTCTAGCTTGTTGCCTACGCTAAGCATTAACGCCTCCCGTGAACGCTTTCTAGGTGGCACAAAAACATACAGTTCAACCCATTGAGAAGTAGCTTAGCTGCAACTCTTCATTCTGAAGATGGTTGGCAGCCTCTAGCTTATTGCATTACAGTATGCTTTGCCGGCTCCTGTGAACGCTTCTAGGTTGATCAGAAACATCCAATTCTCCCTGTTTAGAATTTGCTTAGCTGCCACTCTTCAACCTGAAGGTGCTTGTCAGCCTCTACCTTATTGCCTACAGTAAGCTTTGCAGGCTACTCTCAATGCTCTATAAGTTGTTCAGTTACAACCAGTTCTCCCTATTAGAAGGAGCGTAGCTGCAACTCCTCACCCTGAATACACTTTTCAGCATCATTTTTTTAGCTTGATGCCTACGATAAGCATTACCGGCTCCTGTGAACACTTGGCAGGTGGCTCAAAAACGTACAGTTCAATCCATTGAGAAGTAGCTTAGCTGCAACTCCTCACCCTGAAGTTGCTTGGCAGCCTCTAGCTTGTTGCCTACAGGAATCTTTGTCGGCTCCTGTGAACGATTTCCATGTTGATCAGAAACTTACTTTTCTCCATATTTAGAAGTAGCTTAGGTCACGGGGGTGGGGGGGCCGGGGGCACACGCGTGTTCTGGGGCACACGCGTGTCCTCGTGCGCACACGCGTGTGTTCTGGGGCACACGCGTGTTCTGGGCACAGGCGTCCTTGTGCGCCCCCGTCCTCGCGCACACACGCGTGTTCCTGTGCGCACGCGGCCTCATGCACACGTGTGTTCTGGGGCACACAGGGGTCCTCGAGCACACGCGCGTTCTGGGGCACACGTGTCCTCGTGCACACACGTGTTCCTGTGCACACGAGGGTCCTGGTGCACACTCGTGTTCTGGGGCACACACGGGTCCTGGTGCACACGCATGTGTTCCTGTGGAGACGTGGGGCTGGGGTCCACACGTGTGTTCTGGGGCACACGCGTGTGGCTGCGTGCACACACGTCCTCATGCACACGCGTCCTCGTGCACACCCATGTTCCAGGGCACACACGGGTCCTTGTGCACACACATGTGTTCCTGTGGAGACATGGGGCTGGGGTCCACACGCGTGTCCCTGCGTGCACGCGTGTTCTGGGGCACCCGCGTGGGGCTGTGCACACACGTCCTCATGCTCACACGTGTTCCTGTGGACACACGGGGCTGGGGTTCACACACGGTGCCCTATGCACACCCGTGTTCTGGGACCCCCATGCGTGTGCCAGCGCCCACACACGCCCCCCTGCCCACCAGCGGGCCCGCGCGCCGGGGGTGGGGGGGGCGCCCTCCCCCCCCCCCCCCCCCCGGCTCGGGGCTTCCTTGCCGCGTTTTGTTTGCTCGCCCGCTTCGCCGTGCCTCTTCCCGCAGCGGAGCCGGGAGCCGGGCTTCCCCGTCTCGGCGCGCTGTCGGTGGGTGCAAGACCTGCCCCGCCAAACTCCCCCGTGTGCCCCTCCCCGCGCCGCTCGCGGTTCGCGGGAGGGCTGGCGGACGGTCGGCTTGCAGAAATGCCATCCCGGAGGGGACTGCTGCCGCCTTCCTGCTCCTTCGCTGGGCGGATCTGCGGCGGCAGCCGGGAAGCCGTGTGCGGGGAGAGCGGGTTGCGTGTGCGGGGAGAGCGGGTTGCGTGTGCGGGGAGAGCGGCCCTGCCCGCTGCCGCCGCCGCCGCCGCCGCCGCTGCCGCTGCCGCTGCCGCACGCCGCCGACCGGCAGCCCCTCTTCCCGGGGGGCTCCAGCAGCGGCGGCAGCCGGCGGGGCTCGGGGTCGAGCTCGGGCTCGGCGCGGGCCCGCCGCCCCCGCAGCCCCCGCAGCAGCACCGAGGAGGAGGAGGAGGAGGAAGAGGAGGAAGAGGACAGCATCAGCATCAGTAAGCCCCTGGTGCCTCCGCCCGCCGCCTCGCTGCCCGCCGCCGCCTCGCCGCTTCCCAGCAGCAGCAGCAGCAGCAGCGGCGGCGGCGTGGGAAAAAACAGGGAAGGGGGGGGAAAAAGAAGAAAGGAGGGGGAATGACAATGAAGGGCGGAGAAAAAAAATGAATGGCAGGGAAAGGCAATGAATGCCAGAGAACTAAAAAAAAAAAAAAAAATTAAAAAAAAATGCGGGGAATAAAAATGAATGGCGGAGAATAAAATTAATGGAGTGACTGGCAAGAAATGGCAGGGAATGACTGAATAACAAGGAATGTCGGGGAATAAAAATGAATGGCCAGGAATAAAAAAATGAATGGCAGGGAATAAGCATGAATGGTGGGGAATAAAAATGAATGGCAGGGAATAAAAATGAATGGCGGGGAATAACAAGGAGTGGCGGGGAATAAAAAGAGAAGTGGCGGGGAATGGCAATGAATGGCACGGAATAAAAAATGAATGGCGTGACTGGCAATGAATGGCGGGGAATGGCAATGAATAAAAAGAAATGGTGGGGAATTAAAAAAAATAAAAATGGCGGGGAATTAAAAAAAATGGAGGGCGGGGAATAAGACGGAATAGCTGGGAATAACAAGAAATGGCGGGGAATAAAAAAAGAAATGGCGTGACTGGCAATAAATGGCAGGGAATGGTGGGAATAACAAGGAATGGGGGGGAATAAAAAAGAGAAGTGGGGGGGAAGTAAGAAAACAAAAGTAATGGCAGGGAAGAGAAAGAGCAGTCTCACATTAGTCATGATCAGTTTTCACCCACATACCATAGTGCACTCACAATACCCAATACAAAAAATGAAAGTGTCCCCACAACCAATACCAGTACAAAGGCACAAGCATATAGGCAACATCCACAAAATGTTCAGCTCTTTCACTGTTGATCTTCATCTTAATGCATAGTACTTTCATCACAGCAGGAGAATTGGGGCCACACTGGGTTGTAGCCTTCTGCAAATCTTGTATCGCCCTCCATGCAAAGACGACATGCTCATCCTGGCCCCCCAGAGCACTAGCACGAACAACCAGAAACACCGTAGGTCTCCCCCTTTTTCGAGTGCAGCAGTACCTTCTCTCTTGGTTCCGGGAACGGTGACAGAGTTCCCAATTACCCTCTTGCAACCCCCGTGCTTTACTCGCTGCCAGAAGTCAGCTGATTGCGTGGGGCAGCGGTAACCTGAGAAGGGGGAAGGGTCTGTTACCGACCGCGGCACTCCGAGACCCCCGCAGGAGAGCTTCCGTCTGTGCCTCACCAGGCGATGTCGGTTCCGGGATAGCCCCTTCCCCCGCCCCAAGGTCCCACCGAGCGCCGGGCTCTTCCGCCGGCAGTGGGGGGTGATGAAGAACTGCATCACCTGACAGGGGGCCCCTCCCCCCGTAAGGCACGGACGGTTCACTGTGCAAAAGGGGGGCGGGGGGAGCCAACTGGATTTAACTCTGTTCACCACAAGTCTCTAGGCTTGGCCATAAAGACAATTTTTAACCCAGTGAAGACTACACCTGTCTAAGCCATGGGCCACCAGGTTCTCTAGCAGAATGCTGTGGGAGACGATGTCAAAGGCCTTACTAAAGTCCAGGTAGACAACATCCACAGCTCCTCCCTCATCCACTAGGCAGATCACCTGGTCATAGAAGGAGATCAGGTTGGTTAAGCAGGACCTGCCCTTCATGCACCCATGCTGACTGGGCCTAATCCCCTGGTTGTCTTCTACATGCTGTGTGAGTGCACTCAAGATGAACCATTCCATAATCTTCCCTGGCACTGAGGTCAGGCTGACAGGCCTGTAGTTCCCCGGATCCTCCTTTTGGCCCTTCTTGTAAATGGGAGTCACAGTGGTGAGCCTCCAGTCATCTGGTACCTCCCCTGTTAACCAGGACTGATGATAAATGATGGAGAGAGGCTTGGCAAGCTCCTGCACCAGCTCCCTCAGCACTCTTGGGTCGATCCCATCCAGCCTCATAGACTTGTGAGTGTCCAGTTGGGATAGGAGGTTGTTAACTGCTTCCTCCTGTATTATGGGTGGTTTATTCTTCTCTCTGTCCCTGTCTTCCAGCTCAGGGTGCTGAATAACCTGAAGATAACTGGTCTGATTGTTAAAGGCTGAAGCAAAGGTAATTTTACTTTTCAGCTCAGTTCTTCTAATTAACTGCGCTGTCTGAAGGTAGCAGCCTGTTCTCACAGACAGTTGTCTGCTTCTAGCAGTGATAACACCCTATGGTTAGAGTTTCTACCAAGGATTGGTGTGCAGACCAAGGCCACTGCTGGATCTTGTACCACATTGGGGGGTGCAGAATACTGAAAAGCTGCACCTGCAGGGAGAAGCGGACAGGACAGGTGACCCTGAACTAACCAACGAGGGATTCCATCCCATAGATGTCATATTTGGCTTAGAGCTGAGAGATCCGAAGGGTCTCTGGGCTCTTCTCCTCTCTTGGACTGCTTTGCCAGCTTTGCTTGGCTCAGCTCGGTTCCTTCCTTGGAGCACCCAAGGAGGCCTCTGTCTGCTCTGCCTTAGAACCAGTCTGTGTGTTCCTGAATCCAGTACCAGAATCCAGCTCCTCAACACAGCTCCCGTCTGCTGTGGGGCCCAGTCTGGGACTGTCCCAGTGCCTGCTCCACAGCATCAGTGGTGACGGTGATGGAATTACCATCAGGGGGTTGGGTTCCATACTGGTTTTGTATTTATTTGTATATATTCCATTTTTATAATTATTAATTTCATTTTCATTCAAGCTGTTCTAGTTTCCTTTTTAATCTGTAAGTCTCTCTCCCTTATTCCCTTTCTTTTCCTCTTTGGGGAGGGAGCGCGCCCTAATGCGTAACGCAACTGACAGCCGGTGCCCCGCTGTATCCCGCACCGCTGCCCGGTCTCTCCCGCAGTCAGCTGTCGCTTAAATCCCAGCATCGGGAACACGGGGCAGCACGACGCGAGGACCCTAATCCCCTTGTCAGGATGTAGCGCATTAGCATTTCCAGATCCCTTCCCCCTGCGACGGCTTTGCCACGATACCGGCCGCGATCGGTGCCTCGGCTCCAGGGTACGCCTGCCCGGGACCCCGCAGCAGGCGCCCATTCCCCCGCCACCGCGCACGGACCTGCGCGGGCGATCGCCGCCGACACCCCGCGCACCACCGCTCGCTGACTCCGCGGCGGAGGGAGAGGGGACAGCCCCTCCCCCCGCGGGGGTCCTCGGGCCCCTGCCCCCCTCCCTCACCTCCCCCGCCCGATCTCCGCCGA
>WUAM01010367.1:5054963-5136496 GCA_024336885.1 Actenoides hombroni | reverse complement strand
CCCACCGCCCGCCCGCCGTCCCCCGGCCGGGGGGCGGGGGGGCCGCCCCCCGCCCCCCAGGGGGCCCCCGCCCCCCCCCCCCCCTTCCCGCCCCCCCAGTACCTCGCAGCAGCCATTTTCCGCCTCCCTCTGCAGCAGCTCCAGCGCGTGATGTCACCGGCCGCCCCGGCCAAGTCCCCGCGGCGGCGGCGACGGGCTGCGCCGTGCGCCTTCCTCCCTCCCGGCGGCGGCGGCACCCTCCCCCTCCCAACGAACAAAAGGCGAGGAGCAGCCGCAGCTCAGCCACCGCCGGGAGACGGTCCGGTCCAGTATAGGGCGAGATAGAGGGACTGGCCCTGCATAAAACGCCGTCCCGCCCTACTCCCCGATTATCAAGCCGTCAGTGAGAAGCAATAAAGAATCTTATCTGGCTTCGTTTCGGGTGAGGGACGGACAGGACAACAGAGAACTGAATAAAACACAAATATGTATGAAAATGAGAACAAAATGCCCAGTCGTCGTCGTAGCCGCTGCCTCATCCTCGATGTGCCTAGTATGCCTGGGCCGCACAAAGCACACCACCCCCCCGCAGAAGTTTTCCGGGAAAAAAACCCTTTCCTCACGGAGCCATCACCGCCTCGACGAGGGGCTACTTGCAGGTGGAGAGTGGCTTCACATCCCCCTCCCCCGGGCAGTCCCGTCTGGGCGGAGGGGCACCAACCTCCAGCGCCCTTTAAACGGAGGCAAGGAGGAGTTAACCAAGGGCCCACAACGGGTGAAGAGCAAAGGCAGACAGCGGCCGCCGGGCTGCCGAGGCAGCGACGGAAGAAGGAGGGAAGGAAGTATTGTTCCAGGAGAAGGAAAAGCAACGCTTTCCTCCTCACCTCGCCGTTGTCATGTAGGGGCTCATCCTAAAGTAACTCGTGGGCTTCTACACTCCCGAGCTGCAGCAGCTCCCTGCCGTCTGCCTGTCCGTGTGTCCGCCCGCGTGTCGCCCTGTGCGTCCCTCTGCGTGTTCATGTGCGTGTCCGTGTGTCAGTCCCGTGTCTGCGTGTCCATCCATCCATGTGTCTGTCCCATGTCTCTGTTCACATGTCTCCGCGTGTCTGTCCGTGTGTCTGCCGTGGTGTCGTTCTGCCCATCCATCTGTCCATCCATCTGTCCGTGTGTCTGTCCACGTGTCCATCCGTGTGCTCACGTGTCCACCTGCATGTCCATCTGGTGTCCGTGTGTCCATCCGTGTGTCCCTGTGTCCATCTGTGGGTCCGTGTGTGTGTCCGCGTGTCCGTCTGTCCATCCGGCACCTGTCTGTGTGTCCGTCTGCGTGTTCCCGTGTCTGTCCGTGTGTCTTTCCACGTGTGTGCGTCCGGTGTTGTCCGTGTGTCCGTCTGCCTGTCCGTGTGTCCGCCCGCGTGTCCCCCTGTGCGTCTCTCTGCACGTTCACATGCGTGTCCGTGTGTCCATCCGGCACCTGTCTGTGTGTCCGTCTGCGTGTTCCCGTGTCTGTCTGTGTGTCTTTCCAAGTGTGTGTGTGTCCGGTGTTGTCCGTGTGTCCGTCTGCCTGTCCGTGTGTCCGCCCGCGTGTCGCCCTGTGCGTCCCTCTGAGTGTTCATGTGCGTGTCCGTGTGTCCGTCCCGTGTCTGCGTGTCCATACTGGGCCCAGCAGCAGATGGGAGCTGTGTGCAGGAGCTGGATTCTGGTGCTGGATTCAGGACACACAGATCGGGATCAAAGGCAGAACAGAGTCCTCCTGGGATGCTGCAAGAAGAAACTGGAAGAGGACCCGAGCAGAGCTGAGCCAGGCCCAGCAAAGCTGGGTGAGATCCCCCTGACCCCTCAGCTTTCTCCTGGATGTGCTGCACATGGGCTGGGATCCATCGCTGACCAGTTTGGGGTCCCCTGTCCTGTCCACTCCTCCCTGCAGGTTCAGCCTTTTCCTTTCTGCACACCCCCCATGAGGTGCGCAAGCCCCAGCAGCGGCCTCGGTCTGCACCCCAATCCCTGGTACTGCCTCTGCCCATGGGGTGTTCTCCCTGCTGGGAGCAGCCCCTGCCTGTGCCAGCTGCCAGGGCAGGGAAGGAGAACTGAGCTGGGAAGGAAAACCCCTGAGCAGAATGAGTTCTGTTCTCCCTCCAACCAGGGCAGCTTCTTCCTGCGATACTCCTGTAGCTGGAAAAGAAAAGAGGAGTCGGCAGAGCGCGGGGCATAAAAGGAAACAGAAAAGGCTAAAAGCTCCGGAAAGAAGCCTTGGGCACGGCCGGCAAAGAGCAAGAAGCGCCGAGCTCCGAACCTCTCCGCCGGAGCCGGCCCAGCTTCCCGCAACCCAGCCAAAACACCGCGGCAAAATTTTAATATCCAGCCTGGCCAGACCCCTCTCTAGACCCTCCTTCCCCTCCAGCAGACCAGCAATTTGGTGTCACCCGCAACTTACTGCGGGTGCCTCGGTCCTTTCATGCGGACAATTGATGAAGACAGTGAAGACAGAGCCCTGGGGACACCAGTTGTGACCAGTGACCAACTGGAATTCGCTCCATTCCCACCACTCTCTGGTCCCAGCGTCCAGCCAGTTTTTCCCCCAGCAGAGCATCACCCAGTGACTCCAGGAGGCTGGAAAACTGTGTCAACTGGTCCTTTGCTGGAGGCAGCCAATGACCAGTGGAGAAAACGGTTCCGTTTTGTGTTGTTTTTCCCCTGTTTTAGGATGCGGCCATTTCCATCGAGCCGCTCAGTGACGGTTCTCCCTACGAGGCCTACGAGAGGGGACAGAGCAGGAAAGTCTGGATGAACGAGTCGGATGGAGTCACACCTTTGGTCGGACAGGTAGCGGGACCCCAAAATCCCCTTCTGCTAGTCTCGATGTTTCATAATAGATCCTTATTTTTAAATTTTTTTAAAATTTTTTTGAACAATGTTTTTTAAAATTTTGAATTTTCAAAAAGAAAACTGAGCAAACTCGAAGGGTTGGGAGAGACAAGCAGCCAGTGGCTGTTGATGTTCATTAAATTTTGGGTGGAAAAGTTAAAAAATATAATTATTCGTGTGTCGCAGTGCACGACGTGCAGCGCCTGCGAGCTGGGTGGCTGGCGGTCTCCTCGCCTCGCTGTGTACCGCGGAAAATCCGCGCCCTCACGCGGGACCTCTGCAAAAGTCCCAGGGAGAGTATGAGTGAACGGTATATCTCTGCCCTGACTGATGGAAACTCTGCTTGCATTAAACAGAAGATAAAAGACAATAAGAAGCGAGAAAGCTGCCCTTTCCTCTGCTCTGGGAGATTTTCCACATTTCTGTTTCACGTCTTTCCCTGCGTTTCTTTGCATCATATCAGTCAGTTGCTTCATTATCTCCGCAACTGCGTTTGGTTCCGGACAGCGATCCCTTTCGTCTTGGTTTAATTTCCTCGTAGTTAAATTCTCTAAATGCTTTTGTCCCCATTCCTTACTCCTCGGATCCCCCCTTTTACCCTATGTTGCCAAGGGCTCCTCTCCGCGCTTCAGGTGCAGCCATGCCAGGGTGCGGCAAGGGTGCTCCGGGAGCCGAGCCAGCAGCCGCGCCTCTTCGCACAATGTCCGTCCTACTCCAGGCAAGTACTTATGTCAGCAGTCAGATGAGGGATGTTGATAGCATGATTTCCAAGTTTCTTCCTTTTTTATACTTCTTAGCTTTGAATTTTTGCTGCACCAATAAGAGTCCAAGGGATTTGAATGAATCTCATCCGTGGGAAGTACGTCCAGGATTTGTTGGTCGCAGCTGGAAGAGAGCAGCTCCCCGTGCTTTCCTCCCAGCTGTACCCACCACCCCGACTCTGAAGTGTGAAATGCTTTTGGACATGATGGGCCACATGCTGGGACATGCCCAGTTACCAGCTGAGAGGCAGAGAAGCCGTTGGCACAGCTCTTCCCAACCACCAGCATCGGCTCCTGGGCAGAGTCTTGGCGAAGGATCCGTCAGCATGAGTATTGGCCTCATCCTGATGCTGAGGGAGCCATCAGCATGAGTATTGGCCTCATCCTGATGCTGAGGGAGCCATCAGCATGGGTATTGGCCTCATCCTGATGCTGAGGGATCCATCAGCATGGGTATTGGCCTCATCCTGATGCTGAGGGAGCCATCAGCACAAGCACTGGCCGCATCCTGATGTTGAGGGATCCATCAGCAAGAGCATCATCCACATCCTGATGTTGAGGGATCCATCAGCATGAGTATTGGCCTCATCCTGATGTTGAGGGATCCATCAGCACGAGTATTGGTTTCATCCTGATGCTGAGGGATCCATCAGCAT
The DNA here is from genome assembly GCA_024336885.1 of Actenoides hombroni. Classification (NCBI taxonomy): domain Eukaryota; kingdom Metazoa; phylum Chordata; class Aves; order Coraciiformes; family Alcedinidae; genus Actenoides; species Actenoides hombroni. The sequence continues at coordinate 5,132,238 of WUAM01010367.1, read as the reverse complement.
GAGTACTGGCCTCATCCTGATGCTGAGGGATCCATCAGCACAAGCATTGGCCGCATCCTGATGCTGAGGGATCCATCAGCACAAGCATTGGCCGCATCCTGATGCTGAGGGATCCATCAGCACGAGTACTGGCCTCATCCTCAAAGGCTTTGGGGCGTCCCCCCAGCATGCCTCACCCCTCACCTTCAGCTAGAAGCACCTCTTCACCCTGAAAGAGGTGGAGGCACACAGCATCCTGCATGGGCACATATGCTAATGGCTGTGCCAGATCATGCAGGAAGGTGTCCACATCCAGCTTTAGGAGCCCCCTGCCCTGCTGCAGCCCCTGGAGCTAGCTGGGGTTCTGGACTCGCTGAGCACCTGTCTAACGGTAGCCTGGTCTGGGAACTGGGGGCAGTGGTGGGAGGAGAGGATGAGCTCCAACCTGGTACAGAGGCTGTGGGACCAGTGGTAACGTCTGGAGTGGGCCCGGGCCCGGCACAGTCTCTCAACCAGTTTCACCTCCCTCACCTACCAGTCCGAGTTGTTTGAGCTGAGAGACGTGGGCCCCCTGCTGCTGTCGCTCTCCCTCGGCAGGACCCTGTGCTTACTTAGGAAGGCTCCCTGCTGGGCGGGCAGCCCCCCAGCATCACCGGCACCCGACAAAGCCCTTCTCTCCTCCCAGAACCTGTGCTGCCTTGATATCCCCAAGGAGCGACAGAAGGTGCCGTGGGACTACCTGGCGGTGTGGGTCAAGGGCCTCCTGGCAGCCAGGCCAGCCAGCTCTGCATCTCCTCCTCCCAGAGTCAGGTCTCCTCTACCTCAAGCGCTGCTGCATGAACTTCTAATAACCCTAACCATTTCTGTCCCGAATTTCAACCCTTTGCCCCAGATTTTAACCATTTCTGTCCCAAATTTCAACCGTTTGCCCCAAAATAGCAGCAATTTTGGCCCAAATTTCAACCGTTTGCCCCCAAACGGCACCGTTTTAGTCCCAAATTTCAACTGTTTGCCCCCAAACGGCACCAATTTTGGCCCAAATTTCAACCGTTTGCCCCAAACTGGCACCGTTTTCATCCCAAATTTCACCCATTTGCCCCAAACTGGCACCATTTTTGTCCCCAATTTCAACCCTTTGCCCCAAATTTTAACTGTTTCTGACCCGAATTTCAACCCTTTCCCCAAATTTTAACCATTTCTGTCCCGAATTTCACCCGTTCGCCCCAAACTGGCACCGTTTTCGTCCTGAATTTCAACCGTTTGTCCCAAATTTTAACCATTTCCAACCCAAATTTAAACCCTTTCCCCAAATTTTAACCATTTCTGTCCCAAATTTCAACCGTTTGCCCTAAAATAGCAGCAATTTTGGCCCAAATTTCAACCGTTTGCCCCAAAATGGCACCGTTTTCGTCCCGAATTTCAACTGTTTGCCCCAAAATGGCACCATTTTCGTCCTAAATTTCAACTATTTGCCCCAAAATGGCACCGTTTTCATCCCGAATTTCAACACTTTGCCCCAAATTTTAACCATTTCTGTCCCGAATTTACCCGATGGGTATTGGTGGTTGTGTGGAGACAGCATTAGTAGGAAGCAGCTCCCTGCAGGATGGAAGGGAACGTGTACATTTGGGCACTTATTCCCCCTGCATAAGGTCTAAACAGGAAGAGAATCCCTTAGCAAAAAGGGGAACAGGATTCCATAGTTCTCTGAGGTGGTTTTTCCCTTGGTTAGGGGCAGTGAACTCAAGAAGGCTATAGTGAATATTTCAGCCACTCTGGATTATGTATTTAACATCACTACGGATGCCATCCGTGGTCTGCAGACAGAGGTAAATTCACTCTCAAAAGTAGTTTTACAGACTAAAATGGTACTGGACTTATTAACCCTGAAGGAAGGAGGGGTTTGTACAATTATCAATCCGAGTTGCTGCATGTACGTAAACCAGGAGAGCAGAATCGAGGAAGATTTGGGTAAATTCTGGAACAAAACTCGAGATTTTCATGAAGTCAGTAAAGATGATACTTGTTGGGGATTAAGAGAACTTTGGGAAAGATTAACTTCTTGGCTTCTAAACTCAGCTTGATTACACAACTTTTTGCATTCCTAGTAGTACTTGTGTGGTGGGTTGACCCTGGCACGGCACCAGGTGTCCACCAAGCCCTTCTATCACTCCCCCCCCAACCACCGTCAGCACGGCATGCAGGGAGAGGATAAGACGGAAAGGGCCATGGGCTGTGTTCTTTCTGTCTTTCTGTCTTTCTGTCTTTCTGTCTTTCTTTCTGTCTTTCTTTCTGTCTTTCTCAATATCAGTAATTAAAAGTTCATGTTAATTGAAAATCAACTAAATGAAGTAAAATTCCCTGAGTTGAGACTGTTTTACCTGTGGCAAGTTTTCATCTTACTATACAAGTAGTTTTACATTCTACAATAAATATATGGAATTTTCACAGTAAAATGTTTTGGTCTGCTATTGTGGACTTGTGGAACTCCTAGATTATCTTGGTCCAGTGAAATGTGTGGGAAACGTAATAAATTAGTTATTACTTTAAAATAATAGGTTGGGTTTTTTTTTCCAATTGCTGTACAGGGCAGGAGGGTCTCGGCCTTTTGCATATCTTGCATTTTGTGTATCCTCTTGTTTATGACAGTACATAAGCTAAGATTCTAGTGATAAATTCCTCCCCAGTGTTCTGTGATGTGGGATTAATTGGTCACATACTGAACTCAATCTTAACAAATTTTATTAATTTGTTCATTACAGGATATAGAAGTTTGAGATAAATCAATGAAGTCGTGAAATGATTAGGGAAGATCGCTGTTACTTATGTTTCCATTATACTTTTGCAGTATTCCTATTCTAACTGCCCGTCCCTTCCTCAAACTCCTATCCCACCAAAGATATGTGCCCAATGACAGACCACAATGGAACCAGGGACAGGCTCTGCGTGACGGCTTCTCCCGCTTCCAGTGCCCCATGTGTCGAGACAAGGACACGTTCCAGGGGGAAATGCGGAGAATAGGGGTCCGCATCCCCTTCAGGTTGGTGTCCCTCTGTCCAGCTCACAAGATGGGAGGGTGCGAGTCCTGAGCAGTGCCAGGGGCTGTCCCTGCGCTCCTGGCCCTGCCCTGCCCCATCAGCCTGGGCTTCAGCTTCACGGAGGAGAGGGAAGCAGGGCAGGGGGGACGAAGAGCAGGGATGCGATTGCCTTGTGCCAGGGCAGCAGGGGCTCCTCACCGTTCCTTTCTCCATCAGACTGCCGGCACTGGACCTGGAAGCCGTCGCAGAGCTGGGCGCGAGGCACGGCCGCTGCGACGCCAGCGAGTGCCTCTGCCCTGGAGGCCGGGAGCAGGCAGGGGACGAGGGGTGAGTTCCCAAAGCTGCACCCCGCGGCTCTGCGCGGGGTCTGTGTCTCGCCAAGGGCTCGAAGCGCTCAGACCGAGAGCTCTGCCGGACAATCCCGCGCTGCGGTCCCTCTGTCCTCACGGCCGCCAACCCCTTTGCTCTCCTAGGCCCTGGCAACTGCTCCTATGCAGCTCCTGTGCGGCCGAGGGCACACACAGGCACTGCTCCCTCCTGGGGAGCGGCACGGCCAGCTGGGAGTGCCAGAGCTGCGCCGGGCCGGTGAGGGGGGGGGGAGCGGGGGGGAGCAGGGGGCGGAGAGGGGGGACGGGGGGGAGCGCGTGGGGGAAGGGGGGGGGGCGGGGGAGAGAAAAAGGGGAGGGACTGGGGGACAAAGGGGAGGGACTGGGGGGAGCTCGACAGACTAATGGGAGGGACTGGCAGACAAATAACGGGAGGGACACAAATGGGAGGGACTGGGAGGGACTGGGAGGGCCAAACACAAAGGTTGCGTGGAACAACCCGGGAGAGGTGCTGTTAAAGGGCAATAAAATGGGGCAGTTACAACTGGAGTGAAGTTACTGGTGAACTGGGGTTAAATGGGATAAAGGGGCCGTGAGGAGCAGGGAGAAGGAACCGTTCCGTTGGAGGGGAGAGGGGCACGAAAGGGGCCGAGGCTGCTGCAGGGAAGGGGAACGGAGGCACTGGAAACAGGGAGGGAAAAGGAACCGCTCCTGGGGAAGGGGAACGAAGCTGCTGTTAGAGAAGGGGCTGGTGACAGGGACAGTGGCACTCAGGACAAGTCACACCAGGGTGGCACTCAGGGGAGCACAGCGACACCGGGGTGGCATTCAGGGGAGCACAGTGACACCAGGGTGGCATTCAGGGGAGCACAGTGACACTCAGGGGGACACAGTCACACCAGGGTGGCACTCAGGGGAGCACAGTGACACTCAGGGGGACACAGTCACATCTGGGCTGGGGGGGGGGGGCAAGCCCAGCCCTGGGGGAAGGGATGGACGGGCGGACGGACAGCTGTATGTATGGATTCAGGGATTCAGGGATGCAAGGACAGACTGACTGGTAGCTGGATCAATGGCTGATTGGATGGATGGATGGATGGATGGATGGATGGATGGATGGATGGATGGATGAATGAATGAATGGACAAATGGACTGGTAGCTGGATCAATGGCTGATTAGATGGCTGAATGGATGGATGGCTGGATGGACAAACGGACTGGTAGATGGATCGATGGCTGGTTGGACAGATGGATGGACTGGTAGGTAGAGCAATGGCTGGCTGGCTGCCTGGATGGATGGACGGGATGGATGGAGGGAGGGATCGATGGATGGGTGGGTGGATGGATGGATGGATGGATGGATGGATGGATGGATGGATGGATGGACATCTGATGGGTAGGCAGACAGGTAGAATGGTCCAATGGCTGGACAGACAGAGGGAGGCACGGCTGGACAGACAGACAGAGGGAGGCACAGCTGTACAGACAACGGCTGGGTGCCTGGATAACCAGACAGATGAATGACACAGACAGACACACAGACAGCCTCTGCCCCCCCCCCCCCCCCCCCCCCCCCCCCCCCCCCCCCCCCCACAACAGCCGCGGCCCCGCGGGCGGCCCCCCCCCCCCCCCCCCCCCCCCCCGGCGGGGCCGCCCGCCGTCGCCAAAAGTCACCTCCCTGCCCCTGCGGGCCCCCTCCCCCCTTCCCTTTCCTCTCCCCCCTCGCCGCCGCTACCACTGCCGTGTTTCGGAGTCAGTGCCGCCACCGGCATAGGCGGTAAGAGCCGGAGGGACCGGGCGCGGCTGGGGCAGAGGGAACTGGGCGGGAGGGCGTGCGAGTGGGGAAGCCCGTCTTCGGAAAACGGGGGCAACCTGTATCCCGTCGCCGCCGCCAGGAAAAGTCGTCTCGGGAGCCTGGCGGGCAGCGGGCGGGAGGCTCCCGGAGGCGGTGGCAGGTCTTGCCGCTGGCTCCCGGGCGGATCTGTCACTCGCTTCCCTCAGTCTCAGAGGGTGGGAGCGGGCGGGAGCGGCTGCGTTCCTCCGGCAGGTAACCCTGCTTCCCCGGGACGGCGGCGGACAGCATCTCGCCCGGGCGGGGGACTCGGGAGCCCCGCTTACAGCCCCGGTGGCCTGCCCCGGGGAGAGCGACGCGGAGGAGGGCGGGGGGGAGATCTCGGGGCGGGCAGGAGGCGCGGGACAGCCGGAGCGGAGGGTCGCGCCGCGGCCCCGGTGTGCGCTCCGCTCTCCCGTGTCATGACATGTCAGGCTTTCCTCTGATCTCCCCCCCCCCCCCCCCCCCCCCCCCCCCCCCCCCCCCCCGCCGCCCCCCCCCCCCCCCACTCCCCCGTAGCCCCGCCCACCCGTCGGTCTCCGGCTGCATCCGGGTCCTTCTCTCGGGTCCAGCGGCGGCGCGGGGCGGGGGCGGGGCTCTGACCCGAGTCCGACATCGGCACCGCCCCCTATAGATGGACCCGGACACCACCTATAGATGGACCGGGATACCCTATAGAGGGACCGGGACCACCACCTATACACCGGGGCACCCCCTATAGATGGACCGGGGCACCCCCTATAGATGGAGGGCCCGGGGCACCTATAGAGGGACCCCGACACCTATAGATGGACCGAGGCACCTATAGATAGACCGGGATACCCTATAGATAGCCCCGGACACCACCTATAGACCGGGGCACCACCTATAGATGGACCCGGACACCCCCTATAGAGGGACCGGGGCACCTATAGAAGGACCCGGACACCTATAGATGGACCGGGGTGCCTATAGATGGACCGGGGCGCCTATAGAGGGACCGGGGCACCCTATAGGCAGAGCGGCGCCTATAGGATCGACACGCGCCCGCTCCCACTTCCGGCTGCGGAAGAAGTCCCGGTGTGGGCGGAGCTACAAGTCCCGACCTATAGGAAGTGGGGGTGGCTATAGGGGGCTATAAGTGGCTATAGGGGGATGTAAGGGGCTATAAGTGGCTATAGGGGGCTATAGCGGGGCTATAAGTGGCTATAGGGGGATGTGCAGCCCCGTGCCTAAGACGCAGGCCCCACACCCCCGGCACCGCATTTCCAGCGCCGCCCCCCCCCAACCGCACGGCTTTTCCGTCCCTGGCAGAGCCCCCTGCCCCCCCATAGCGGCTCCCCACTGACCCAGGAAGAGGCTTTCTGCTCACCTGACCCAAATCCAGGATCAGAGGCTTCGTTACTCGTGACACCTGGTAACCACAAAGCCTGCTGCTGTGTTTGGGGTACATCAGGGGGTTTGTCACAGCTCAGGCACGCTCACCTTGACCCCTGGGAGCTAAACTCACCATTAAGCCAATTAAGAAAACAGGTATCACCAACTTACCCAGGAAGCAGCAGAACTGGGGGGAAGAAAACCCCAACCAAAGTTCCCTCTTCAGCCAAGTCAGGAAATCCAGAGAAAATTAAACACCTAGAAGACAACCAACAAAACCAGAGACTGTGAAACCATCTTGATCCCTCTGAAATGCTCATTGGAAAGATACTGACTGGAAAAAAAAAAAACAACAGCTCAAGAGAGCTTCTGGGGTGCGGGGGTGTGCACGCAGAGAGACCTTGGACAGCCCTGAAGCTCTTACCTCAACCAGACCCTCTGCTGCTCCAACCAGATCTGCCCGGGCAGCTCCAGATGCCGCCAGCCTGAAGAGCTGCAGAGACCTGATCTCTAGGAAGGCTGAGAGCTGAATGAGCACATCCAGGGATGGTGACTCCACCACCTCCCTGGGCAGTCCATTCCAATGCCTGATCACCCTCTCTGTCAGGAAGTGCTTCCTGAACAAGTTGATCAAATTAATAAAGAAGGGGAAATTGTGGGAGGCGAGCTGAGCAGTCAGCAGAGCAGCAATACAGATCTGCTGATCTTAAAAGCATGGGAAAGAACATTGTAGTTAGTGAAGGTAAACATTGTAACTGCAGAAGCTAAACAGCCTTGAGTTAGAGAGAAGGAGAATGTTGAGGAGTTGCAATGCTAAAAGTAGCAGGCAGAACGGGTATATAAGCGCGCTTGTCTGTAAAATAAAGGTCTTCGTTTCTGCACCAAGACGGAGTCTGTGAAATCAATCCCCACACAAAATGGTTTTTCTTTCGGGTTACTTGGTAGAGAGGTCTCACAACCTGACTGTAACCTGGAATGTGCATTCTCCAGAACCCCACAAGTCCCAGGAATTCTTGTGTTTCATTCTTGTTTGCCGGTGGGGACATAGTTGCTATTGATGCAGTGAAAAACTCAATAACTGAAGTTATTAAGCAGGCATTCTTTATTTTGCGGCGCCGGACGCATAGGGGATCACTCCTCCAAATGTGCGTCCTGATACAAGCTGGGTACACAGTTTATATGCAGACTAAACATACATATTCATTATATTTCTTAGAAAGGGCAGTCTTAGCGCGGAGGGGGGGAGGGTGGGGGGGGTGGGGTGGGGGGGGGGGGAGAAGGGGGGGAGGGGGGTGGGGGAAAAAGAGCCGGGGGGTTGGGGGAGAAGGCGAGCAGGGAGTTGGGGACAAAGAGACCAGGGGGTTGGGGACAAGGCGAGCAGGGAGTTGGGGACAGCCCTGTCCCTCACCTCTGCCTCCATCTTCTCGGGTCCCTTGGGCTCCTTCTCGTCCCTGGTGTCCCCATCGTCCCTGTCCGGGGGTGGCCCCGGCCCCTCCCCACGCTCGCTGGGCGCCGGCGTGGCTGGGGACAAGGGGACAAGGGGACAAGGGGACGTGAGGACACGGGGTGTCCCCAGCACCCAACCCCCCGTGTCCCCAGCTGTCCTTGTCACCTGTCCCCACGGCCCCATCCCGTCGCCCCGTTGTCCCCGTGCCGTGTCCGCTCTCCCCGTGTCCCCATCCTGTCCCCAACCCCCTGGTCTCCTTGTCCCCAACCCTGTCCTCTCCCTGTCCTCTTTGTCCCCAACCTTCTGGCCTCCTTGTCCCTGTCCCCAACCGTCTCTCCATCTTGTCACCCTGTCCCTATCCCCCTGTCCCTGTCTCCCTGTCCCCAACCCCATCCCCTGTGCCACATCCCTGTGCCCCCCTCTTTCCCTCAGCCCTGTCCCCATTCCCCTGACCCCCTGCCCGCAACAACATCCCCACGCGGGTCACCACCCCCGTCCATGGGGCCCACCAGGAGGGGCCCCGCGCACGTCCATCCGGCCCACCATGCGGGTCCCCTCCCACGTCCACAGGGCCCACCACCCACCTCCGTGGGGCCCACCATGGGGGTCACCTCCCACGTCCACGGGGCCCACGCCCCACCTCTGTGGGGCCCACTGTGGGGCCCACCTCTCACCTCCCCGAGGGCCACCACGGTCCCCACCTCCAGTTGTCCACGTGGAGCAACGACGGGCACCAGTGGGCCCCATGGCAGAGGTCCACAAGGGCGTGGTGACCCACGCCCATGGGTGGCACCCAACCCACGGCCATGGGAACCGTGACCCACAGTCACGTGGAGCTTTGACCCACTTCCAGGGGCCCCACAGATCCCTCCTCTATGGGGGGCAATGACCCACAGCCGTGAGGACCTGTGGAGGACAATGACCCACGGCCACGGGGGTCTCCAACCAAAGTGTGACCCAGGAGGAACTGTGACCCACGGCCATGGGGCAACCACGACCCATGGGGAACCGTGACCATGGGGAACCACCAGCCATAGGGCAACCATGACCCATGGCCATGGGGCAACCATGACCATGGGGAACCATGACCATGGGGAACCACCAGCCATGGGGCAACCAGGACCCACGGGGAACCACCAGCCATGGGGCAACCAGGACCCACAGGGAACCGTGTGCAAGAAATAAGTTTGCAAAAGTGAGTGTGCAAGGAATAAGTGTGCAAGAAGTGAGTGTGCAAGAAATAAGTGTGCAAAAGTGAGTGTGCAAGGAATAGGTGTTCATAAGTGAGTGTGCAAGGAATAAGTGTGCAAGAAGTGAGTGTGCAAGGAATAAGTTTGCAAGTAATAAGTGTGCAAGGAATAAGTGTGCAAAAAGTGCGTGTGCAAGAAGTGAGTGTGCAAAGAATAAGTGTGCAAAAAGTGAGTGTGCAAGGAATAAGTGTGCAAAAGTGAGTGTGCAAGGAATGTGTGCAAAAGTGAGTGTGCAATGAATAAGTGTGGAAAAAGTGAGTGTGCAAGGAGTAAGTGTGCAAGGAATGAGTGTGCAAGGAGTAAGTGTGCAAGATGTGAGTGATCCTCTGCCCTCGGAGATGGGTAAGCAGGGCTGGGGCTGATCTGCTGCCAGGCAGGATGGCTGGGAACCGCCCCTCGCCTGGCAGGGATCGGGAAGGGGGCAGCCGGCGTGCGGGAGCAGGAGGGGGGTGGGCGAGCAGAGCGCAGAGCTGGTGTTAAATCAAGAAGGCAAAAATTGATTAGTGATGGGGAATGAGTAAGCAGTGCTGGGTGCGTGGGGAGTCTGCGCTCCACCAACATGCACACCGAGGTGTCGGGCAAGCAGGCATTTATTACACTAAATCATGCATATCAGGAGGACCCTGCAGAGGGATCTGGACAGGTCGGATCGATGGGCCGAGGTCAACTGTATGAGGTTTAACAAGGCCAAGTGCCGGGCCCTGCACTTGGGTCACAACAACCCAGTGCAACGCTACAGGCTTGGGGAAGAGTGTCTAGAAATCTGCCCAGCAAAAAAGGACCTGGGGCTTCTGGTGGACACCCGGCTGAACATGAGCCAGCAGTGTGCCCAGGTGGCCAAGAAGGTCAATGGCATCCTGGCCTCTATCAGAAACAGTGTGGCCAGCAGGAGAAGGGAAGTGATCGTGCCCCTGTACTCGGCACTGGTGAGGCCACACCTCGAGTACTGTGTTCAGGTTTGGGCGACACAATATAAGAAAGTCATTGAGCTGCTGGAGTGAGTCCAGAGAAGGGCAACCAAGCTGGTGAAGGGTCTGGAGATTAAGTCCTGTGAGGAGAGGCTGAGGGAATTGGGATTGTTTAGTTTAGAGAAGAGGAGGCTGAGGGGAGACCCTATGGCTCTCTACAACTACCTGAAAGGAGGTTGCAGCGAGGTGGGTGCTGGCCTCTTCTCTCAAGTAAATAATGACAGGACTAGAGGAAATGGCCTGAAGTTGCACCAGGGGAGGTTTAGAATAGATATTGGGAAAAATTTCTTTACTGAAAGAGCAGTCAGGTGCTGGAACGGGCTGCCCAGGGCGGTGGTGGCGACAGGCCTGTCAGCCTGACCTCTGCACCCAGAAAAATTATGGAGAGGTTCATCTTGAGTGCACTCACATGGCAAGTGCAGGACAGCCAGGGGATCAGGCCTAGCCAGCATGGGTTCAGGAAAGGCAGGTCCTACTTGACCAACCTGATCTTCTTCTATGACCAGCTGACCTACCTAGTGGATGAGGGAGAGGCTGTGGACATTGTTTACCTGGACTTAAGTAAAGCCTTTGACACTGTCTCCCTCAGCATTCTGCTAGAGAAGCTGACAACTCATGACATAGACAGGTGTACTCTTTGCTGGGTTAAAAACTGGCTGGCTGGCCAGGCCCAGAGAGTTGTAGTGAACAGAGTTAAATCCAGTCACCAGTGGTGTCCCCCACATCTCAATTTTCAGGCCAGTCTTGTTCAATATCTTTATTAACAATCTAGATGAGAGGATTGAGTGCCTCCTCAGCAAGTTTGCAGACAACACCAAATTGGGTGGGAGTGTCGATCTGCTTGAAGGTAAAAAGGCTCTGCAGAGGGATCTGGACAGGTTGGATCAATGGGCCAAGGCCAATTGTATGAGGTTTAACAAGGCCAAGAGCTGGATCCTGCATTTCGGTCACAACAACCCCAGGCAATGCTACAGGCTTGGGAAAGAGTGGCTGGAAAGCTGCCTGGCAGAAAAGGACCTGGGGGTGCTGTTCGATCCATTCCACTTCTCTTCCAATGGGTTACCTGAGAAATTCTTAACATAAACTCAATCTCCAGGAGGAAAGGGATGGATGGGATGATCCAATCCCTTAAATTTGGTTCCAAAAACTCTCTTGTTGATTTTCTCTAACTGCTTCCCCAAAGAGACGACTGAGTTTTGTAAATAGTGATTTCCTACTTGGTTTAAGTCTTCCCCTAGGTACTTAGTTTGGTAAGGCCTCCCATACAGTATCTCAAAAGGACTTCAGTTTTCCTTAGTCCCAGGCTTCACTCGTAACTGAATAAGGTATCAGTATAAGTTTGCTTCCTGACATACCTTGGCTATTTGTTATCATATGATTCGTTTTTTCCACTTGTCCACTTGCTTGTGGCCTATTAGGAGTCTGTAAATGCCAATCAATCCCTAATGCCTTGCTAATCTGTTGTATAATTTCAGCAGTGAAATGTGTTCCTTGATCCAAGGACATTACAGAAGGGACCCCAAACTTCAGTATTATTTCCTGTAGCAAGGCCTTTGAAACGTCTCTAGCTTTATTTGTCCAACAAGGGAATGCTTCTGGCCATCCCGAAAAGGTGTCTGTTAATACCAGCAAATGCCTCTACCCCCCTTTTCTAGGGAGCTCAGAAAAATCAATCTGCCAGTGGTCCCCCAGAGCATTCCCCTTTCCAATCTGTCCCAACTGTATTCATCAGGGCCGTGCTGAGGAACCCCTCTGAGCAGGGTCGGCACAAAGCCTTTGCCACCTGCCTCCCTCACCTGGCTGTGGTCTCCCTCTTTGTCACCACTGGTATTGTGATAGATTTATTCACAACAACTTGGTATAGTCAAATTAGGAATTTTATTAATTATAGCAGGCAAGGTATTAGGCAAATAGCAGCGCTGGGCGACAGGGGAGTCTTCGCTCCACCAACGGCCGCACCCAATCAAGTGTTAGTCCCCTTTTTATATTTTTGCTTAACCTTCTGAATTGCAACTTTTTAGCAAAGCAAGGACATATTTAGCAAGCAAGGACATACTGAACAAGAACATATTCACATGTAATCTGCATCCAGGCCCCAACCTCCCTCCTTCTCTCTGACCAAGTGAACAAAACATTCTATTGTTTTTAACAATTCCCCCATTTCTCTTATTCTTACTTATTTTGTTCACTAAATCGTTGCAACTCCTGTCGGGCCAATTCCAGAGTTTCTAATATCTCTTCCTCAGGAATTTGTTCATATGTAGTTTTAAGCGGCATGAGATGGGCAGCTTCCAATTGCCCTTTAACAATAGAAACCAGTTTATTAAGTATACAGGGCCCAAATGTAAGAACAAGAATCAATATAACAAGTGGACCAGCTAGAGTGGATAATAAAATTGTAAACCAGGGAGATTTATTAAACCCAAACGCGGGCGCGCACCCCCACGAAGGGGGGGGGGACCCCCCAAAATCAGGGGGGGCCGCCCCCACACGCCCCCTGGACCGGGGGGTGTCCCCCCCGGCCGCCCCCCCTGCAGGGGGGGGGGGGGGGGGTGTGTCCTCCCCCCACCCCCTCCCCTATTTGCCGTGGTCTCTGGTTTGCGGAGCAGCGGGCGGGGGGGCGGGACCCAGAGTCGGGGGCGGTTGATGAGGAAACGCTCCCCTTTACCCCCCAGTAACGATGCCGGTGCAGACCCCCGCGGGGGGGGCAGGCAGCTGGGGACCCCCAACCCCTTCCCTGGGCCCTTTCCCATCCCCACTCGGGGTCCTCTTGTCCATAGTGGGCTCAGACCCCCAGCTGCAAGCCCCTGGGGGGGTCTGTGCCCATCACCCCTCCCCGTGTGCCTTTGTCCTGCTCTGAGGGGTCCCGGTGCTGCTCAGGAAGTGGGGTGAGGGAGGCACCCCCAGACCCCCCGGTCTCCCCGTTGTGTCCCTTCACCCCCAGGCTCTGCTCCCCTCTCCTGGGTGTCCCAGCTTGAGCCCCCTCCCCATAACCTGTGAGGGGTGAATCTCAGAGGTCCCCTCACAGGGGAGATGAGACCCCCCCACCTTGGCTGGGACCCCCGTGTAGGGAAAGGGGAAAACCGGGATGGGATGGGATGGGATGTGGCTGGGGTATGCCGGGCCCCTTCGCCCGCCGCCCGCCATCTTGCCAGCACCGCCGGGGTTATTGTCCGCCGCTCGGGCTCGGCGGGGCCGGCCGCGCTCGGGCTGCCCAGGCGCTGACGGGGCCGCGGGGCCGGCTCGGCGTGAAGAGCCGGGGCTGGGCTGGGGCGGCGCCGGCGCCATGGAGGATGAAATGCCCAAGACCCTGTGAGTGGGGAGGGGGCGAGACCGCCTATTGTTCCCGGCTCCGCGGGGAGGGGCGGCCCCGGGCTCCCCTCACCGCACGGTCGGTCCCTCAGGCCCGGTTGGCGCGATCGGGCCTCCGCGACGGGCAGCGGCCGGCTTGCCCCGGCCCCCTCAGCCGCCTTCGGTGCCGAGAGGAACGGTCCCCGGCCCCGGCTCCCCTCAACGGCGGGCCGGCCCCGGCGCAGAGCCGAAGGGAGCCCAGCCGGGGTCGGATCCAGCCCCTCCGCCCGTGCCCCGCCATTCCTGTCCCCATCGTTCCTCCCCAGTGTTGTCCACCGGCTTTCTGCCGCCTTTACCCGGGCTCGCTCCCGGGCCCCTCCAGCTCACGTCTGGAGGGAAGGGTGCTGGGAGATGTACCCAGCCCCTAATACACTTTTCTTTTTTTTCTTTTTTTTTTTTTTTTTTTTTTGTTTTTTTTTTTTGTGTTGGGGATGTGGCGGGGTTTTTCTTTTTCTTGTGGTGGCACCGTCCTTGCGCCACGATCCCATCCTCACTCCACACACGGTCCCATCCTCACTGAGGGGGAAGCACCCAAACGGAAAAGCTCATTCTGACACGTTGGGATCTTTGCTTGACAAAGCCTGTATTTCACAACAAAAATTTAACTACGTCAATTTGTGTAGTTTTTTGTTGGTTTGGGGATTTTTTTTTTTGGCTGATGAAGCTTTTCCTCTGAAACTTAGATAATAAAATAATTGTGCTGTTGAGCAATGTTTCTCATTTACGGATCTCGAAGCACTGAAGGAATTCATTAGAGTGTTGCCCAACAATGAAAACATATTTCGAACAAACTCTCCCAAACCCCAAACAAGCAAGATCAATCAAGAATAGGAATTAATGCATGAGAGTGAACAAAAAAGGAGACAAAAATAACAGATTTGAGAGGACCGTCATCTCCCTTTAGTCTCGACCCAAAGGGGTGGCAGCATCTGGTCTATTCTGAATGCAGTAATCATAGAAGGGCTTGAGTTGGAAGGGACCTTAAAGATCATTTAGTTCCAACCCTCCTGCCATAGTCAGGGACACCTCCCACTAGACCAGGCTGCTCTGACCCTCATCCAGCCTGGCCTTGGACACTTCCAGGGATGAGGCATCCACAGCTTCCCTGGGCAACCAGCTCCAGTGACTCACCACCCTCAGAGTAAAGAAATTCTTGCGGGGGCGCGGGGGGGGGGGGAGGGTGGACGGAAACAGGGGTGAAGCGACCATGGCCTCACTTTTTTGTGCATAACAAGTCCACGGAACAAGCACATTCTGCCCGTTCCTCCGACCAAACGTTACTCCTCCAACCCAAACCCAGCTTTTCTGAGGCAGCAACCCGCAAAGGTTGCCTCTTAATAGAAACCAGTGTGAAGCCTAACGTTAGCTCTTTGTTGCCATCCAAATCCAGTAACCGAATACCTCTCCGAAATTTAAACAGACCTTCTCCGCGTCTGACAAACCGCTCCCCGTCATGTGTGAAAACCAGGATCCCACCTCACGTGTTAGCGGTCCCCGGCACCCGGAGCGGAGCCCGGCGCGCCAGCCGCCCGCGCCCGGCCTTTCCCCTCCCGGGCTGCAAAATTACCCGGGAGCTTTTGCTAAAACGAACAAAAGAAAGACCGTCCTTTACCCTTTCGGGTTTTCTTTCCCTTTGTTGGGTGGGGGTTCCCCCCCACACATACACACCACCCCCCACCCCCCCGCCTTTTCTCCGTGTCAGGAGGGCCTTTCGGATTTCGCAAATCAAACCGACGGTGATATTTACTACGAGCTGCTGTTAAAATAATGCATCCCGGTGCACGGCTCTCAGGTTGGCTTTGATTTATAGACTGACACAAGGCCTATCTGAAAGGAAGAAATGTTTGTTGTTAGAAAAATGAGCTTGAAATGGCCCAAATTTTAAAATTTGCTCTAAATCAAATAGAAAAATGAGCTTGAAATGGCCCAAAATTTAAAATTTGATCAAAAAAAATAGAAAAATGAGCTTGAAATGGCCCCAATTTTAAAATTGGCTTTAAATCAAATAGGAAAATGAGCTTGAAATGGCCAAATTTTAAAATTTGATCAAAAAAATAGAAAAATGAGCTTGAAATGGCCCAAATTTTGAAATTGGCTCTAAATAAACCAGAAAAATGAGCTTGAAATGGCCCAAATTTTAAAATTTTCTCTAAATCAATTAGAAAAAAGAGCTTGAAATGGCCCAAATTTTAAAATTTGCTTGAAATCAAATAGAAAAATGAGCCTGAAATGGCCCAAATTTTAAAATTGGCTCTAAATCAATTAGAAAAATGAGCTTGAAATGGCCCAAAATTTAAAATTTGATCAAAAAAATAGAAAAATGAGCTTGAAATGGCCCAAATTTTAAAATTGGCTCTAAATTAACCAGAAAAATGAGCTTGAAATGGCCCAAATTTTAAAATTTGCTCTAAATCAAATTGAAAAATGAGCTTGAAATGGCCCAGATTTTAAAATTGGCTTTAAACCAAATAGAAAAATGAGCTTGAAATGGCCCAAATTTTAAAATTTGCTCTAAATCAAATAGAAAAATGAGCTTGAAATGGCCCATCCCGGCATGCCGAGGGACACCAACATGGCGCCGAGGAAGCCTCCTGCCCCACGACTACAGCTGCCGGCATGCCGTGGGCACGAACATGGCACACAGGAAGCCCCGTGCCCTGGGACTACAGCTCCCGGCATGCCGAGGGACACCAACAAGGGGAACAGGAAGTCCCGTGCCCCGGGACTATACCTCCCGGCATGTCGACAGACACCAACAAGGGGAACAGGAAGTCCCGTGCCCCGGGACTACAGCTCCCGGCATTTCGAGGGCACAAACATGGAGCACAGGAAGCCCCTTGCCCCGCGACTACAGCTCCCTGCATGGCGAGGGACACCAACATGGCGCACAGGAAGCCCCGTGCCCCGGGACTACAGCTCCCGGCATGCCGAGGACTACCAATATGGCGCACAGGAAGCCCCGTGCCCCGGGACTACAGCTCCTGGCATGCCGAGGGACACCAACATGGCGCCGAGGAAACCCCATGCCCCGGCACTACAGCTCCCGGCATATTGAGGGACACCAACATGGCGCACAGGAAGGGCCGTTCCCCGGGACTAAAGCTCCCGGCATGTCGAGGGACACCAACATGGCTCACAGGAAGCCCCGTGCCCCGGGACTAAAGCTCCCGGCATGCCGAGGGACACCAACATGGCGCCGAGGAAGCCTCCTGCCCCACGACTACAGCTGCCGGCATGCCGTGAGATGATCTTTAAGGTCCCTTCCAACCCTGACAATTCTATGATTGTATGAGTTAACCACCTTTGGAAGAAGGGGCAGGCAACTGAAGAAGAGTACAGGGATTTAGTTAGGTCATTCAGAGAGAACATCAGAAAGGCAAAAGTCCATGTAAAACTCAAAATGGCCACTGTTGTAAAGGATAATAAAAAAGGTTTTTACAAGTATATTAACAACAAAAAGAGAGCCAAAGAGAACCTTCACCCATTACTGGATGCAGAGAAGAACCTTGCCACCAAGGATAAGGCTGAGGTACTGCATGCCTTCTTTGTCTCAGTCTTCAATAGTCAGACCAGTTATTCTCAGGGTATTCATCCCCCTGAGCTAGAAGACAGGGATGGAGAGCTGAGTAAACCCCTCATAATCCAGGGGGAAGCAGTTATTGACCTGCTATGCCACCTGGACATTCACAAGTATATGCAGCTGGATGGGATCCACCTGAGAGTGTTGAGCTATCTGGCACAGGAGCTTCCCAAGACTCTCTACACAATTTATCAAGAGTCCTGGTTAACAGGGGAGGTTCCAGATGACTGGAGGCTTGCCAATGTGATGCCCATATACAAGAAGGGCTGTAAGGATGATCCAGGGAACTACAGGCCTGTCAGCCTGACCTCAGTGCCAGGGAAGATTATGGAGCGATTCATCTTGGATGTGCTCACTCTGAACCACTTGGATACTCTGATGCTGAGATAATGGGGCCCAGTCCATCAAATCGCATGACAGAGAGGCCAGGCAGTTGGGATCCCTGGCCAGAGATGGAGGCATTGATCAAGAGTTTGCAAGAAAGAGCAACACTATCAGTCTCTGGAGAAGACTCTTGTCAGCTGTAAAATCCAGACACCCCTTTAAGAAGGACATTGAATGTCGCCCAAGCAAATAGACCACCATGGAAAAAAGTATTAAGTACTTGAGAGAATTAGCTGTGTGACAGGTGATTTATGGTGACAGGCTAGTAGTAAACCCTGATGCCAGCCACCCATGTTGCAGAAGTTTGTGCGGAGTACCCCATCAGCATATTCCCACACGTTGTCAACAATGGTCTGGGGAACAGCTGGCAAGGAACCAACTGTGACAGAAGTGGCCAGGAGAGCATGACAGAATGAAGAGTGTCTCTGGTCCACTACAGGTCCGTGTATCAGCCCTGGAGAAGATGGCTAAGGAAACCAAGAGATCACTTGAAAAACGGATTGATAAAGTAGAGAGAAGGGAGAACAGATCCTATTCTTCCCCTGAGTGGACCCGTGTTGAAGCCACTAGGAGAAGATGCTCTTCTTTGAGACCAGCTAAACAGGGACAGTACATGTCAGGATGTACCCTGTGGTCTCTTCTCCGTGCCTTTGGAGAGAAAATGAGCATTGGGTTTCTCGATCCAATTACACTGTCCTATCCAGCGCAGTGGCACATCTGGTACTTCTTCCGTCGCCACCACCGTTTCGACTCCAAGAAGGGCTTCCTGCAGTGTCATGCTGTTTACCAGATACCAGTCCAAGGCATCTTTCCTCATAGGCACCTGTATCCTATTTGGCTCCAGGCCCGTGATCAGCCACGCCCTTTCGCGGCCCCGTTTCACTAGACAGGCCAAACTGTCAATTTTTTGTACTAGGGTACGAGTCTGCTGTAACGGTGGAGATATCCATTCCAGGGCCCATACCTCCCCCGTTTTCTTTATAGACTGTGTTAGAGCCCCTATAAGGTGTCGTTCCCCAAACCATACAGTAAGGTCGATGGGGAGGTCCGGGTCTCGCCTTCGAACGCTTCCCTGGACCACACAATCGATAATATGATCCAAAGCTTTCTTCTGGTGGGGCGTTATCTGAACGGGGCGCGTGGGGTCCGACCCCTTCAAAAGAGGTCTTAATTGTTCCAACAGCTCATTTGGAATGCCAACTATAGGGCGTAACCACTGCAGATCACCTAGTAGCCTCTGGGCATCGTGCACAGTCTTAAGCTTCATGTCCAGAGCTAACTTCTGCGGTGTGACTATTTGTTGTGTGAGAGT
The DNA here is from genome assembly GCA_024336885.1 of Actenoides hombroni. Lineage (NCBI taxonomy): Eukaryota > Metazoa > Chordata > Aves > Coraciiformes > Alcedinidae > Actenoides > Actenoides hombroni. The sequence goes on along the minus strand of WUAM01010367.1, from coordinate 5,113,416 downwards.
CCACCCTAGGTATTTCCAGGGGGAGGACTGTTGTACCTTTTCTGCGGCAACAAATGTCAGTGCAGTTTCTGTTTTAACACTCTTGGAAATCAGCCCCTCCGTTCACTTTGTCACACTAAAATTGGTGCTTTAAAAGGAGAGAAGAGGTGGGAGACTGGGATTTGCATTCCTTAACTCCTTTGAATCCCGTGGGTAAAAGCAACCCCTGGCTGCTGTGGTTAAGCATGTCCAAAATGGACCCAAAAAAATGGAGATGATCATCTCTGTTTTCTCAGCTGAAAGGTTTGTTTTTATTACCTGAGAGAAAACTTAACACCTGCAGAGCTTCAGATAGGAAGGATGTGTTTCCCAACATTAAGGCTCCATCTCCTTCAGACTGCGAGCAGGTCTGAAAACATAATGAGCTGGAAAGGCTCAAACCAGGTGCAAATCAAACCTCTGAAAAGCAAAGCTTAGCAGCAGTGGTCGGGCACTGTCTCCAAACAGTGAAGAGCTTCAGCCTCTGACAAACAACTGTTAAAACCTGGGGGCTGAGGTGATGGAGTCTTCCTTCTCCTCCTGGATCTCGGGCTCTTCCAGAGGAAAATGTCCTGGTATCAGTCAGGAGAAACCTGGAAGAGCAGAGAGGACCTGTGCAGGTGCCCAGTGCATTTAAAAACTCTTTCCTTTGGTGCTTATGGATGTAGCTCAGAGACTCAGTCCACGTTGTCAGCTTAGAAAATGCTGGTTTTTAGCCAGTTACAAACTCCCCGCCGGGTCCCCCGCCCCAGCACCGGGGCCCCTGTCCCCGCAGTGTCCCGTCCCATCCAGAGCCACGCTCCCCGGGTGCCCGCCCCAGTGCCCCCAGTGCCCCCAGTGCGGCCAGTGGCACCTTGCTGCTGCGCTCCCAGTGCACGCGGGGCACGACGACGTGGGGACAGTGGCGCAGGTCGCGTGCGCAGCGCTCGGCGTTCCGCGCCTCGTTCTCGAAGTCCAGCTCCAGGGCCAGGGTCCCCTTCAGCTCCTGGGGACGCGCCGGGGGTCACCGCGGGGCCCGGGGCCAACACCCCCCCTGCAGAACCCCCCCTACCCGCAGCGCCCACCCCAGGGTGCCCCCTGCCCCTCCCCCCCTGCCCATAACGATTAAAGTCTGGATGCTTATGTGGGATTAACGGGGGGGATCCGGTCCCAAAGGGGGGGAATCCACCCTAAAATGGGGGGGATCCAGCCTGAAAAGGGGGTAATTCTAAAAAAATGGGGGTAATCCAGCCCCAAATGTGGGGAATCCAGCCCTAAAAATGGGGAATCCAGCCCAAAGAGGGGGTGATCCAGCCCCAAATGGGGGGAATCCAGCCAAAAATCAGGGTGATCCAGCCCCAAATAGGGGGAATCCAGCCCCAAAAGGGGGGGAGCCAGCCCGAAAAAGGGGGGATCCAGGCCGAAAAAGGGGGAAAACAAGCCCAAGAGGGGGCAACTATGGGGAAGGGGATTCTATGGGGCAAAGTCCGTGGGTCGGGATCCATAGATCAAGATCTAGGGGTCAGGATGTCTGGGGCAGGATCTCTGGCTCAGGATCCGTGGGGCAGGATCTGTGGGTCAGGATGTCCGGGGCAGGATCCGTGGGGCAGGATCTGTGGGTCAGGATCTATGGGGCAGCCCCCCGAGTCACCTCCAGCTTCTTGGGCTCCTTCTTCTTCAGGAAGGCGCCGACCCCGTCGTCGTCTTCGTCCCCGGACGAGGAAGAGGAGGAGGAGCCTAAAGCGAAGGGGGCGTGGTCAGGGCCCCGCCCCACACATCCCCTGCCCCATAGCGGCCTCCCCTGCCCCACAGATCCCGTCCCTGCCCCATAGATCCCACCCCAGACCCATAGAGCTTCTCCCAACTCTTCTTCAACCCAACGCAACCCCGTTCTCCAGACCCACAGAAGGGTCTGTGGGGGACTTGTGGGGCTGAGATCTGTGGGGCAGCCCCACAGCGACCTCCCCTGCCCCATAGATCCCGTTCCTGCCCCACAAGTGCCACCCCCAGCCCCACAACCTCCCGAGTCTCGACTTTTCTTCTCCTCGTCCTCATCCGACAGCTCCGGGTTCTGTGGGGAGAGGGGAAAAGGGGGGGGGCGGCACCCAGCCCTGCCCCCCAAATGGACCCCCCGCCCCCCACGGCGTGTGCCCCCCGGCGCGTCTCCCCCCCCCCGCCCCCCCCCCCCCCCCCCCCGATCCGGCCTTGCGCCCTAGCACCGCCACCCGCTCCCAGAGCTCGCCCCTGTCAGGGGTGGCGGGGAGGGTCGGGGCCGGTGCCCGCTTCGGGTCCCGGTCCGCTCCCGCCGCTCGCCTGTCAGCGGCCGCGGGGAGTCCCGCTGCCCCCTCCCCGGCTGGCCCGTCTGTCAGAGGGCCGGTCCCCTTCTGCCGCCTGCCAGGGAGCCGCCGCCGCTGCCCTCTCGCCGCGGGTCGGAGGGGCTCGCTCCGCTCCCGCCGCCCGCCTGTCAGGGGCTGCTGAGAGGCTGGGGCCGGTCCCCGCCCGCCTGTCAGGAGGCCGGTGCCCCCCCCCCCGCGGCCCGCCCGACACGGGGTGCGGGGGGAAGGCCGGTGCCCCCCCCTCGCTGCCGCCCGGCTGACAGCAGCCGTTGCGGGGAGCGGCCCTCGCGGCCGCGCCGAGACGAGCGCCGGTGCCGGGAGAGGAGGCGGGCGGGCGAGCGGGCGGGCGGGCGGGCGTCTCTCCTCGGGCAGCGCCCCGAGGCAGCCCAGCCCCGGGGGCGGCCGGGATCGCTCGGCCGGGGCCCCGTCGTCGCAGGACAGCGGCTGTCCCCGCGGAGAGGCGGCCGCAGGGCGGGCTGGAGGCCAGGCTCCCCCCCCCCCCTCTCCTCTCATCTCATCTCATCTCATCTCATCTCATCTCATCTCATCTCATCTCAGAGGCCATCTCATCTAATCTCTTCTCGTCTCATCTCAGAGGCTGTCTTGTCGTGTCTTATCTCATCTCTTCTCGTCCTGTCTCATCTCAAAGGCCGTCTCATCTCGTCTCCGCTCAGAGGACGTCTCGTCACGTCTCAAAGGCCTTCTGATCTCATCTCGTCTTGTCACGTCTCGTCTCGTCTTGTTTCAGAGTCCGTCTTGCATCATCTTATCTCGCCTCCTCTCAGAGGCTGTCTTGTCTCGTCTTATCTCATCTCGTCTTGTCTCGTCTCAGAGGCCATCTCGTCTCATCTTATCTTGTCTTGTCTCGTTCTGTCTCTTCTCAAAGTCCATATGGTCTCCTCTCGTCTCGTCTCGACTTGTCTCATCACGTCTCGTCTCGTCTCCTCTTGTCTCGTGTCATCTCATCTCGTCTCATCTCCTCTCGTCTTGTCTCATCTTGTCTCCTCTCGTCGCATCTCCTATCAAAGGCCGTCTCATCTCAACTAGTCTCCTCTCGTCTTGTATTGTCTCAAAGGCCGTATCGTCTCATGTCCTCTCAGAGGCTCTTTCTTCTCGGCTCATATCTTCTCGTATTATCTCGTTCCAGAGGCCGTCTCGTCTCATCTCAAAGGCCGTCTGATCTCGTCTCAGCTCGCCTCTGGAAGGGGGGTTGGACTAGATGATCTTTCTAGGTCCCTTCCAACCCCTAATATTCTATGATTCTATGGTGAAGGCCCCATTCCTGGAAACATTCAAGGTCAGGCTTGATGAGGCTCTGAGCAAACTGATCTGGTTGAGGATGTCCCTTCTCACTGCAGGGGGATTGGATTAGATGTCCTTTAGAGGTCCCTTCCAACCCAACACATTCTAGAATTCTATGATTAAGTTTCTGAAATGCCTGTGCACCAACACATGCAACATGGGGAATGAAGGGGAAGAACTAGAGATCTGACTGCAGTCACAGAGCCATGATCTCACTGTAATTACTGAGACATGGTGTGGAATAATGACTAGAGGTGACTTAAAAATTAAAATAATATTAAAAGTGCAGCCTTGTTCACACATTAAGGAAAGATATAACATCAGAGAAACTTTCAAGGTAGAGTGCAACTGGTATGCAAAGAATCCATTACACAGCAGTTCCCTAGGCAACACTGCTTGCAAGCAGCACGGGGGATGGAGTGGAGTGAAGATTCCATGTCTAGGCCCTGTGAAATCACAGCAGAGATGAAAACTTGATGGTACTACAGAACTGATAAGTTGTCTGCTTGCGACCCTGTGCCAACAGTCTGTCAGTTTTTGACAAAGTACTGTCCTTGTGTGAACTTTGCTCATTATAATACGCAAACACACCACAACCCCAACTCTCTCAGCCTGGCCTCACAGCAGAGGGGTTCCAGCCCTCCCAGCATTGCTGTGGCCTCCTCTGGCAACACTCCAACGGGTGCATGTCTCCCCTGTGCTGAGGACTCCAGAGCTGGATCCAGCACTGCAGGGGGGTCTCCCCAGAGCAGAGCAGAGGGGCAGAATCCCCTCCCTTGACCTGCTGCCCACGCTGCTCTGGATGCAGCCCAGGATGCCATTGGCTTCTGGGCTGTGAGTGCACAGTGCCAGCTCATGTCCACATTTTCATCCACCAGCACCCCCAGTCCTTCTCCACAGGGCTGTTCTCCATCCCCTCATCCCCTGGCCTGTATTGATACCTCATGAGGTTCACCTGGTCCCACTTCTTCAGCTCCTCCAGGTTTCTCTGGATGACATCCTGTTCCTCAAGCATGTCAACTGCACCACTCAGCTTGGTGTCACAACAGTCTCTACTCTTTACACAATATTTTAGCAATAAAAACTCTTGCCTAAAATGTGAGCAGTCAGGAGACAAGTTATAAACCCAGTGGCCTGAACACCAGCCTAGAGACAGCTCTGGAGCTCTCCTGTTGAATATTTCACCTTGTGGCACAAGATGCAAGATCTCACAGGAGTAAAAGCCATCTCAAGTGAGGACGACATGTAGGGAAAACAGAGCAGGAAGCAATCCTGGCTTCAATCCTAGCTCTGTAGTCAGTATGTGTCGGATAGGCTGCCTTTAGAGCTCTCCCCGAGCCTCAGTGCTTGCTCTGCAGCTCCCACGGGGATGGGGACCAACAGCCCCTTGCAAAGCCCATCGCTGCGGGAACTTCACTGCAGGAGCTTGGCATAGTGTAAAAGAGAGACCCAGCCCGCAGGCAGACCTGCTGCCTTGAGATAAGGCTGTCTCGCGTGTCACTGCAGATCCTCCTGCCCCGAGTCTGAAGGGGACACGACTCCCATGGCCTCCCCACGCAGGTTCTGCTGAAGGAAACGGCCACCACAAACCACTCCTCTCCAGAGGTCTGTGACTCTTCCCAAAGCCCAGATGGGAATTTGCGTGGGTGGGGAACGCTGATGCCCCCGTCGGGACGTGGTATTTATGAGTCATCCCAGACACCCCCAAGCCAGCCCGAGGACACAAGCAGAGCTGCGCATCGCAGGGGGTGCTGAGACAGCTCCAGCGCGACTTCTCCCTCCAGCTCGTGCTCTTTCAAGCTTCTGTCCCAGCAGTGCTCTTGCCTCACACCTTCAAGCTCCGTACCATGTCAGATTGCTGGCGAAAGGAATCCCCGTTAACCTTTAATCATCTTCTACAACCACTGGCCCGCTCCTCCTTCCTGTTCTTTCCGGACAGCTGCCCCTGCCTGTACTTCTCAAGGCCGCACCCAGAAACTCAGAGGTGCCGACCTCTCCCACTGAATGCAGTTTGACTACAAGCCAACCACTTTAACCCACAAATATGATATGGCAGCCTAAGTGAGCCTCCTTTGAGCTCTCCCTGCTAGGCAGCATGGCTGCATGGCAGGGATCTCCAGTGATGAGACTTTTTACCAACAACAGGTCAGTGGATGAGCCCAGTTTGAATTCTCACTGGACGGCAACTGGACTGCACACCAAGCAACTCTCCCCTTGGGCAGGGAGGCCTCTCAGTGCTGAGATATTAGTCATTTATCTGAAATAAGTAACTTTTAAATAGAATGAATCACTTAAGAGTTACAACGTTGTGTGATTTAGTGTATTGTTTGCATAGCTTTACTTAGCATGAGTAGCTGGATCTGCTGAAGCCTTAGGCTGCAAGCTGTAAATTTCCACTTAGGTTTACTGACCAGGTACCTGCTTAGTCAAAGCAGGGCCTCCAGAACCTGCTGCGTACATCAGAAGATAGGGAGGCTTCAAGGTGCAGCCATCAATAGCAGCTGCAGCCAGACAAGGTAACAGCCTGGCCAGAGACAGTCAAGTCATTCAACAAGGAGTCAGAAGATGTCAGACCAGAACCATTTTTCAGACCCAGTGAGGAACAAGAAGACCCCAGACCCAGATATTACTATTGGACCAAACTGTTGCATGAGGGGTGGATGAATAGCCTGGAAGGGTATGGGCACACGGCAGGGGCACAGGGGGGACACATTGGGGACACGCCGGGGGAAGAGTGGGGACACGGTGGGGACAGATTGGGGACACGCCAGGGGCACAGTGGGGACACATTGGGGACACATTGGGGACACGCCAGGGGCACAGTGGGGACACATTGGAGACACGTCAGGGGCACAGCAGGCACACGTTGGGCACGTGTCGGGGACACACTGCGGGCACAGCGGGGCCAGGTCAAAGACCCGCAGGGGCCACACTGGGGACACGTCGGGGACACGTCGGGGTCACACTGGGGACACGTCGGGGGACACGGCGCCACTCACTTGAAGCCGAAGACGATGATCTTGGAGGCGTCGCTGGGCCACTCGCAGACCGTCAGGTACAGGTCGCTGTAAATCTCCTCGTCCTGGAACAGCCGAACCTTCCGCACCTCCAGGGGACAAGGGGGGGGGGGGACAAGGACACGGTGAAGGGGGACACTCCCTGGAAGGCTGGCGGTCTGTCCGTCCGTCCGTCCGTCCGTACCAGCTTGAGCTTGCTGTAGACGTTGAACTCCCACCAGTAGAGGTGATAGACGTAGAAGGAGAAGTCGTCGTCGCCGCCGTTGCTGGTGTAGGACAGGACGTAGCGGCCGCACTTGGAGAAGCCCAGGAAAATGTGCCTGGGGGAGGGGAGAGAGAGGAGGGGGATCCAGCAGGGGCCTTTGGAAATTAGGTGGGATTGACGACGTCTCATTGGTTTCGTTTTTTTGGGTTTTTTTGGTTAGTTTGGGGTTTTTTGGGGTTTTTTTTTTTTTTGTTTCTTTTCTTTTTTTTTTTTTCCCCCCCCCCCCGTTTTTCTTCGCCAAAAAGAAAAAAACCAACCAAATGGTTTCTCCCCCCGCCGGGGTTGGGGGGAGCAGCTTGGTCCAGAGCTGAAGACCCCCCCCCAAACCCCAACCCTGGTACTCGACGCCGGAGCATCGCTGCGGAGCAACCCCCCCCCCCCCCAGGGGGGGGGGGCCCCAAAAACACCCGACCGACAAAAGAGAAAGAAAACAACCAAAAAAACACCACCAAGCCGCCCCAGTTTTGCTGACGGACTTCGTACCCCGACTCCCGAGGTCGCGCTTGGACCTGGACGCCGAGAGCCTGGAAAGGGAAAAAAAAAAACCAACCCGAAGGCGACGGGGAAAAACCAAAAGGGACAAAACCCAAGACATGAAACCGCTCTGGGTTGAGATCGAGCTGGAAGGGGGAAGAGCACTGTGCCAGGCTGGGCTGTGCCAGACTGTGCCATGCCATGCCAGTCTCTGCCGTGCCAGTCTGTGCCATGCCAGGCTGTGCCATGTCATGCCGGTCTGGGCCGTGCCAGGCTGTGCCGTGCCAGACTGTGTCATGCCATGCCAGTCTCTGCCGTAGAGGGCGGTGCTTCCGGCGAGGCGCGTTTCTGATTGGTCGATGGGAAAGCGGCGCTTCCGGTAGGGAGGGGAAGTCACCCGGGAGGAGCCATTTTGAGGTGCGTGGGGGGGAGGTGGATGGGGATGAACCATCAGGGACCCGCCCCCCGCTCCCAGGGAGATGCTGCCGGGGATCCCAAGGCCTCGGGGAACCCGCTCAGGAGACCGATTTCCCCCCACACAATACGGGCCTATAACGGCACCCAAGGGTTGCGTTAAAATGGCGGCGCCTCGGAGCGGCCGCGACAACGGCAGCGTCCTCCCGGGGAGGGAAAATGGCGGCTCCCGTGCCGTACGGCAACATGGCGGCGCCCCGGGGACGCTGCAAGAGGGGAGAGGCGCTTTCAGGCGGGGAGAGAAACGGTGGCTCGTGGGCCGTACAACGAGATGGCGGCGCCCTGGGGATGTTACCACACAGTAGCGAGGCCTTCAGGAGGACAAAAAAGCCCGGCTACCGTTTTGCCGTACACCAACATGGCGGCGCGCCCGGGGTCTGTCACGACACCGTAGCGAGGCCTTTATGAAGAACACAAACATGGCTGCTCCTTTGCCGTACGCCAACATGGCGGCGCCCAGCGTCCGTTACGACACAGCCGCGAGGCCTTCGGGAGGCCCCAAACCCGCCTCGCCTCCTTCACCGCACCGGCAAAAATGGCGGTCCCTGCCATCACCGCTGCCATCACTGCCACCGCTGCCACCTGTGACATCAGCACTGCCACTGTCACTGCCACCACCAGCCCCTGTCACTGCCACCACTGCCATCACTGTCACCACTGTCACCCATGACATCAGCACTGTCACTGCCACCACCACCCCCTGTCACTGCCGCCACCGCTGCCATCGCTGTCACCACTGTCACCTGTGACATCAGCACTGTCACTGCCACCACCACCCCCTGTCACAGCCACCACCACTGCCATCGCTGCCACCACCATGCCACCACTGTCACCCATGACACCAGCACTGTCATTGTCACAGCCACCACCCTCCCCTGTCACTGCCACCGCTGCCATCACTGTCACCACTGCCACCCGTGACACCGGCGCTGTCACCAGTGACACCAGCATTGCCATTGTCACTGCCACCACCATCCCCTGTCACCGCCACTGCTGCCACCACCCGTGACACCGGCACTGCCACCAGGCACACCAGCACTGGCACCAGTCACACCAGTACTGTCACTGGTGTCACCGCCACTGTCACCAGTCACACCAGTACTGCCACTGGTGTCACCGGCACTGCCACCAGGCACACCAGTACTGCCACTGCCACCAGCACTGTCACCAGCACTGCCACTGTCACTCCCACCGCCACCCCCCGTCACCGGCACTGCCACCAGTCCCCCCAGCACTGCCCACAGGAAAGCCATCAATACCAGGGCAAAGCACATAGCCATTGTTTGTATTAACATGTTCTCAAGATCAGCAAAATAAAGATAAGCAGTTCAGCCAGAAAACTCCGTGACCTGCAAAGAAGCTTGCCACTTCACAACAGCATGCTCAATTCAAAACTGACATTGTCTCAGGCCCCACGTTGGGTGCCAAAAGGACCATGGTGGGTTGACCTTTTACCAGATTATTACTCATTACTGATCTTCCATGTAGGTGGAGAGCATGCTGAGACTGGTAGTCCAAGAACAATCAAAACAGACATTATTGCCTTGGGACAGGTGGTGAGGGAATCTGGGGCACAAATTATCTTCTCTTCTTCTAGTCACAGGCAGTGACACTGGAATGAACAGTTCAATACAGTTTATTAATACATGTCTCTGTAGCTGCTGTTACCACAACAATTTTGGCTTTTTTGACAATGGGATGGTCTATACAGCAACAGGCTTGCTGACACCTAATGGGAGAAAACTCTCTCAAAGGGGGAAAAGAGTCTTTGCAGAATAGATTGCAGAGCAGATTGACAGCGCTTTAAACTAGATTTGAAGGAGGAGGGGGATGTAACCTGGCTTGCTAGAGAGGCCTGTAGTAGCCTGTAGGGATTGATAAGAGTAGGACAGAAATAGTTGTTAGCTAGAAGTAGTTATGCTAAGGCCTGCAAGGGTTTGGAATGAGTGAAAAAACATTTTTTACCTGATTATACAAAGTCAAGAAATAAGGTGAAGTGTTGATTTCTGTATTTAATATTTTTCTAATTAGTTTTTACTCATTACACTGCTTTCCAAAAGTAAAATTCTTTAATTTTAGTAGTCTTTTTGATAAAAAAAGCCCTACTAAAAAAAACTATTAAAAAAGAAATGCTATTTCATTGTAATACACCTTACTATCAATCCCTTTGTGACAATTTTCAGCTCTTGTTACTGCAAGTGTCACAAGTTCTCTTGCACATTATTTCTAAATTTCTACAATGTCATCAAAGTTTTGGTAAATGTTCTTTATGGCTAACCAGCAAAACTAGAATAAGCATAAACCCATTTACATCCCTGGAATTCCTTAAGGGAAAAGAATACGTTTGTCTTCATGGTTAGGTTTTTATAGTATTAACTATTATGGTTGTAACAGAAGGCATTTTTCCATCCCTTAAGACATTTCCACAATGAGTTGATCTTGAAATTGAATTGAGAACTACCATAAGTAAGTAATGAAAATGAGCTACAATAATATGGTCTTAGCATTCTGAACAAGTAACAAATATCTTGAAATAAGCTACAAACCCAACAATAATATTGAGTGAAAACGTAAATGAAGTTAAACATCTGTATGACAGGTTATTTTATTAAGCAAGTGACAATTTCAACAGATGAAGACCTTTCTCAAACTCACCAGTTTTCTGAAAGCATATTTTGGAGGCATGAATATTTCTTGTAGCAACAAATGCTTCACCCAGGATGTTTCTGGAAATCTAAAACAAGTAATTGTTTCAGTAACAGTGAGATTTCCTCAATCATTAAAAAAAAAAAAGTCAGAAGATAACACACTGAAATTTTTAATCATGATCTTATACATTTAATGCATCTCAGTTTTGAGTTGAGCTCCACATCATTCACAAGTTGTAGTTATGGAACCAATTCCAGCATTACTAAGCAAGGATAGATGGTAAAGGAGAACGCTCTAAATTACTTGCTGCATTTTTCTGCATTGCACTGATGTCACTATCACAGCACCACATCTCCCAAAGCAACACATCCTCTTGTTTGCCACCTTTATGCTGAACGTAAGCTTAGGGCATAAAGAAATCAGTGCACCCCTCACGGTTCTGCACAAGGGAGAAATAAGATTGTCTTCTAAGGGTTGACCTTTCTAAATGCAACATTTCTGCATCTAACTGCAAAATTTATGAAGCATGGCTAGAAGATATACAATAACAGGAGAAGAAAAAAAAAAAAAATCACACAAAAAAGACACCACCTTGATAACGAATGCCCTAAAATACTATAATCCTACGTCCCAAGCAAAGCTCCCAATTCAGTCCTATGCAGCGTTAATGCTATTTCTCTCGATAACATGTTTTATCCCATAGCTTGTGGGGCAGTGTGCTGACATTTTTGGAGAACCAGAAGGTCTTCCACTCCCCAAGGGCGAAAACTATACACTCAACCCCTTCTCAGAAATGCTTATACACCAATGCACGCAGCATGGGGAATAAGCAGGAGGAACTGGAGATCTATGTTCAGTCACGGGCCCATGATCTCATTGCAATTATTGAGACACGGTGGGATAGCTCACATGACTGGAATGTTGTCATGGACTTTTTAGAAAAGATAGAACAGCAAAGTGAAACAGTGGAGTCACTCTTTATGTGCGTGAGCAACTGGAATGCATTGAGCTATTTCCGGGGGGGCTGAAGAACATGTTGAAAGCTTATGGGTGAGAATTAAGGGGCACACAAATATAGGCGAAACTGTTGTGGGTGTCCACTACAGACCACCAAACTAGGAAGAGGATGTTGACGAGACCTGGAAGTAGCCTCAAGATCACATGCCCTGGTGATCATGAGTGACTTCAATCACCCTGATATTTGATGGAAAGGCTACACAGTCCAGAAGACTCTTGCAATGCATCGAAGATAACTTCCTGCCACAGGTGTTGGAAGTACCAATGAGGAAGGGTGTGCTGCTGTATCTTGTATTAACAAACAAAGAATGCCTGGTGGGGGATGTGAAGGTTGGAGGCAGCCTTGGCGGTAGTGATCATAGCAGTGACAGGAGGCTGTGCAAACAGGGTTGAAGAATTGGCGTGGATGGATTTACTTGGCAATTGCGGGGCTTCCACGGAACAGCGACGCGCAGAAAAGGGGGGGAGTAATAAGCAGTTGCTGATGCCAGTGAGGTAATTTTCAGATGTAAATCATCCGACTGTTTCAAAATGTTTTTTTTCCAATGGAGTCACTGCAGCACAAAGCACAAAAGATGACAAATCTCATTTGGAGTGTCGTGTTTTGAGCGGAGGGAAGCCGAGGGTGACGTTTTGCGTGGCAGCTTTGGGATCAGAACAGGTATGAAATGCTGGAGGAAGAATGTGCTTTCTGTAGTTCCTTATCTCTGGTTTAAGTGGAAAGCAGTTGCCGTTTATTTGTAGTTTTTAAAATGGCAATGGGTTTCTTTTTTTTTGCTTATCTGTCTAATCACCAAGCGTTTTCTGCTGCTAGGACTCGATCCTAAAGATTTTCACTTGCCCCAGACCACCACTCTGCCCTTTCTCCTCCATGGTGGGACTCAAGAGAGATTGCTGTTCTGCAGCAGAGTCCATAGAATCATAGAGTGGTGGGATTGGAAGAGAGCTCTGGAGATCATTGAGTCCAACCCCCCTGCCCCAGCAGGGTCACCCAGGGCAGCCCACACAGGAACAGAGCCAGGAGGGGCTGGAAAGTCCCCAGCGCAGGAGCCTCCCCGGGGGGGGGGGGGCGGGGGGGGGCGGGGGGGTGGGCGGGCCGGCGGGCGGGGGCGGGGCGGGGGGGGGGGGGGGGGGGGGGGGCTCGTGCCGGGGCGAGGACGGGGAAGGGGCCGGCGGGGAGCTCGGCACCGAGCGGGGACCGGGACGGCGGCGAAGCTCCCCGGGCCGGCGCGGGGGGGACGCGAGAGGCGGCTCCGCTCCGGCTGCGGAGCGGGGGGGAAAAAAGCGACCGGCCGCACGCGCCGGGGAACCCCGTGGCCCCCATCCCGGTGCAGCCGCGGGACGCCCAGGGCTCGGTGTCCCCGCTGGAGAGCGGCCGGGGGCGAGGGGCTCCGGGCCAGCCCCCCGAGGCGCTCGGAGCTCCGGGACCCCTGCCGGGCGGTCTCGGGGCGTGAGGTTCCTCCAGGGGACGCCGGTGTCACCGAGGACCCCCCCCAGCTCGGGTCGAGCCGGTGGCGGCGGTGATGCTGGAGGGGGGTCCGGCCGGGGCTCCGGGGCGGGGGGCTTGGGGACGCGGCCCTTAGTGCCTGGGGACACAGCTCGGGCACGCGGGAGTTGGTGCTTGGGCACAGGGGGCTGAGCGCTCTGGGGCTGTGCCCGCGGGAGCACCCGTAGCCCAAGGGCCATCCCGCTGTGTCCCCGGGGCAGCGCTGGCTCCCATGGGGGGTGGATCCCGCCCGTTCCCTCCCTGTCCCCCGATGCTGGGAGAGCCTGGGCCGAGGGAGCTGGGATACTGGGAGAGACTGGGCTGAGAGAGCTGGGATACTGGGAGAGACTGGGCTGAGGGAGCCGGGATACTGGGAGAGACTGAAAGCAATGGCGGGAACACATCTGGAGCAGCCAGTCTGGGACTGGGGCCACTGGGAGAGACTGGTCTGGAACCCCCGGGGTGGGTGGAGAGGGGGGGTTGGTGGCCCTGGGCCAGTGGCTTTGAGCCGCCCAGCAGAGGCTGGTTGAGGTGGGGGGGTGGTGGCGGCTTCCCGGTGCCCTCCCAGTACAGACCAGTGCCTCCCAGTCCCCTCCCAGTCTCCCCCAGCATCTCCCAGCACCCTCCCAGTCTCTCCTCTCCGATCCCAGTACCCTCCCAGTACCTCCCAGTTTGCCCCCAGTACCTCCCAGTTTGCCCCCAGCACCCTCCCAGTGCCTCCCAACGTTGGGAGCTACTGGGGGGGGACCCAAAAAGGAACTGGGAAGAACTGGGGGGGGGGTCACCAAGAGCAACTGGGTGTAAACTGGTGTGAACTGGTTTGAACTGGTCTATACTGGTGGCGCTGACCTGCAGGGGCACCCCCAGCGCCCGGGTCACGGCCTCGACCTTGGCCTTGAAGTCGTCGGGGCGGAGGCGGCCGCGGGAGATTCCCAGTTGGTTGGTGAAGACGACGAGCTGGGAGATAGCAGTGCTGTGGGGGTATGGGGGGCAGCCCCATGGCCACAAGGGGCTGGGGAGGGAGCACAGGGGCAGCCCCACAGCCATGCAGTGCTGTGGGGGTATGGGGGGCAGCCCCACGGCCATGCGGTGCTGTGGGGGGCTGGGGGGCAGCCCCACGGTCATATGGGGTTGGGGAGCATCCCCACAGCCACGCGGGGCTGCGGGGGGCTGGGGGGCAGCCCCATGGCCATGTGGTGCTGGGGTGGGCACAGGGGCAGCGCCCTGGGCGGTGCGCGGGGCACGGCAGGGCGTCGGGGGGTCAGCGTCGGGGGGTCCCGCGGGGCTGACCCGTGCGTTGCCGCCGATGCGGGTGACGAGGGTGTCGAGGATGGCGGTGCCGTCGTGCCGGTGCAGCAGCAGGAAGCGCAGGAAGGTCTCGAGCAGGGGTCGCTCGCTGGCGCTGCGCAGGAACAGCTCCAGGTACGCCGTGCTGGCCACCACCTCCTCCAGGGACGTCTGCGCGCACCCCGTCACCACCCCCGCCGGGGACGCCGGGACACCCACACCCCGGCTCCGGGACCGCCGCCTCCAGCATCCCCCCAGCATCCCCAAACCCTTCAGCCAGCTCCAACCCCCCCGTCATCCCCCAGTCCTCCCTCACCCCCCCCCCCCCCCCCCCCCCCCACCCCCCCCCCCCCCCCCACCCCCCCCCCCCCCCCCTCCCCCAACTTTGTGACCCCCAACCCAACTTTGTAACCCCCCAAACCACCTTCTGGAGACCCCAAACCAACCCTGTGCCCCCCAGTCCACCTTCCTGAGACCCCCAAACCAACTTTGTGACCCCCAACCCAACTTTGTAACCCCCCAAAGCACCTTCTGGAGCCCCCAGACCCTCTTGGTGACCCCCAAACTTGTCTCTTTCTGGCGCAGAACAACCCGAAAATCAAGGACATTTTGGGCAAGTCGAAGGGGCAGCCCAAGAAACGCCTGACCCACGTCTACGACCTCTGCAAGGGCAAGAACATCTGCGAGGGGGGCGAGGAGATGGACCACAAGTTTGGGGTGGAGCAGCCCGAGGGGGACGAGGACTTGACCAAGGAGAAGGTGAGGAGCCACCCCGGGCCACCAAATCCCCTCCCCGGGCCACCAAATCCCTTCCCTCGGCCACCAAATCCCCTTTTTCCATCTTCAAATCCCCTCCCCGGGCCACCAAATCCACTTTTTCACCCCCAAATTCCATCCTTGGGCTACCAAGTCCAGTTTTTAATCGTTAAGTTCCATCCCCGGGCCACTAAATCTGTGTTTTCACCCCCAAATTCCACCCCTGGGGCACCAAATCCCAACACAGAGCCATCAAATCCACCTTTCGCTCCCCGAAGTCCCCTCCCTGGGCCCCCAAATCCACTTTTTTATCCTCCAGTCGTGTCGCGCGAGGGTGGCATACGCGGTCGCGCCCGCGGTCACGCGTGTCGGCCTCGTGCCCACCGGGCGTGCACGGACTGGCACGCGGCCGGGTCCCGGGTGACGGCACGCGTTGGTGCCCGTGCTCGCTCCGGTTGGCCCCGTGCGTGTGCGCGGCCTCGCACGACGGCCTGGCCCCGTGGTCGCGCTCCCGGCCCCGTGGTCGTGCTCCCGGCCCCGTGGTCGCGCTCCCAGCCCCGTGGTCGTGCTCCCGGCCCCGTGGTCGCGCTTCTGGCCCCGTGGTCGCGCTCCCGGCCCCGTGGTCGCGCACGCCTGCGTGCGCCATCCTGCCCGGGGTCGTGGGCACCCTCACCCGTGCGCACCCGTGCCCGTGGTCCCGCAGACCTTCGCCCGGGGGTTTCGCCCGCGCGTGGCACCCTCCTGCCCCGTGGCTTTGCACGCCCTGGCACGCGGCCCTGCGCGCAAGCGCCCGTGGCCCCGTGGGTCCTTGTCCGCGGCTTTGCACGCGTGTGACGTCACCCTGCCCGCGGTCCCACGCGCTCGTGCGCACCTTTGCCCGTGGGTTTCAGCGCACACGTGACGCCGCGCGGCCCCGTGGCTTTGCACGCCCTGGCACGTGGCTGTGACCACCCGCGCCCCTGGCCCTGTAGCCCCTCACCCGCGGCTGTGCCCACGCGTGTCCATTCCCAGAAGTATGCAATAAGGTCTCCTCGGAGCCTTCTCCTTTCCAGACTGAACAATCCTGACTCTCTCAGTCTGTCCTCCTAAGAGAGGTGCTCCAGCCCTCTGATCATCCTCGTGGCCCTTCTCTGGACACATTCCAGCACATCCATAGCCTTCCTGGTACTGGTTTCGTTTCGGTTCTACCAGTGGAGATGCCCACCGGTAGTTTGTGTGACTGCTTTTGGCTGCCCACACCCTCCCGGTGCCTCAGCAGCCATGCTGGTAAACACGGCGGGCGTGGGGGGCCTTGGTGGGCACATGCAGGGGTGTGCAGCCCCTGAGCCAGGCAGCCCTGCACCTCCTCCCACACGGTGCCCGCCTCCTGGCACAGGGCTGTGGCCTGATCCCAGGTGCCCGCAGCCGTTCCCCGCTGCAGGGCCTGCACAGGCCCGATGCCCGAAGCCCCTCGCCAAGGCTGAGCCCCCCACGGCTTCCCGGCCAGGCGGTTGTGCCCCTGTGACCCGAGCAGAGCTTGTGGGCTCTGCAGGCAGCGCAGCCACGCTGAGTCATGGAATCACAGGGCCATTTTTAGTTGGAAAACACCAGCTTTCATATTAGCGAGTCCGACCGCTAACCCAGCGCGGCCAGGGCACGGCTGAACCTTGACCGCAGGGAGCGGGGCAGCGGCAGGAGCCGGTGCGGAGCGGACAGGGGGTGCCGGGGCCGGGGGAGCTTTCTCTCCAGTCTAAATCTCCCTTTTCTAGTTTCAAGCCATCACCCCTTGTCCTGCCACAATAGGCCCTGCTAAAAAAAAAATATATATATATATATAAGGATAGATATTGTTTGGATTTTAAAAATCCATGAAGTCCAAAATATACTCATCTAGAGTCTCCCCACATTAAAGTGAGATGATAAAGTTGCCTTCTTGACATTAAGAGTCAGTCTTTTTGGAAACTTAGCTAATAAACCTGGTACTGATTAAGCAGGCCAAAGAGAGCTCATGGAATCACAGAATTGGTTTGGTTGGAAGAGACCTTGCAGATCATCAAGTCCAAACATTAACCCAGGGCACCACTAAACCATGTCCTTGAGCAACACATCTCCACAGCTTTGCAAGCCCTCCAGGGATGGGGACTCCTGTTTCCTCTTGTCCTGTCATTTTCCCTTGGGAGCAGAGCCCGACCCCACCTGGCTCCAACCTCCTGTCAGGGAGTTGTTGAGACCCAGAAGGTCTCCTCTGAGCCTCCTTTCCTCCAGGCTGAACAAGCCCAGGTCCCTCTGCCACTCCTCACCAGACTTGTGCTGTAGACTTCCTGCTGTCCAAGCAGGTTAAAGCAGCACAGAATTAAAATCCATCACTGGTTGGTCACAAGGATGCCCAAACCCCACACTATCGGGAAGCAGGGTGAGGAAGAAAGGGAGACCAGTGAGGCCTTGTCCAGTGAGCCAGTGCTGCTGCTTGATGTGGAGTTCAGGGAGACCGGGGCGCCCTGGTAGCTCATGTAGTTCAGCACAGTCGGTAAGGGCGGGAGTTCTGTGGTCGATAGGTCTGTGTTCGTACTGCAGAGGAGAAGAGGTAAAGAGACTCTGCTGAACCCAGGCCCTGGGGGTGTGAACCCTGGGCAGCACTCCCTTCTCCTTGGCCAGAGGGCAGGGCTGCCCAGGGTGGGCAGGGGCACGGGCAGGGCATGGGGGGAGGTTTTGGGGCAGGATGTGGGGGTCTGCCCCAGTACTCACCTCTTCTCCGCGCACTGTTGCACAGTGCTGTGCTTCTGGTCACCGCAGAGACACTGGCAGTCTTCAGGTCCCCTCTGCTGGGGACTGTGTTCCACATTCCCCTGCGCCTCATACACCCTGTGCCAGGAAACCTGCTTCTTCTTGGTGCTTGCTATGAGATCCCGTGGGTGGTCTTGGCCATAGGCTGCTCCTGGCTCCATCATCGGCTCCTTGACTGCCTTGCTGGCCGGAGGGTTTTCTGAGCTGTGGGTCTCTGACAGCTCCGCCAACGTTCTCATCAAAACAGGCCATGGTTGTTGGGAAGAGTCCAGTGAGGCCTTGTCCAGTGAGCCAGTGCTGCTGCTTGATGTGGAGTTCAGGGAGACCGGGGCGCCCTGGTAGCTCATGTCTGTTATTTCACCCACGTACCTGTTGCCTCTTCATCAAAGCAAGCAAACGCGTTCCTGATGACATCTTCCGGGTCGGTGCCGTTTAACTTCTCACCAAACATGGTGAGGAACATGGTGAAGTTGATGGGGCCTGGGGCCTCGTTCATCATGGCATCCAGGTACTCATCTGTTGGATTCTTCCCTAAAAAAAACCAATTTGTGTTTAGTTTAGAATCATAGAATCACAGAATATCAGGTTGAAAGGGACCTCAAGGACCATCTGGTCCAACCCTCCTTGGCCCAAGCCTGGTCTAGACAAGCTGGCCCAGCTCCTCTCCAGCTGAGTCTTAAAAGCATCCAGTGCTGGGGACTCCCCCACTTCCCTGGGGAGATGATTCCCCTGGGTGAGTGTCCTTGTTGTGAACAAAATCTTCCTCTGGTGTCTAATGGGAATGCCCCCAGGAGTGACTTTACCCATCACCCCTCATCTTTCCCATCTGTTTGTTTCCGAAGGCGCCGGGCAGCCGTGCCCAGGGGAGCGGCGTTACCGAGGGAGGCGAGCATGTCGTGCAGGTCCTCTTTGTCGATGAAGCCGTCCCTGTTCTGGTCAATCATGTTGAAGGCCTCCTTGAATTCCTGAATCTGCGACTGATCAAACATGGCAAACACATTGGAAGTGGCGCGCTGAGGGCGCTTCTTGGTGGTCTTCGTCTTGGCCTGGGGTGGTTGGGTTGGGTTGTTGGGTGGTTGGGGTTGGTTGGGTTGGGTTGTTGGGTTGGGTTGTTGGGTTGGGTTGTTGGGTTGGGTTGGGTTGGGGTTGGTTGGGTTGGGTTGGTTTTGGTTGGGTTGTTGGGTTGAATTTGGATTTTTTTCTGCGTTACTTTTTCACTCCACGTTGACCTGTAATTTGGGGCTTTCGTTTTTGAGACGCGGGTGACGCGGCATCCTCGGCGCCACGGCCAGCCCTGCCTCTGTCTCCAGTGGCTGCCCCCAACCAGGGCTGGCCCTTGGGGACAGTCGGGGACATTTATTCCCCTGGGGAGCGCGTCCCCGGTGAGGGAACTTTGGGAGCAGAGGTTGAGCAAGAGACGTGGCATCATCCTCTGGCACCCGACCCCATGGGGCAGCCACCATCCTGGGGGACTGGAACTGTTCAGGGGGGGACGGTGTGTCACCCCCCCTTTAATTGTTCTAGCAGAGCCCCCCTTTTTGGTGGGGTGGGGGATGTGGACATAACTAAGCGTCAGTGTGAAAGTATCAAGCTGCTGTTTTGGGGCAGTTTCCTTCATTTTGTCTCTTTTTTTTTTTGGTAGGGGGTTAATAAAAAATGATGATGTCATTTGAAGCATCCCAACCTCACTTGGAGGGGGCTGTGATGTTTTGGGGGAGCAGGCGAAGGGGGTTATCGGGTGTAGGGAGTGTTCACAGGACTCTTTAAAGCTTACTGTAGGAAACAAGTTAGAGGGTTTCAAGCAACTTCAGGGTGAAGAGTGGCATCTAGGCTACTTCTAACCAGAGAAAACTGGTTGATTTTGAGCCACCTAGAAAGCGTTGATGGGAGCCGGCAAAGCTTACTTTAGGCAACAAGCTAGAGGCAGAGAAGCATATTCAGGGCGAGGAGTTGCAGCTAAGCTAGATCTTACTAGGGAGAACTGGTTGTAACTGAAAAACTTATAAAGCATTGAGAGTAGCCTGTAAAGCTTACCGTAGGCAACAGCGGAGAGGCTGCCAAGCAACATCAGGGTGAAGAGATGCAACAAAGCTACTTGTAACAGTAGAACAGGCTGTTTCTGAGCCACCTAGAAAGCGTTTTTAGCTGATAAAACATACTGTAGAAAACAAGCTAGATGCTGGAAAGGATATTCAGGGTGAAGAGTTGTAGCTAAGCTACTTCTAACTAGATAGGTGTGAAAAAGTAACGCTCGAAAAGTAACCCTCAAAAAATAGCTGTGAAAAAGTAACGCTCGAAAAGTAACCTTCGAAAAGTAGATGTGAAAAAGTAACGCTATAAAGGTAACCCTCGAAATGTAGGTGTGAAAAAGGAAGGCTCGAAAAGTAAACCTCAAAAAGTAGGTTTGAAAAAGTAACGCTAGAAAAGTAACACGCAAAAATTAACAAGGAGACAGGGACACTGGGACAGGCCCTTGGACACTGGGACAGGCCCTTGGACACTGGGACAAGCCTGGGAACGCTGGGAGGGACTGGGAACACTGGGCTGGGGGACACCAGGAGTGGACAAGGACACTGGGACAGGCCTGGGGACATTGGGACAAGCCTGTGGACACTGGGAGTGGACTGGAGATACTGGGATGGGGAACACCATGAGGGGACATGGACACTGGGCTAGGCCTGGGAACACTGGGAGTGGGAACACCAGGAGAGGACACGGACACTGACACTGGGACAAGACAGGGGACAGTGGGATGGGGACACCGGGATGGGGACACCATGTGGGTACAGGGACACTGGGACAGGCCTGGGGACACTGGGTGTGGACTGGGGACAGTGTGATGGGGGCCACCATGCAGGGCCACTGGGACAGGCCTGGGGACACTGGGACAAGCCTGGGGACACTTGGATGATGCGGACAAGGACACTGGGACAGACCCTGGGGACTCTGTGAGGGGCCAGCGTCACCGTGAGCTAACTGGGGACAGGGGGGCCAAGCCCCCGGGTGACGTCCCCGCTGTCCCCGCAGTGTCCCTGGACGTGGTGCGGGAGGCGCTGAAGGTGACCCAGGAGGACCACGTTGTCCCCTTCCTGGCCACCATCACCCTGCTGTGCGAGATGGTCCTGTGGGGCACCAAGATGGCCAACCATCATCTACTGGTGTCACCATCACCCACTGGCATCACTACCATCATCTACTGGTGTCACCATCACCCACTGGCATCACCACCACCACCCACCAGTGTCAACACCGTCACCTGCTGGTGTCACCATCACCCACTGGTGTCACCTCCACCCCCCACTGGTGTCACCAGCCCCGTCCTTACCGGCCCCGCCAGCTGCTTGAAGAGCTGCTTGAAGCTCTCCTCGATTTGACTTTCAGAGAGAACTTTCTGAGGGGGGAAAAAAAAAGGGCCCGTGGGGTAAACGGGCGGCACCGCAGCGTCCCCTGGGGTCACCCCACCCCCTCCCCCTCACCTCGTCCGGCAGCGTCGCCTGGATCTTGTCGTCCATTTCCCTGAGGAGAAGAAAAGGGATTGACCTCAGGAGCCCCCGGGCTCGTTAGCGCTAACGAGGTGTCTCGTGGAACGGGTTGAGTTGGGTCATCTGGTTCTACCCCCCCCAGCCATGGGGACATCTCCTCCTAGAGCAGCTCCGGCCTGGGCTTGAACCCACCCTGGTGCCCTTTGTCACCCACTGGTGTCTGTTGACACCCCCTGATGCCCTTTGTCACCCCCTGATGCCCTCTGTCACCCCCTAGCTCCGCAGCGCGCCCCCTCGTGCCCCAGTGTGCCCCCCCGCTTCGATCTCCGCGGCCGCCGGATCCGCTCACCCACCCTCCCACCATCACTGCCCCTCACTGGCTGCAAGACCAGTGGCTCCAGACTATTCTGTCTGTGGCCCTCACAGAGATCACTGAAACCCATCAGGGCTGAAGCACCCCAGCTGTGGCTCCAGGCAAGCTCCTTCTTGTCATGAGCAATCCTGGCACCTAGTGCCCAAGGCCCCACAGGGAAAAAGACTTTGCTTCAGAGCAGAGACACAGACAAAACCAGCTAAATGTCTTCTTCTAGCTCTAGAAGCACAAACTCAGGATGAAATGCCCAAACTTACTAAACTGAAAACACCTCCCCAGCTTGGAGAAAGTAGATCCTTCCCTGTCAGCTTTCTGGTGTCCTGTCTAATGATGGGAGAAGAAAAAGTCATAACTGTGGTCAACTCTTTTTCTAGTAGAAGAAATTTCCCTGCTGGAACAAAGTGTCTCTACCCAGCAGGGGAAGGAACATCAGTGATGACTTCAGCCTTGGGCTGTTCCTCTGCTGCTGAGCTGGGCTGGGCTCCTGGGACACAGGGAGCTCCTGGGACCATGGGAGGGCAGAAAGCAGAGACAGCTCTGCCCAGGAGCAGCTCCTCTGCCAAGCACAGCAGGGCTGGGGGCACTGCCTGCAGGACCCAGGGAGGGTCAAGAGAGGCAGAGAGAAGGGAAAGGCAGCGTGGTGTGGGAGAAACCTTAACACTGTAAGTCTCTGTGCACAGGGCACTGTTCTTTAATATGAGGGTCATAGATCACTGGAATAGGTTGCCCAGAGAGGTGGTGGAGACCCCATTCCTGGAGACATTCAAAGCCAGGCTTGATGAGGCTCTGAGCAGCCTGACCTAGTTAGAGATGCCCCTGCTTATTGCAGGGGTGTTGGACGAGATGACCTTTAGAGGTCCTTTCCAACCCAATACATTCTATGATTCTGTTCTATGATTAGTAAGCAGAGACATCTGCAACTAGATCAGGTGGCTCAAAAAGCCCCCTCCAGCCTGACCTTGAATGTTTCCAGGGATGGGACATCTACCACCTCTGGGCAACCTGTTCCTGTGTGTTGCCACGCTCAGCATAAGAAGTTTCTTCCTTATATCTAGTCTGAATCTCCCCTCTTTTAGTTTAAAACCATCACCCCTTTTCCTACTGTTACAGACCCTACTAAAAAAAAAATCTGTCCCCATCTTTCCTGTAGCCCCCCTTTAAGCACTGAAAGGCCACCATAATGTCTCTCCAGAGCCTTCTCTTCTCCAGGCTGAACAACGCCAAGTCCCTCAGCCTGTCCTCACAGCAGAGATGCTCCAGATCTCCGATCATTTTTGTGGCTCTCCTCTGGGCCAGCTCCAGCAGGTCCATGTGCTCCAAGGGCTTCCCAGTCATTATCCCCAGTAGCAGTTTCAGTCCTCATGGCCAGAGGGGGTTGTGCTGGCTGGAATATCGAAATTTCAAAATTTGGAATTTTGAAATTTCAAAATTTGGAATCTCAAAATTTCAAAATTTGGAATTTCGAAATTTCAAAAGTTTCCAAACGCGGCGATTTCAAGCGGGAAATGTTGCGAGGGGCTCACTGCTGGCTGGGCTCGGCCTCGCTCTGCTGGGTGGCACTGAAGCTCTGCATGGCCTGCACTTCCTCCTCCTCCTCGTCCTCGCTGGAAGCCTCTTCGGCGGCGTGGGGGGAGCGCGGGGGAGGGGCGGCCGCCGTCCCGTCCGCTTTCTGCATCGACGGCTTCTGGCAAATGTATTTGGGGTCCCGGCCCAGGCTGCAGATTTCTTCTAGGAGCTGCTCCCACGATGTTAAAAAACAACAAAGAATTGAAAGTTCAGAAAGAAAAAGAAAGAAACAAACAAAAGAAAAAAAAAAGAGTTTCAAAATATTTGGGGGTTGTGTTTAAAAATTTAGAAATTAAACGAAGGTTTTAGACCCCAAATTGCCAATTCCCATTCCCCCCTCCCCAAATTTCCAATTCCCCCCCTCCCCAAATTCCCAATTCCCCCCCTTCCCCAATTCCCAATTCCCACCTCCCCAAATTCAGTCCAATTCCCGCTCCCCCAATTTCAATTTCCCTCCCCAAATTTATTCCAATTCCCCCTCCCCAAATTTCCAATTCCCATTCCCCCAAATTTCCCATTCGCAGGGGGGGAAGGGCCACATCCCCAGGCGGCAGGGGGGGGGGGCGGGTGTTGCACAGGAGGGGCTGAAAGAAGCCCTGAAGGGTGAGAAAAGCAGGGTAGGGACTCGGAGCGATATCACCGAGGCCCACTGAGCTGCCCCCTCCCAGCCAGGGCCACCCCTGGGGTGCAGGAGCATGTCTTGCCCTGCCTCAGGGAAACCCCCGTGAGCTCGGGGAGCCCAAGCCTTCCCTCCATGCCCCATCCCACCCCACAGCCTTGCTTGAGCAAATCCCTTGGCCACCCCGATAGCAGGTGCCAGACATCCTTCCTCTTGTGGGCTCACCCCACCAGCCCGGGGGGCGTCAAGCCTCCCACTGATACCAGCTTCATCTTTGTGGTACTATGAGGAGCAGAGGGTGAGGAGGCCAACACCTCTGAGATCCAGGGCAGTTCCCACTGCACCCCTTCCCACGAGCAGCGGGGCAGATGCATCATCACCCCCCCTGCTGCCTGCCTGGCTCTGGGGTGGGAGGAGGATGGAAATAACCCTGCTCCACGGCTACTACCCCGGTACGGAATTACCCTTGCTGGTTCTCATCCCACGTCAT
The DNA here is from genome assembly GCA_024336885.1 of Actenoides hombroni. NCBI lineage: Eukaryota > Metazoa > Chordata > Aves > Coraciiformes > Alcedinidae > Actenoides > Actenoides hombroni. Next base: position 5,089,063 of record WUAM01010367.1, on the reverse strand, counting down.
CATAATCACTTCCCCCTCCCGTGCAAACACGCCTGAGACTTCCGGAAAAAAGAGGGAAAGATGTGGTTTGTGAGCAGTCCCCTCCCTCCGCCGCACGGCGACAACCCCCGCCTCCGCCGCCGCCCGCCGCCCCGCAGCCGCGGGAGCCCTTCGCGCCCAGCCACGGCAGCGCCTTCCACCTGCCCGAGCCCCAGCACGCCGCCGCGCTCTACTACGCCAGCTCCACGCTGCCGGCGCAGCGGGTGAGCTCCCCGCTGCCCGCCCAGCCCGGCGGCTCCCCCACCAAGCTGCCGCGGGCCGGCTCCGCCGCCGAGGGCGCCGCCTACGCCACCGCGCAGCGCCTCTCCTCCCCGAAGCAGTCCCCCAGCCGCCTGGCCAAGTCCTACAGCACCAGCTCGCCCATCAACATCGTCGTCTCCTCGGCGGGACTGTCGCCGTCCCCCATCCGAGTGACCTCCCCGCCCACCGTCCAGTCTAACATTTCCTCCTCTCCTATCCACCAGTTAAGCTCCACCATCGGCACTTACGCCACCCTGTCGCCTACCAAGCGGCTGGTTCACGCTGCCGATCAGTACAGCAAGCACTCCCAGGAGCTGTACGCCACCGCCACCCTGCAGAGACCCGGCTCCCTCGCAGGTAAATCGCGGCCCGGCAGCGCCCGGGGGCCGGGGGGGGGGGGGAGACGCGGGGTCCCGCCGCGCCCGCGGAAGGGGGGGGTTGGGGGGGGGGGCGGGGGGGGGGGGGGTGTTTCCCCGCTGGGCTGGGGGCGGCCCGTCGGGGTGCTCCTGTCCCAACGGGGCGCGAACACAATGCACCAAAAATGGGCTGAAATGAACCAAAAAGAGTGAAAATGCACTAAAAATGGGCTGGCGTGAACTGAAATAGACTGAAAATGCACCAAAAATGGGCTGGAATGAATCAAAAAGAGGGAAAATGCACCAAAAATGGGCTGGAGTGAACTGAAATAGACTGAAAATGCACCAAAAATGGGCTGGAATGAATGAAAACAGTGAAAATGCACCAAAAATGGGCTGAAATGAACCATAAAAAGTGAAAATGTACTACAAATGGGCTGAAATGAACTGAAATAGACTGAAAATGCACCAAAAATGACCTGGAATGAATGAAAATAGACTGAAAACGCACCAAAAATGAGCTGAAATGAATTAAAACACTCTAAAAAGTAGCAGAAGTGGGCTGAAATGAATCAAAATGCACTGAAAATGCCCCAAAAATGGGCTGAAATGAACCAAAATAGACTGAAAATGCCCCAAAAATGGGCTGGAGTGAATAAAATAGACTAAAAATGCCCCAAAAATGGGCTGAAATGAACCAAAAAGAGTGAAAATGCACTAAAAACGGGCTGAAATGAACTGAAATAGACTGAAAATGCACCAAAAATGACCTGGAATGAATGAAAATAGACTGAAAATGCACCAAAAATGGGCTGAAATGAACCAAAAAGAGTGAAAATGCACTAAAAATGGGCTGGCGTGAACTGAAATAGAGAGCTCAGAGGGTCATGATCAGTGGCACAGAGTCCAGCTGGTGACCTGTAACTAGCGGTGCTCCCCAGGGGTCAGTACTGGGTCCAGTCTTATTCAACATCTTCCTCGCTAACCTGGATGAAGGGACAGAGTGTACCCTCATGAGGCAAGTTTGCTGATGAGAACGGAACTGGGAGGAGCAGCTGATACAGGGGAAGGCTGTGTTGCCATCCAGCGAGATCTGGACAGACCGGAGAGCTGGGCAAAGGGGAACCAAATGAAGTTCAACAAGGGCAAGTCCAGAGTTTTACACCTGGGGAGGAATAACACCATGCACCAGTACAGATTAGGGGTAGACCTGCTGGAAAGCAGCTCCACGAAGAAGGACCTTTGAGTCCTGGTGGACAATAAGCTATCCATGGAACAGCAATGTGCCCTTGTGTCCAAGAAGGCCAATGGTATCCTGGGGTGCAGAAAGAAGAGTGTGTCTAGCAGGTTAAGGAAGGTTTTCCTCCCCCTCTACTCTGCACTAGTGAGACCACATCTGAAGTAATGTGTTCAGTTCTGGTCTTCCCAGTTCAGGAGGGACAGGGAAATACTAAAGCGAGTCCGACAGAGAGCTACAAAGATGATGAAGGGACTGGAACATCTCTTATGAGGAAAGGCTGAGAGACCTGGGGCTGTTTAGCCTGGAGAAGAGAAGCCTGAGAGGGGATCTTCAGGGTGGCTGCCCCTTTGTTTGTCATCCTGCCTTTTGCAGCTGGAGGCTCACACAAGGACAGGACCAGGCCATGGCTCACTCCCATCCCCTCCCTCTGCAGCCACTCAGCCGGAGATTTCTGCAGCTTTCAACAAAGCCTCTGACCTCAGGACAAGGAAACACACACAGCCCCAGTCTGCACCGCGCTGAGGTCCCACAGGCAGCTGGAGCATCCCCACAGCCGTGGACAAGGAGAGCTCTGTGACATCCGCCCTCTCTCTGTCTGAAACTTTCCTGGAAATAAAATTTTCTGATTCATGAGCCATTTGCTTCTGCTTCTGGTTTCTGTGGTCTTTTGGGGTAGTCCTCTGGGGTTTTTACTTATTATTATCAAACAGTTCAGGCTGGAACAGACCTTTAAAGATCACCTTGTTCCAACCCCACCCTGCCATGAGCAGGGACACCTCCCTCTAGATCAAGCTACTCAAACCCTCTTGAGCCTGACCTTGAACACTTCCAGGGAGGGGGCTTCCATAACTTCTCTGGGCATCCTGTTCCAGTGTCTCACCACCCTCACAGTAAAGAATTTCTTCCTAATATCTAATAAGTCTACCCTCTTGCAGTTTAATACTGTTACCCCTTGTCCTGTCACTACAGTCCTTGATAAAACATCCCTTCCTGTCTTTCATCTAGGCCTCCTTTAAATACTGGAAGTTTGCACCCCCCAACATGATACACAAGATTTAGCAGTGACCTTGGTCTGCATAACAATCCTTAGTAGTAACTCTAAACATTGGGTGTTATCACTGCTAGAAGCAGACGCCGTCTGCAAAAATATGCCATTCACTTCAAAAAAGTGCAGTTTGTTAGAAGAGACTTAGCTGAAAAGTAACGTCACTGAACAGAATTAGTTCTGTTCTAACTCAAACCAGGACACCTCAATACTGAGCCCTGGGCAACACCACTTGTGACCAGCTGCCACCTGGTTTTAACTCCATTCACCACCACTCTTTGGGCCTGGCTAGCCATTCAGTTTTTCACCCAGAGAAGCGTACACCAGTCCAAACCATGAGCAGCCAGTTTCTTGAGGAGAATGCTATGAGAAATGATGTCAAAGGCTTTACTCAAGTCCAGGTAGACAACATCCACAGCCTTTCTCTCATCCACTAGGCAGGACAGGAATGCAGGCTAATTTAGTGTGCTTGTCATTTACCTGACAATGAGCAGGGGTGGGAGGATGAACATTTTGCTTATCTGGCCAAGACACAGCACAGATGTAGGAATTTTTACAACCAGTTGACTCTTGTTATCTTGTGCCATCTGCCGCTACCAGGAAGAGTTGCCTGTCTGTCACTGTTTATACTGGGAGCAGAGAGATGCAGCAACACACAAATTCAGCAAGAGAAGGCCAATTTATCTCCCACTTTGCCTGTCTTTGGCTCATAGAGGTAGAGCAGAGAGCTGGGAGCACCCCTGGCCCAGCCCAGGCTCCATCAGCAGCCCCAGCCCTGCCTTCTGATCCTGGGGGCTGCTGAGCCCCACAGCTGCATCAGAGGTGGGTGCTGGAGGGAGAGGGACACTCAGGCAGGGAAAAGAGCCTGGGGCCATGTCCTGCCTCCCTCAGCACCCAGCTCGCTTCTCAGCAGAGCTGTATGGTGGCCAGTGCCCTGTCCTTTCTGCCCCCACCATCGTGCCATGTCTCACCTCTGACAGTCCGGTGCTGGGGAGCACCGAGGGCAGAGCTCCTCACCCAGTTGCTCTTGTTTCTGTGCTGGTACCCACACATGTATGTCCCTGTGCTCTGTAAAGGAAAACAGGCCCTTCAGATGATTAGCTAAGTTACAAGTTAGAGAAGCATAGGACATTACAGAATAATGGCCGATTAACAGAATGCAGGTGCTGTAGAGTATGATCTTAAGACCATGGGAGTGCTTTTCATTGTCTCCCGTAGAGCCCTTACCATGGCTGGTTTAAACCCAGTCCAGCTGAGCGAATAATGGTTATGAAGAGATTAGGTTTCTATTATATATGTCACGATAATAGATGGGGAGTCAACTTAGGGTAAGCGTTTTCTTCAAGGTTAACTACTTTTAGGTAAGGTATAGATCAAGACAAAAAAACACAACCACCCCTCCCCCCTAGAGAAAACACCAAAAAACACAAAAAAACCACCCACTCAACACAAGCCACCAATGCCAGCAATAAACATCAGACCACAGAGCACACCAACCTCTTCCCTGACACCCCCCTACTCTCCAAAGTGCTCTGGCATTCTTTTCACCTGCTCATTCCAGAGTCAGATGCTGGGTCTGCCATTGCTTCCGGTACCTAAGCTACAAAGAGACGAAAAGTCACTGTTGTGCTTGCTGGGAAACACCATCCCTGTGATCCTCCTCCTCCGTGCTGCCCTCACTCACCTCTAATGTTCATCCCTTTCCAATGGAGGCCTGCACAGCACCTGCAAAAGCAAATGGAAATGCTGAAACTAGTTGACAGACTTTGCTCTTAAAACATCAGCCCAGCTTACAACCGCTTCACCTTCACAAACTACTCCTGTGTGAGCCTCCATCCCTCAGGGCCTCCTGGCAGCATCTGTCAAAAACAAAACCAAAGGCATAGACTGAGATACTGCCTGCAAAACACCAGCCCCACGATGATCCTCCTCCTCACGACTACACCAGTTCACCTCAGTAGCTCAGCTGAGTCCAAGGGCAGCCAGCACAAGACTCGCAAGAACACTGGGAAATTCTTAGCCTAATTATCATACAACACTCCGCTCTTAAACATCAGTCCAGCCCACAACTACATCACCTTCGGAGGATCCCACACTGGAGTAGGTAGATGTGCCCAAAGGAGGTTGGGTTGAAGTCCTCCAGCAGGACAAGAGCCTGTGAACTCAAAGCCTCCTGGAGCTGGAGTAAGAAGGCTTTGTCAATAGGCTCCCCTTGATCAGTCAGCCTGTAGTAGACACCAACCACAAAGTTTCCTTTGTTGCCTCGGTCTCTAATTCTTGCCCATGAGTTTTCAACCTCATGGCTCTACTTCAGAGACAGCTCTTCAAACTCTCCATTTCTTGATGTAGAGGGAAATGCCTCAGCCCCTCCTTCCTTGCCTTTCCATTCTGAACAGCCTATACCCATCTATAGCTGCACTCCAGTCGTGAGACTTGTCCCACTAAGTTTCAGGAACGGTAACCAAGTGGCAGCTTTCTAGCAGCACAGTGGCTTCCAGTTCCTCCTGTTTGTTGCCCATGCTGCATCCATTGGTGTACAGATCCATGAAGCAGTAAAGACACAAGGGTTCTTGATGTGTTAGAAACCACAAAAGCATCTGAGAACAGTCATGTATGAATTAAGGCTTCTCCCCAAAAAGAGTTGGCGGATTCAATATCCCCACTGTAGCACATCTAAACCAATGCATGCAGCATGGGCAACAAACAGCAGGAAAACTATGACATAGTTGCCATCACAGAGGCATAGTGGGATGACTGGCACAACTGGAGTGCTACAATGGATACTGGGAACAAGAAACAGCTGACTGTCCTGACTAAACTTTCAGAGAAGTATGCCATTGGGGGGCAGATGAGAGTTCAAGATCAAAAGGTTCCAGTTGCTGCTGAAACAGTGCATCAACAACAATATTGGACCAACTGATATTCTGTAGCTCCTATCCAGAAGCTGATTCATCAGTTAGAGGGTCAAAGGGTGTTTAGCAAAACTTTCTCACCCTTTAACAGTCCCATATGGCCACTGTGAAAATCTGTTGCGGAATGGAAGCTAAAAGTGAACTATTGTGGCCTGAATGCTGTACTGGATGTTGTAGAATTACAGTATGAATTGGAGTCAAAGGCAGGTAAGTGGCATGCTACCACTGACATTGCTAATTTTTTTTTACCCTGTAAGAGCCTGGCTATCGTGTGTCTCAAACCTTGTGTGCTGATAAGGTCTGGAAAGACCTGTATGAAAGGAAGAGGTGTTGACTGCTTTTAATGTCTCTGTGCTCCCCCTTTGGCTCCTTGCAGACATGTGTTAACAAAAGGAAGATACAGGTTCTGCATAGGTGAGACTCTGTCTTTTCTGTAGTTAAGTGCTCCTGCTGACTGTGTCATGGGGGAGGTTGATGTCAGGCGTCACACTACTTGTAGCTCATGGAGCTCATGCAAATCAACACCACTTCCTGTGGAAATTAGGAATGCCACCCAGATACCTCAAGGGTGCCATGTCGCTGCCCTCGGCATGCCGGGAGCTGCAGTCGCGGGGTACGGGGCTTCCTGTTCACCATGTTGGTGTCTCTCGGAATGCCGGGAGCTGTAGTCCCGGGGCACGGGGCTTCCTGTGCACCATGTTGGTGTCTCTCGGCATGCCGGGAGCTGTAGTCCCGGGGCACGGGGCTTCCTGTGCGCCATATTGGTCGCCCTCGGCATGCCGATAGCAGTAGTTCCGTGGCACGGGGCTTTCTGTGCGCCATGTTGGTCGCCCTCGGATCGCCGGGAGCTGTAGTCGTTGGTCACGGGGCTTCCTGGGTACCATATTGCACAGGAAGCCCCGTGCCCCAGTACTACAGCTCCCGGCATGCCGAGGGCCCAAACATGGCTCACAGGAAGCCCCGTGCCCCGGGACTACAGCTCCCGGCATGCCGAGGGAAAACAATATGGTGCCCAGGAAGCCCCGTGACCAACGACTACAGCTCCCGGCGATCCGAGGGCGACCAACATGGCGCCCAGAAAGCCCCGTGCCACGGAACTACTGCTATCGGCATGCCGAGGGCGACCAACATGGCGCACAGGAAGCCCCGTGCGCTGGGACTGCAGCTCCTGGCATGCCGAGGGCACAAATATGGCGCACAGGAAGCCCCGTGCCCTGGGACTACAGCTCCCGGCATGCCGAGGGCACAAATATGGCGCACAGGAAGCCCCAAAAAAAAATAAAGTTTTTCTAACATTTTCTTCATGCACCCCAATGGATCATCTTGTACACACCCTGGTGTGCGCACACCCCACTTTGGAGACCACTGATCTGTGAAACTGTGTGCATTAGGCTGTGTGTTAGAAAAAAAACCAACCATACACTCTGAAACTGATGCAGACTTATGTAGCTACATCTCTTGACTGATGTGCAGTGTTGACATTGTTTCTCAACTCACACAGGTGAGTTGTGACCAGGTGAATGATCTGCTCAGCCTGGTGGCAGAGCTGAAAGGTTAAGGAGTATCAGGAATTGTAAGAGGGAGATAGATTGGTGGAGCCACACCCTGAGGCAAAGACAGCAGATGGAGTCTCCACAGGAAGCAGAGGATCCCCTCCCCCTTGCCACCAAGGAGGGGATCTAAGAGACCAGGGGCAATAGAAACAGGTCCTTGCTTGGGGAGGCAGTTGAATCCCCTCCCGGCCTCCCTCACCTTCCCAGTTGCCCTTACGCAACAGGTACGGGGCTCGGGAACTTGAGGGACAGGCGAATTAGGATGTAGATGAAGGTCCATCCAGGGGGTTGCCTAGGGTGAGTCAGCCAGCCCCACTCATTAGGATTGCTTCTGTTAAGAAAAAAAGGAGGGTAATTGTTGTAGGTGATTCCCTTCTAAAAGAAAAAGAGGGCCCCATATGCTGTCTGGATCCATCCTCTTCTCCAGGCTAAACAGCCCCAGGTCACTCAGACTTTCCTCGTAAAAGAGATGTTCCAGTCCCTTAATCAACCTTGTAGCCTTCTGTTGGACTGTCTCCAGTAGTTCCTTGTCTCTCTTGAACTGGGGAACTTGCAAACTTGCTGAGGGTACACTCTATCCCTTCATCCAGGTCATTGATGAATATGTTGAACAAGACTAGACCCAGCACTGACACCTGGGGAACAGTACTTTCAACAGGCCTCCAACTTTTCTGATGACACAAAACTGGGAGGAGTGGCTGACACACCAGAAGCCTGTGCTGCCATTCAGCAAGATCTGGACAGGCTGGAGAGTTGGACAGAGAGAAACCATATGAAATTCAACAAGGGCAAGTGTAGGGTACTACACCTAGAGAGGAATAACCCCATGCACCAGTACAGTTTAGGGGCTGACCTGTGGAAAAATACATGGGAGTCCTGGTGGACAATAGGATGACCATGACCCAGCAATGTGCCCTTGTGGCCAGGAAGGCCAATGGCATCCTGGGGTGTATCAAGAGGAGTGTGGCAAGCAGGTAGAGGGAGGTTCTCTTCCCCCTCTACTCTGCCCTGGTGAGGCTGTATCTGGAGTACTGTGTCCTGTTCTGGGCTCCCCAGTTCAAGAAGGACAGGGAACTGGACATGGTACAGCAAAGGGATACAAAGATGATTAAGGGACCATTGTTGGCCAGCTCCACATGGCTGCCTGACCGCCTCTCCCTTCACTGTCTGTCTGTCGGTTTGTGCTCACTCTGTGGCCATGGACTGTTCCCAGGGCCCAGCTGTGGGTGCAGGGCTGCTTCCTCAGCCCAGCATGGTCCCGCAGAAGCCCACAGATGAGAGCCCAGAGGAGAAGAACCCCCTGCAGAAGAAATCAGAGGAGCTGAACCGCAGCCCTGAGGAAGAAGATGAAGAGGACAAAGAGGATGAGGTCGAGGAAGGTGAGGAGTAGGATGAGATGGAGGAGGAGGATGAGATGGAGGAGGAGGATGATGAAGAGAAGAAGGCAGAAGAGGAGGATGAGGAGGAAGAAGAAGAGGAGGAGGAAGAAGATGAGGGAGAAGAGGAGGAGGAGGAGGATGAGGATGATGAGGACGAAGAAGAGGAGGAGGACGAGGAAGGTGAAGCTGTAGCAGACCCTTCTGTCCTAGGCGAGCAGCCCAATCAGTGCCCCAAGTGTGGTCAGAGCTTCCCGCCCGGCTCGCAGCCGCTGAAGCACCGGTGCCCCCACCCCGGTGCCTGGCCCTTCGCCTGCGCCGGCTGTGGCAAGAGCTTCAGTCGCAGCCTGACACTCATTGCCCACTGGCACGGCCACAGCGGCAAGAAGCCCTTCGCCTGCGCCGGCTGCGGCAAGAGCTTCTGCCACGGCTCCCGCTTCTCCCCCACTTGCATGCCCCCGCCTCCGATTCCCTCCCCCCATCCCCTCATTTGCATGTCCCACCCACTCATTTGCATGCCCCAGCCTCTGATTCCATCCCTCCATCCCCTCATTTGCATGTCCCCCACCCTCATTTGCATGCACCGTCCCCTAGTTTGCATATCCCACCCCCTCATTTGCATGCTGCCCCCTCACTCCTGTCCTTCCCCTCACTTGCATGCCCCAGACCCTCATTTGCATAGCCCTGCCCACCACCCATACACCATTCTCATTTGCATCCCGCGACCATCATTTGCATGCTCCCCATCCCCCCATTTGCATATCAACACCCTCATTTGCATATCAACACCCTCATTTGCATAACACCACCCATAAACCTGCTTTCTCCCACCCTCGTTTGCATACCATGGCTCTCATTTACATACAGCACCCCCCCTCATTTGCATACCACCCCATCCCCCGACCCTTCATTTGCATGCCACACCCCCCTCATTTACTTATCCACCCCACTCCGGCCGCTACCTCCCATTCTCATTTGCATACTCCCCGTTCTCATTTGCATACTCCCGTTCTCATTTGCATACTCCCGTTCTCATTTGCATACACCCCCCCATTTGCGTACCCCTCCTATGAATTTTTAAAAAGGATTCAACTTTTCATTGGAGACTTTAACAGCGGAGAAGGAAAAGTTACCGATGTATTGCCTCCCCCCCCGCGCCCCCCTTCTCCCTCTGGCAGAGGACACCGCGTTGTCTGCCGCCATTCAGGGCCACACGGGTTTCTCCCCGGAGCAGGGTCCGGCCTCCACAGCAGCTCTGCTCCTACATTTTAACCCGGCCTAAGTTGTCCCTGTCCGGACTCGGTGCTGGATGCACCGAACCCGGCGAAGGGAGGGGGTGCCAGCCCTTGGCGTGTCAGCGCAGCTCGCTGCCCGCTCCCAGCACGACTGGGTTCTGTGCCAAGCCAAGGGAGGGATCCTGGGGCTGCTCGGCACCTTCGGGGATCGAGCGAGCAGATGGGTGACTGCAAATGTTCAGCTGGTCTCGGTGCTTCGGGCTGAGAGCTGATCAGAGGCCAGGAATCACCTAAGGGCAGGCTCTAGCGAGAGTGCTGTGAATCACATTGAATATTTCCACAGCATAAAACGCTGAGTGGGAAAGTCTGCAGGAGGGAGTCACTGGGAGGAGGGCTGTGCAAAACCCCTACCCCAGCCAGCCCCTGGGACTGTGCATGGTCGCAAAAGGAGCAAAGGAGCATCTATAGTCAGGGTAGGAACTGCTTCAAAAATCATTTCCGGTGCAGTTGGCGGTCTCCAAGCGAGCGTCCTGCGCTCTCCAAGCGAGCATCCTTCGCTCTCCAAGCGAGCATCCTGCGCTCTCAGCAGGGTTGGACTTGGACAAAACCCTGCTCGGGGCCCTGGAAGCAGATCTTGCAGATGGGGCCGGCCCCGCCGGGGTGGCTGCCGCTGCCGCTCTCGCTGCTGCACACCGAGCGGGTCTCGGGCTTGTCGCCGGCGGCGGCCCCCGCCTCGGCGCGGCCGCTCTCCGAGCCGCCCCTCCGGCCCTCGCCGGCGCCGGGGCCGCCGCTCTCTCCCTCCTCTGGGGTGCCCCCGCTGGCCTCCCCGGCTCCGGCCGGCAGCTCTAGCGGGGCGACGGCGTCTCGCCGCGGCTCCCCGGCCGGGAGGACGACGCTCCCCCCGGCGCAGCTCATGCTCGCGCCGGCCCGGGGCACTCGCTCGCCGCGGGCGGGACAAGAGAGAGCGGCGCGGGCTCCCGCTTCGCCCCGCCGCGGAAGGTGACCCTCCGGGCCACCTCCCTCCGCCGCGCTCCGCCAGCCGCCTCCGGAGCCGCGCCGCCGCCGCGCGCCCGCCGGCAGGTGGCGCGCGCCTGCCGCTGCCGCCGCCGTGTAGGCCCCGGGGCAGGGCGACATTCACGGCCCCCTGCCCGCTGGCCGCCCCGCGGAAGGAAGGCACTCGCGGGCGGAAGGAAGGCACCGGGGGCCGCCGCGCCGCTCCCGCTACACAGCAAACGTGGCCTGCTGCGCCACGCCGCCCTGCCGCCGCCGCCCCTGCCCCGGGCTGACGGCGGGAGGAGCCGCCAGCGGCTCGCTCGCGCCCGTGCGGGGGTATGTCACTTCACCCCCCCCAGTGCCTGGCAGACCCCCCCCCCCCCCTCGCTCTCCGGTGCCCCCCCCGGGGTTGATTGTTCCTCCTCCTTCCCCGAGATAAGGAGGTGGCTTTTTCTCCTGGTCCCCCAGCTCTGCTTCCTCCCGGGAGATAAAACCTTCCCTGGGGAGCCGGGGGGGTGTCCGAGCTCTGCCCCAGGGAGTCGTTTTTGGGGTGAAATCGCTGGGGTTTGGGAGGGAAAAGGGGTGGGTTTGGAGGTGGAGGCACCGCCGGGTCCCCGCTCGGGTCGCAGGCGCTGCTGCGATTCCTTCCTCGAGGTGCAAAAACCCAACTCCACCGGCCAAAAAAAACCAAACCAACAAACCCCCAAACCTGCTGGATTTTGCAAACAGCCCCCAAATCAACCCCTGCGAAACCAAGGTGGCCCCGGAGCTGTCACAGCCCGGGCTGAGGTGACGAAGCCGCGATGCCACCGCCGCTCCCGGAGAGCGGGTGACACCGCTTGGCTCCCGGTTCCCCAGGGGTCTCGGGGCTGGGCTTTCACTGGTGGCACTGGGGTGGCTCCTCCATCTGTCACCTCCCAAAATCAAGCTCTTGGGGGTGGATTCGAGGCTGGAAATGGGGAAATAAACAGGGATTTGGCGACCGCTGTCACGCCACGGCGACCGGTGCCGCGTCTCGGCGAGAGGGGGGGTTTGTGGGGCAGTTCCCAGGCGGGTTTGGGCTGGTTCGGGGGCTTGGGGGGGGTTGGGGGCCATTTTGGGGCAGTTCGGGCCATTTTGGGGCAGTTCGGGGCAGTTTTGGGGCACCTTGGGGCATTTGGGGGCAGTTTGGGGCAATTCAGGAGCAGTTCGGGGCAGTTTTGGGGCAATTCGGGGCAGTTTGGGCCATTTTGGGGCAGTTTTGGGGCATTTGGGGGCAGTTTGGGGCAATTCAGGGGCAGTTTGGGGTCTTTGGGGCAGATTTGGGGCAGTTCGGTGCAGTTTTGGGGCAATCCAGGGCAGTTTGGGGCAGTTTTGGGGCCATTTGGGGCAGTTTGGGGCAATTCAGGGGCAGTTCGGAGCAGTCTTGGGCAGATTTGGGGCAATTCAGGGCAGTTTGGGGCAATTCAGGGCAGTTCAGGGCAGTTTTGGGGCAATTGGGGGCAGTTTGGGGCAATTCGGGGCAGTTTTGGGGCAATTGGGGCACTTGTGGGCAGTTCCGGTGCCGACACCGCTGCCCGGGCAGGAGGGACGTTGGCAGTTCCCGTGCCCCATGAAAGCGGCCTGTGCTGTGAGTACCCCCCCCCGGGCCGGGCCATCGCGACAGAGGGGGGGATATCGCGACAGGAGGGGCTATGTCGCGACACAGAGGGGGCGATATTGCAACAGGAGAGGGTACGCCGGGGGACCCCCCCCCCACCTCCGGCGTGTGTGTCAGGTGCGGCCCCCTCCGGCCCCCCCCCCCCCCCCAGTGCCACCCCCCAGATGGGGTTGACACCTGAGATGTCCCCGTCTCTCCGTCTCCCCGCCAAGGTTGAACAACGCCCCGGTCCACGGTTACGAGCAGGATGTGGGCTCCAAGACCACCATGCGCCTCTTCTACCCAGAGTCTGCCCACTTCAACCCCAGGACGGAGAACGACCCCGACACGTTGCTGGTGCTGGTGCCCTTCAAACCCATGGACTTCCAGTGGATGGAGGCCATCCTCAACGACAAGAAGAGGGTAAAAACGTGGTGGGGAACCGAGTCCAACCCTTCTCAGGGCTCCAACCTTCATCCCACCCCCACCCTTGGGGACCTTCCTCTCTTACTGGGACGCCGCTGGGCATCTCTTGCAGGTTCGGAAAGGGTTTTGGAAACAGCCGCCGTTGATCTGGGACGCCGACCCGGAGCGCGTGCGCATCCTCAACCCCTACTACATGGAAGTAACTGCTGCTAAACTGCTCAACCTCCCCATGAAGCAACCACGGAAGGTCAAGCAGGTAAGAGGTGGGAGTGGCTGGTCCTCCCGCACCCCCTTGAGGGGGGACATCTTCCTCCCCGGGCCCCCCACCCCCCCACCCACCCCCCCTCCCCCCTGCTGGCACGACCACCCCGCCTGTGGCTTCATCAAAGGCAAATCCTGCCTGACGAATCTAGTGGCTTTCTATAATAAGGTGACTACCTCAGTGGACAAGGGACAACCTATAGATGTCATCTATCTGGACTTTTGCAAGGCTTTTGACATGGTCCCCTACAACATCCTCCTCGCCAAGTTGGAGAGATATGGATTTGATGGGTGAACTGTTCAGTGGATAAGGAATTGGTTGGATGGTCGCATCCAGAGGGTGGTGGTCATGGCTCAATGTCCAGATGGAGATCAGTGACAAGTGGCGTCCCTCAGGGGTCAGTACTGGGACCTGTACTGTTTAATATTTTCATAAATGATATTGACAGCAGGATAGAGTGCACCATCAGCAAGTTTGCAGATGACACCAAGCTGAGTGGTGCTGTGGACAGGCTGGAGGGATGGGATGTCATGCAGAGGGACCTAGATAAGGTGGAGAGGTGGGACCAGGTGAACCTCATGAGGTTCAACAAGACTAAGTGTGGGGTCCTGAACCTGGGCTGGAACAACCCTCACTATCAATACAGGCTGGGAGACGAGGTGCTGGAAAGCAGCTCTGCAGAAAAGGACGTGGGGGTGTTGGTGGATGAGAAGCGGGACATGAGCCAACAGTGTGCACTTGTAGCGAAGAAGGCCAATTGTATCCTGGGCTGCATCAAGAGAAGTGTGGCCAGCAGATCGAGGGAGGTGATTCTGGGGGGGGGGGGGGGGGGGGTGGGATGTCTCCCCCCGCCCCCCCAGCCTGGTCCTTACCGCTCCGGGTGCTAGTGCTGGTTCTGCCCTTGCCCACCACCGCCTTCCTCTCTTCTCTCTGCTTTCAAAAACTCCAAAATGAGAGTTAAAAAAAACAAAAAACCCAAAAAAAACCTCCTACCTCCAACATGGGGGAGCCGCTGGGTCCTAATGCCACACCTGAGCCGGCCCCTTCCTCCTCCTCCTCCTTCTCCTCCTCCTCCTCCCCCCAAATTGCTGCCTGTGGGAGGGGGGATAAGAATAATTACAAAAATGCTAATAAATCAATAAGCAGATATCGATGCCATGGTCATCAGGGCTGGGGTGGTTTGGTTTGGTGGTTTGGGGTTTTTTTTTTTCCCAACCGGATGAATTTTCAATCGGTTGTAAGAATAAAAAAAAAAAAAAGGATTTGGTGCAGCGCCGAGCACGGCAGCAGGGTTTAGGGAGAGGAAAGGATCACGTCAGGGCATCGCTCCACAAACCCCGGGTTGCTTTTTCTGGGGAAAGGACGAAAAACCCCCAAACTTTGGGATGCTGGGAGCCCCAGCACCCTTCCTGCCTCCCGGCTCCGCCTGAGCTCTCCATCTACCCCCGGGGATGATGCCGCAGCCCCGCAGCGGGTTCAGACCTTTATCCCGGGATGGAAAGGGAAGAAAAAAAAAAGAAATGTTTGTTTTTTTTTGAACAGGGGGGGGGGGGGGGGGGGGGGGGGGGGGGGGGGGGGGAGGGAACGGACGACGAAGACGGGGGACGGGGGACTAAGGTGTAATTTATTTTGACGCATTTTATGTCTGTATAAATATTTGTATTTAGTTTATAATTTAAGCAGAAGGTACTTTTTTGTTTTGCTTTTTTTTTTTTTTTTCCAAAAGGTTGTATAGAATAATACTTCCAGCATCCTACGTGCGGTCCGCCTAGTTCACCGTTTCTGTCGTTGCTGTTGCTGTTGTTGTTGTTGTTGTTGTTGTTGTTGTTTTAGGGTTTTTCTATGGGGTGTGAAGTGGTGTAGCCTAGTGTTCTCCTCCGCTCTGCCATAGCGCTGCCGTGCCTTCTTTGCAGACACACGCGCGTGTTAGGGCCGTTGGAGGTGCCCACAGATGCACTAGCTGGCCTGTCATATTTATCCACCGTAATTTATTGCAATACGGGGACAAGTGAATGACCGTTTCAACTCTCTTCATTTCGAAGCGGGGAGGTTGTGGGAACTAGAGAGCTGCATCTAACGCCTCCACCCGCCCCCACTCGTAGGCTACCGGAGAATAAGGTTTTCTTTTATGATGCCTCTCGTCCGTGGCTCCTCCCCCCCCTTCTTCCCCCCCCCCCCACCCCCCCCCCGCCCCCCGCCCTCCCTCCCGCCTTGCTGTCCCACCTCCACAGCTCCTGTGCTCCTCAGCGGCACTGCCGCGGGTGCAGCCCGAGCAGCCCATCTCTGCTGGCATTAAAAAAATATATATTAATAGACAATCTAAGCTGGCAGGTAGAAACTTTTTTAAAGGCCACTCAGAAATGATTCAAAAATATTAATAGAAAAGCCCAAGATAACACTTAAATGCCTTTACAAAATAGGTTAGCCCTGAAGTTGCTATTGGTTAAAGAACAAGGGGTGTGTGGATACCTTAAATTAGACAAGGAACACTGTTGTATCCACATCCTAAACGCCACTGATGATCTACAAGAAAAAGTAGAAAAAATGAGAAAAGTAGCAGAAGATAACAGAACAATTAGAGACACAGTGGAAAATAATTTGCTCAATAAAATTTTTCAGAAATTATGAGGATACTCTCTAAAAGGATGGTTAGCCACATTGCTAGAAGGAATAACATCTGTAATCATAATCATAATGATCATAGGGTTTTGCATAAAGTGTGTGAAAATAGCCATTGATAAATCTATACTGAAATAGTTAAAAAGCTAACTACTTCCAAAGGGGGAAATGATACCAGAAACTTAAATAATTCTATCCTTGTAAATTTGATCTAATATTGTATTTAAAATGTCTAGCTGATGAGTAGATGTTCTAAATGAGACCAAACTCGTCTTTAAATCAGGAAAGCAAAAACTTAGCTGGCTCATGTTCAGTCGGCTGTCAATCAACACCCCCATATAATAAAAGCACTGATTAACTCATCAACATTCTTGCGTTGACTATCATGACACCACAATAAATCAGCCTGGTTTGCCTGGAACAGTACTCCACGCAAGGAGAAAAAAACCACACAGAACTAAATTTTTTTTCATTTCAAGATTATAGAGCTTGCACTGACAACTAGACTGGTCAGTAGTCTTTGATTGCCTAGACAAGCATTAGATACTTCTTTCCTGCTCTCAGATATTAAATTACACAGATTTAGAAGGAGTCCTCTGCTGTTGTTACAGGGTGGGAAATAAAACCACAGAAACCCACAGACTATTAGGTGACTTTAGTCAGCAGTAGATACATGACTACAATTTCCTAACACAGAACACCATCTATGTATTTCCTGCTGCAGTAAAACTGATGTATGATTAAATTGATTCAGAAGCTCATTAAGACTACCACAAATAAACTCCAGAAACAGCATGTTCAAGTTGATTGCTACAATCCACAAAATTTCTTTGTACTGAGTTGCAAGCTACATTTTTGTTGTGTAGCTATAAGCTCTGGACAGACATCACTTCTCAAGATTTCCAAGTGTCATAGACTGTTGTGGGTTTTTTTAGATAATAGTAAAAAAGATAATAATAAGATAAGAAAAAAGATTTCTACCCATTTGCCCTTTCAGGTTATTTGGAGGAGGAAGTTGTCATTTACGCGTTCCAGGAACATCCTGGATTGCTGGTGCCTTGCTGTGTTATCTCTCCAGCAGATGTCAGGGTGGTTAAAATGCCCTACAAGGACCAAGGCCTGTGGACATGAAGCCATTCCTTTCTGCCTATGGAGTGTCTAAGCTTATTATCAAGTAAAACTTTGTGTTCAAAACAAAATCTATCAATTTACCATTCCTGGCTTCCAGAAACACCTCCTCAGAATGTTTGATGTTACAGCAGTCACACAATTAATATAACTGTTCATGATATGCCCATGTTACGTGACTTAGACTATTTCTACCCTTTCATCTTCAGGGAATTACACTGACAACATTCATGCCCTAACAACTGTTTTCTGTGGCAGAGTAACTGTCCTACCATGTCAGTGCTACATTGTTCCTAACTTACAGAGTAACCAGAAAATTGAGTTTTCACAATGCATCTCTCCAGTCTCAACAAACAAATGTCAGCAAGCAAAATTTGTAATCATAAGTTATGTCACTCATTACTGTTTCTTCTCCTCACTGTATAACCACGTTTAAAGAAGAAGAAGAAGAAGGAAAGGAGAAAGGAAAGGAGAAAGGAAAGGGGAAAGGAAAGGGGAGAGGAAAGGGAAGGGAAGGGAAGGGAAGGGAAGGGAAGGGAAGGGAAGGGAAGGGAAGGGAAGGGAAGGGAAGGGCCCGGCACCCCTCTCCGTTACCCGGCACCCTCTTCCGTTGCCCGGGACCCCCACACCTCCTGTAGTCCCTTCCGGTACCCGGGACCTCCCTCCACTCCCTGCCTCTCCTCCCGGTAACCGGCACCCGCTCCCCTCTGCCCTCTTCCCCTCCCCGTCTCCCCTCCCGGACCCTGCCGCTCTGTCCCGGCCGCCCCACGCCTTCCGGTGCCCCCGGGCCCGGTGCCCGGTGTGCTGCCCGCGGCCCCCAGCCCCTGACCCCCCGGTGCTGCCGCCCCGTCCCCGCCTCCTCCCGACAGCCCGGGGATCCCTCACTGCACCCCGGGACCGGGGGTTGCTGGCGGGGGGCTGCACCCTGAGCCCCCCCACTCTGTCCTGGGGCTGGGGCTGGCCCAGGGGCCCCACCACCCCGGGAAGGGACGGGAAGAGCTTTCGGGGGGTCCCCCCCCTGCCCGGTGCTCGCGTTCTGCTGCCCGCCCCAGTGGGGACGTCCCGTGAGGACACCCCTCAGGGTGCCCCACCGGCTCCTCTCCCTCTTCCTGAGCCGCCGAGGGGTGGGATCGGGGGTCCCCAAGCCCCTCCACGTCGTGTCCCCACGAGCGGCAGCGGCGGTGACCCGGAGGGCGAAGGTCGGGGTGCCTGCGGCCGGGCCCTGGCCCCGCGTCGAGGTCGCCGGGTTCCTTCCCGGTGCCTTTTCTGCCCCACGAATGGTTTCTTGTTTTTTTTTTTTAGGTTGCATAAACATCGTGCTTTGCCCGGTCCCCCCCCACCCCCCCCAAAATACCAGCGCTTGCTCTTCAGATCCCACCCGGGAGGGAAACCTGTTGAGCCCGTATGAGCTCCAACAGACGGTTCTTTGTGATTCCAGGTTTGGAGTTGCTGGGTTTGGGTTTTTTTGTTGGGCCCAAGGACTTCCCAGCCCTTGGCTTGGGTCCTGACGCCTTGTTCAGGCAACGCGCTTAATCCCCGCAGCCCTTCACCCCCCTCCGCCCTGTAGCAACAACCCTCCCGAGTCCCCTCTCCTGGCATTTTCCCCCCCTTACTCCTCGGTTTCCACCCCGTTTTTCCCCACCGTGCCCTGGTGCTCTCCTCCATCCCCAACCCAAGCGGGTCCGGAGCATCCTGGTGCCGTAAAATCCCACCCCACAAACCCTACGCCGAGGGGGTCGGATGGACCCGAGGGTCACGGAGCTGCCGGGACAGGGTTTAAATACCTCGCCGAGGGTGTTTTATTAACTTCATGGGGATCAGCATCAGCACAGCCCCCGAGCAGCAGGTTTGCAGTGTTAAAACATCCTCAGCTCTTGCTCGACGCTTTCCTGCCTCAGTTTCCCCCCCACATCGGGGTTCGGGAAGCTCTGCCCCGGTTGGCAGGGGATGCGGCTGGGACGGCGAGCCCCAAACACGGGGGAGAGCTGCGCCAGCGCGGCTGGGCGGTCGCGGCGCCGGCCCTCCCCGCCCTCGCATTCAACTGGTGGGACCCCCCCCGCCTCGGCCCCCGGCAGCGGCGCGCAGGAGGCGGTGGGACGAAGCCGGCGGCGGTAGGCCCGGCACGGCCCGCGGGCGCGGTTGGCGGAGGATGCGGGCGGCGGCCCGGCGGCGCGGGCGGCTGCAGGCGGGCGGCGGGCAGCGGCGCGGCGCCTGCCCGCAGGGCTCCGCGCCGCGCCGGAGGATGGTGGGCGGCCATGTCCAGCGCCCGGGGGGGGCAGCTCTGCCAGAAAGCGCTGCAGCTTCTTGCCGAGCTGGGCTCCGTCGGGGCGGTGGGGAACGAGAACTGCCGCGATTTCATCTACTACCTGCGGGACAGAGCCCGGCCCCGCCTCACCGACTCAGGTACGGCCGCCGCGGCCTCCCCCGTCCGCGGGCCACGGGAGGAGGGTGAACGTCCCCGAGCGTCCCTCGGAGGCCGGGGGCCGCGGGGCGAGGCCTGCCGGCACGGCGGGCACTGCCCCGGGCTGCGAGCGGCCGGGGGGGGGGGGGGGGGGAAGAAAAGGGGGGGGGGGGGGCCCCCGGGGGGCGGGGGGGGGGGGGGCGGGGAGCCCGCCCCGGGGGGCCCCCCCGGGGGGGGGGGCCGGGGGGGAGGGGGTAAGGGGAGGAGGAGAGAAATGGGCACATCAATAATGAGATATTATCTCTTCAATGTCTGGAGCTCTTGAGGTGGTTGACTCATGGTATATTTTGGTTGTCCATGAAGTTCTGTAGCTTATGGACAGATAACCTGAATTTTTTCCACCCTGTGTTGATGAAAATAAAAAAGGGAGCATTCAAAACACTTCTAAGTTTTCCATGACAGTCATGGGAGTGAGATTGTCAGTGGCACAAGATTGAGTTGGTGCTCACAGAAGCTCTACTTCTTCCATCTAGTTAAGCAAACCAACCTGCCCAGGGGTGCAGTGGCCACTCCCCAACAGCCCTTCAGCTGGGATAGTCATCTCTGGTTCTTTCTCTGTTGCTTTTGGCCAGTGTCTGTGCAAACACCTGAGTTACACTCACCAAGTGGGCTTCACAGTGGGATTTCTGAGACTGTTCAGCATCCAGATTAATTGAGAATATAATATATGAGGGCAAGAGTTTATTTGATGCATGTAAACAGCTGCAGGCTTAACCATCTGTTGTCTGAACAGCTCTTTGCTGATAAACACCATTATTTCAAGCACAGTGGTTTAACTGTTTGACCCCTTGTGGCTTCTCTGTGCAAAATGGAACAGCCTTTGCATCAGTGGTGTTCTTGTGAGCACTGAAACTTCGGTTTTCCAGCAAACTGAGGCTGCAGCTGGTGGCAGCAACCTGCCCGAGATAGGGGGCACGTGAGCGCCCCTGCCCCCCGAATCCCCCCAGTGGCCGGCCCCCCGATACCGACCCCGGCACCCCCGCCCGGACACCTCCAGGGACCCCGGTATTGTCCCTCCCGCCCCCCCCGGTGCCCGCTCCCCGCGCCGCCCCGCCGGTGCCGGGCGGGCACGGCTGCCCGCGCCAATTACCGGACAATCGGGGCCCCCGAGGCCGCCCCCCCCCTCCCCTCCGCCGGGGCTGGGATCTGCCCGGGCCCCGGGGTCCCACTGCCGCGAGCGCTCGCCAATTAGGTTAATGGGGTTGGCACCGGCACCGGGGCCGGGACAGGAGGGGCCGGGACGCGAACCCCACACCGGCTTTGAGCACCCGAGGTCCCCCGAGCGGTTGACCCCCGTGACAGGAATCGGGGGGATCCGTGCGGGGACACGGGGGCGGAGCGCAGGGGGGAATAACGCCGTGTCCGTGCACCCCTGGTCTCGGTCTCGCTGCAGTCCCCCGTGGGGCGGGGGCGCAGCGGTGCCCCCGCGGTGTCCCCGCAGCCGAGGTAGGAGCCCGGCGGGGCCGGGGCTTTCATCTGCGGCGGGCCTGTCGCCGTGCCAGCCGCGGGCAGGGCCGCGCCTTTGATGTGCCACTGAAGCGGCATTGTCCGCGCCCCGCTGGCACCATCAGGGCCGGGAAGGGGGGGGGCGGAGGGAGGGAGCGCGGCACGGCCGTGGCTGCGGCTTGGGGACCCCCAGACTGACCCCAGGGACCCCCACAGGTCCTGGGACCCCCAGCCTGATCCCAGGAACCCCTATAGACTTGGGGACCCCCAGAGCAGCCCCAGGGACCCTCATAGACTTGGGGACCCCCATAGACTTGGGGACCCCCAGTCTGACCCCAGGGACCCCTATGGACTTGGGGACCCCCAGCCTGACCCCGGGAACCCCTATAGGGATGGGGACCCCCAGTATGACTCTGAGGACCCCTATAGACTTGGGGACCCCCAGCATGATCCCAAGAACCCCTATAGACTTGGGGACCCCCAGAGCAGCCCCAGGGACCCTCATGGGTCCTGGGACCCCCACACTGATCCCAGGGACCCTTATAGACTTGGGGACCCTCAGCCTGACCCGAGGGACCCCCATAGGTCCTGGGACCCCCAGAGCAGCCACAGGGACCCCTATAGACTTGGGGACCCCCAGACTGACCCCGGGAACCCCTATAGGGATGGGGACCCCCAGTCTGACGCCGAGGATCCCTATAGACTTGGGGACCCCCAGAGCAGCCACAGGGACCCCCATAGGTTCTGGGACCCCCAGCATGACTCCAGGGACCCCTATAGACTTGGGGACCCCCAGACTGGCCCCGAGGACCCCTATAGACTTGGGGACCCCCAGCCTGACCCCAGGGACCCCCATAGGCCCTGGGATCCCCAGCCTGCTCGTAATAAGAAAACAAAACAGAACAGAAAAGAGAAGTCAATTGCTCACCACCTCCCACCAGCAGACCAATGTCCAGCCAGTCTCTGAGCAACAGATACTTTGGAAAAATTCCACCCCAGTTTTATTACTTAGCATGATATTATATGGTATGCAACATCTTTGGTCAGCTTGGTTCAACTGTCCTAGCTGTGTCCCCTTTCCAACCCTAGCCTACTCATTGGGGGGGAAAGCAGGAACAGAGCAAGAAAGAGAGAAGGAAGACCTTGATGCTGTGTGAGCACTTTTTAGCAGCAGTTAAAACATCAGTGTGTTATCAATACTATCAGGTCAAAAATCCAAAACACTGCATCATACACACTGCTATGAAGAAAGTAAAACTCTATCCGAGCCAGACCCAGTACATGAGGTCTGGCATTTAACATAATGTAATAATGACTTTTAATACAGGAACAGTATCATACTTGATAATCTTAGTTTGTTTTTTTTCGGTTTTTTTTTTAAAGAAATAATAAAATGAGTAAATATTATAGCTCGATGTCTTCCTGGCCAAATTCAAACAGGAAGTATACAGAAGGTGGAAGCAAGGATGAGTAACCTGGGAGGAATACAAAGACATTGTATTTGAGGAGGACAGACTGAGAAAGACAGTTGGGGTTGTTCAGCCTGGAAAAGAGAAGGCTCCAGGAAGACCTTAGAGTATTTGACTCCCTCTGGCACTGTTTCAGAATCTCACAAGTCACCAGTCAATCACTTGCCTTCTTTTGTGGCAGATGCCCACTGATGGATATACCACTGTGCATTTTATACACCCGGGCCACGGGTGGAGTGGCCACTGCTGTGTAATGAAGAAATTAACTTGGGAAAAGAACCTGCCTTCGCAGAACTTAACCCCTTCCTCCAGCTAACTTCCTTAGCTGCAAGGAGCAGGCCTCGTCCCAGGCTGGGGGGAGCAGGATCATTGCCGCATTTCACACCTTCCCGCCCAGGCCTTTCTCATTCCCCACCCAGGGCACACTCTTCTCTCATCACCACTCAAGGTTGGAGACCTGAGTCCATTAAGGAGCAGTCAGGCTCCTACAGAGGGGAAGGAGGCCAAGCAGCAGGGATCCCCGTCTAGACAGGGGACAAGGCAACTGGAAAACACAGGCGCGAGCCCTTGGCCTTCAGAGGCCTTTGCTCAAGGGCCTGGTGGTGCAGGAGGCCAGCGAGGTCCAATGTGTGCTGTCAGGGGGCTTCCTTTTGGGTGAGACCAGCCAGGGAATGAGATCGTACGATGTGACTTGTTCACTAACTCTGCTGGGCACGATGTAGATGGTAGAGAATAAGGGTTGGGTCACCTCCCGAGTTCGGCCAGCACAGGCTTGATGCTCACCAGCAGTGGGAGGGGCCCCAGCTGGGATAAACACCTCTTTGACATGATTTTTTTTCCAAAAAATCTAATTTGGCACTAGAAGATAAGCTGCCTTCCCAAACTCAGCCAAATACTGTCACTGTGGTGGGATGATCATGCAGCCAATATAAAAGTTTTATGACAATATTTGAATTAACATTTCAAAGCAAATGTGAATGCATTTTTTTTAAGCTCTTTGTATGAAGAACTTAACTAGAAAAGAGGCTGCATGATTTAAAGAAAAAAAGCTTCAGTTTCAGCAAGGATGGAATTAAAATGAGAGTCTTGTATTACAAATATAACTATTAATAAATATTGTATTTGAATTATTCTTGATACAGTGGGAGATTGGAGGCAAGTTGATGAGATGACAGAAACATGCTTGGATAGTTGAGACTAACTTTCTGCTCGGTTCTTGCATTCTCTTTTTCCCTTCACTTCTTTTTCCTGACTCCTTACAAAATAGCCCTGCCTATGAGATAGTAAGTATTCTGAAGGAAAAGGTTTTCCTTAGTGCATGTAAGTAGAGAAGTTAAAGAGTAGGAAATGGGGATTTCACAGAGTGCTTTCTTGCCAAACCATCTGGAATTAAATCTATTTCTTTGTTCCACACAAATGCATGTTTGCTGCTTTGTAGCCAAAAGGGACTGTCAGCTGGCAAACTTCCTTAGGCCTGTGCTATGATATTCTTAGCCTTATGTGGTTCCCAGGAGTGAAGCTGAGGGGGGGGAACGGAGATGATCACACCCCCCCCCGCTACCGGAGACCCCTCCCGGTACCAGAGACACCCCCCTCAGTACCAGAGACCCCCTCCCAGTACCGGAGACACCCCCCCCGAAGCACCGGAAACCCCCGGTACCGGTGCCCCCCCCCCACTCCCGGTTGGCCGCCGGGACCCGGCCGAGGCGGCAGCGGAACCCGCCCCGCGGTAGCAGCTCCACGTCGGGATCGGCCTCCGGGACCGGGTCGGGCTCGGCCTCCGGTAACGGGACCGGGTCGGTGCCTCCCGCCATGTTCGGCTCGGGGGAGGGAGTCGGGTTAAGGTCAGGGTCGGGGTCAGGGCCGCTTCCCGCGTCCATGACCGGAAGCAGGTTCCGCTTCCTACACTCCCCGCTCCGCCGCCGGTCTCTTCCCGGGCTCGGTTCTCCTCAAACTTCCGGCGGAAGCTTTGGCGTCTCACTTCCGGTTCATGGAGAAGGCGCAGGAAGTACCCCGTCCACTTTCCGTTCCCCTAGTGACCATTGACCGGAAGTGTCCCGTCCGCTTTCCCTTCCCCATCGATCGTTACCGGAAGTGCTAATCCACCCACCGTCCCATCACCGTAAGCGCCCCGCTGCACTCCAACCCCCATCTCCCCCCCCAACCCCCTTTCCCCCCCGGCGGGGAAACAAAAACCCGCTACATTCGTTCCACGAGGCGCCCCCAGGGTTCTGTTGTAGGGCCATTTCTGCTCAATATATTTATCAATTATCTAGATCACAAAGACAGGCATAAGAAATCCAAAAGGTTCCTGCAGTGTATTCATGACAACTTTCTACTGGAGGTGAAGAACAGAAAGGGAGAAGTGCGATTCTGGACCTTGTATTAACAAACAAAGGAGGTCTGGTTGAAGATGTCATGGGTGGGGGAGTCTTGGCTGTAGCGACCACAACATGTTAGAGTTTAATATCATTAGGGAAAGAAGCAGGGTGTTAAGTAAAATTTCTACCCTGGACTTTAAGAGGGTTAACTTTGTCCTCTTCAAAAATCTACTTAGAAGTATCCCATGGGCTAGGGCTCTAGCAGGTAGGGCACCCCAAGAGAGCTGATTAATATTCAAACATTACCTCCTCCAAGCTCAAGATAAATATATCCTCCTCTTGAAAAAAAAAAATCAAGTAGAGGAGGCAGGAGACCCACATGGATAAACAATGAGCTCCTGAAAAACTCAAACAGAAGAGGGAGGTTTACAATATGTGGAAAAAGGGTCTGGCTAACTGTGAAGATTATAGAAATACTGCCAGAGTATGTAAGACTCAACAAGAAAGGCCAAGGCTCTCTTGGAACTTAGTATTTCCAGGGAGGTGAAAGAAAACAAGAAGAGCTTTTTCAAATATATCAATGAGAAGAATAGGGAAAAAGTGGGTCCCTTACTTCTTGTCGTCTCCTCTTCACTCCCATAGACCCATGCTCGTCGTCTCTTCTTTACTCTGAGAGACCCTTGCTGCTTGACTCCTCTTCACTTCGAGAGAGCCTTTCTAGTCATCTCCTCTTCACTCCGACAGTCCCTTGCTGCTCGTCTCCTCTTCACTCCGAGAGAGCCTTGCTCGTCGTCTCTTCACTTCGAAAGACTCTTGCTCGTTTTCTCTTCAATGCGAGAGACATTTGCTGATCGTCGTCTCCTCTTCACTCCGAGAGACTCATGTTCATTGCCCCTTCACTCCGAGAGACTCTTGCTGCTTGTCTCCTCTTCACTCCGAGAGAACCTTGTTCGTCGTCTCTTCACAACGAGAGACGCTTGGTCATCGTCTCCTCTTCGGTTTGAGAGACAATTGCTGCTTGTCTCCTCTTTACTCCAAGAGACCCTTGCTGCTCGTCTCCTCTTCGCTCCGAGAGACACTTGCAGCTCGTTACCTCTTCACTTCGAGAGATCCTTCCTCGTCTCTTCTTCACTCCGAGAGACCCTTGATCGTTGCCGTGTCTTCACTCCGACAGTCCGTTGCTGCTCATCTCCTCTTCACTCCGAGAGAGCCTTGCTCTTCTTCTCTTCACTCCAAAAGACTCTTGCTCGTTGTCTCGTCCACGCGAGAGACACTTGCTGCTCGTGGGCTTTTCTTCATACCTGGCGACCCACGCTAAGCAAATAAAGTGTTAAGTTATGCATAGGTTGGACTTTTAAGTTCTCCTGCTGGCTCCGCCGTGTGGGAGGTGGAGGGCAGGCATCACACTACTGCTAGCTCATGGGAGTTCATGCAAATCAATGCCACTTCCTGTGGAAGTTGGGAATGCCACCCAGATATCTCAAGGGTATAAAAGGGACAGAAAAATATTGATCTGGGTGCACCCACCAGTGAAGAACTGAAGACTCGGACTGATCTAGTGAGACGTCGCTGGACCCACTGCTCGTGAGAACCTTTTCTCTTTATCTTTCTAACTCTATCTTGCTCACTCCTTTACTCCCCCTATCTTTTCGTCTTTTCTAATAACTCCTTCTTCCTCCTCCTTAAAATTTAGTCGCACCGTAAAGTAATCGCCTACAAAGATTAACACTTTTATCCGTACTGTTTGTTGATTGTTCTGTTAAGGGAGAACTAATGAATTGTTTTGTTCTTGTTCCTTGTAGTCATTGTCGCTACTCTCCTGCCCCGGCTGCCCTGCCGTGCAGGGACAGCCTCTTTCGGGGCATCACAAAGATTCATCTCTCTCGTTGTCCGCTGAGTGGGACGATACATATGTGGAAGCAGAGTAAATTGCCTTTGCACTGTGCTGACCTAATGTGGCTGCTGTTTTCCCAGAATTTGTGATGTCACATTAATATAGGTTATTAGCTTACCAAGGACTTGGGCATTAGAGGGCAGCAGGTCACATGACCCGCTTTTGTCCCATCAGTTAACTCCTCATGGCCAATCGTTCTCCCCCAAATGACAAATGCTCTCCAAAGTCTCTACGGAAAGAAATGGCATCGTTTTCACTGACGCAAAGTGTCATCTTCCCCCCTTGACGAGAGCATTTCCACAGGCAGCACAACTGAGCTCATCACGCACGCCGGTGCCGGGATGGTTTGCAAAGGCTGCAGCTCCACAGCCTCTTCCTCCCGGCTACAAAGTCCATACTGCAGAACATGTCCCTACAACACACGTTCTCATCACAGCACTGGTGTTTCTATATATTCCACATGCTCAAGGTAACTGAGCGGCCCAGTGTCTGATCTAATGCTCCTATTTCTACACTTCAGAGGTTCTTTAGTTTGGTACCAACTGTCAGTGCAGCAAAACTTTCCTTGAATTAAAAACCAGAGGAAAAGGAGGAGAAAGGAGAAACAGGAGAAAGGAAAAGCAGGAGAAAGAAAAGCATGAGAAAGGAGAAAGAAGCAGGACAAGCACGAGAGGCAGGAGAAGCAGGCAAATGGAGAAGAAGGAGGAGAAGCAGGCAAATGGAGAAGAAGGAGGAGAAGGAGGAGAATGGAGAAGAAGGAGGAGAAGGAGGAGAAAGGAGGAGAAAGGGAAAGGGGAAAGGGGAAGGAGAAGCAAACTTTCCTTACGATATTTAGTTTCCCCACCGATCCTGGGCTATACCAGGTTTCTGGATTAATTTTGGCTTCATCTTCTGCGGTTAATAGGCATAATTTTATCCTTAGTTTCTCTTGATGTATTTCCAAATTGATTCCTAATTCCACCATCAGGTCCCGTCCCAAGAGGTTGTACTCTGCTTCTGGGACTAATAAAAATGTTCCCATCCCATATTTATTTGGAGATTCTATTATTACATCTTTTATCAGGGGAACCTGGAAGGGTTCTCCCTTTGCGCCGATTACTTGCATTTTATCTCTTGATTCAACACATCCAGATGGTAATTTTTGAACTGTTGATCTTTCAGCGCCCGAGTCCACAAGGAACTCGAACACTTCGTGCTGAGGACCCAATTTTAATTTTATCAAGGGCTCAGTAACCTTAAGGGTCCCCAGCAAATAGAGCCCCTGACCCCCCTAGTCCTGTTTAAAAATCTGCTCATCCTGTATTCTTTTCCGGCAATTTTTCTGCAAATGCCCTTTCTTATGGCAATAAAAACACTCTATTTCTTGGGGGTCAAATCTCCGTCTTCTTGGATCTACCGGGCCCCTCCGAGGATCTTCCCTCTTTCTGTCCTGTCTCTGCCCTTCCTTTTGGAAGGTTTACCTCTGTGCTGCCAGTTGCTCTGCTTCCATTGCTGTAACCACCCCCACGGGGCATTTGCCAGCATCCATGAACAGGCTAGACTTTTTGTTGCAGCAGTAAGGGAAGGAAACGCGGACTTGCTTTTATTGTGTTGTGACAGGGCATGTTAAGAAGGATTGCAGGAAGAGGATGATGGATGAGAGAATGTTTAAAGAAAAAGGGGGGTCAGGGGCTCTATCTGCTGGGGACCCGTGAGAAAACTGAGCCCTTGATAAAATTAAAAGTGGGTCACCAGCGACAAGAAATAGAGTTCCTAGCGGACTCTGGAGCAGAAAGATCTACTGTTCAAAGATTGCCCCGGGGGTGTAAGATATCCTCGGAGAAGATAGAAGTTACTGAAGCAAAAGGGGAACCTTTTGGGGTCCCTGTGATCAAAGATGTACTTTTTGAAACAAATTCTAAACTCGGGGTGGGATCCTTGTTGTTAGTGCCTGAAGCAGACTACAATTTATTAGGTAGAGATTTAATGATTGAATTAGGAATTAGTTCAGAGGTAGAAAAAGATGAATTAAAGATTAAGTTGTGCCCTTTGCGAACTATAGATGAGGAAAAATAAATCCGGAGGTCTGGTATACCCCGGAAAATGTTGGGAAATTAAACATTGAACCTTTTTCAGTAACGTTAAAGAATCCAGAAATACCAGTGAGAATAAAGCAATACCCCCTCCCCTCCGAATGCTTATAATTTGAAATTAAGGGGCTTTCAGGCAAAGATGAGGAATAGGAATAACCGTTCGGATGTTTCTGAGCACCGAGAAAACGTTCGTAGGAGGTGCTAAAGCTTACAGTAGGTAAGAAGCTATTGGATGCAAAGCATATTCAAGTTGAAGATTTGGAGCTATGTTATTTCTATCTAGGCAGACCAGGAAGTTTCTGAGTCACCGAGAAAACGTGCAAAGCCACCGGTATGCTTACTATAGGCAACAAGCTAGAGGATGCACATCATTGTCAGGGTGAAGAGTTACTGTTAAAGTACTTCCAACTAGGGAGAAAAGGCAGTTAATGTTCCACCTGGAAATCATGCACATTAAAGATTAATGTCAGCAACAACCTGGATGCTGCAAAGCATATTTAGGCTGAAGAATTACGGCTTAGCGACTTCTAACTAGGCACAACAGGATGTTTCTGAGCCACCGAGAAAAAGTGCACAGCAGCCGGTAAAGCTTAAGGTAAGCATCAAGTTAGAGAATGAACATCATACTCAGGCAGAAGAGTTACAGCTAAGGGACTTCTAACTAGGCAACACAGGATGTTTCTGAGCACCGAGAAAACGTTCGTAGGAGGTGCTAAAGCTTACAGTAGGTAAGAAACTATTGAATGCAAAGCATATTCAAGTTGAAGATTTGGAGCTATGTTATTTCTATCTAGGCAGACCAGCAAGTTTCTGAGCACCGAGAAAACGTTCAGAGAAGGTGCTAAAGCTTACAGTAGGTAAGAAGCTAAGCAAAACAACAAAACAAACAGCAACAACAAAAATAATAATAATAATAAACTAAAAATATTAAAAATTAAAAATAATAATAAAAATAATCAAAATAATCAAAAAAGAATAAAACAATCAAACAAAACAACCAAAGAAAAACCCCAAACAAAAAAACCCACACACAAAGCTCTTGTTAATGTACAAGTTACTGATTTTACTGATTTCATCCGTGTGCTGGGCTGGGATATTTGAGAAGGGAGCACTGGACGTCTGAGAGAGCCTCCCATGAACAAACTGGTTTTTAATTGTGTTGTCTGAATGGTGGGTTGTGTGTTCGAAGCAGCAAAGTGCGATGCAGGTGGGAGGGAACTAACCTTTGACTCACTGTAGTGGCAGAAAAAGATCAGGACTATCAGCATGGGAGTTTCCAGCCTTTCCCTTTCTCGCTAGAATAGAAGGCATTTTTGTCGTGGAGGAGAGAGGCACAGATTGAGTTCCCACACACACCGAGCCACCCTTTGTCTGGGATTTAATTTATTTTTTTTTTATTTTATTTTTTTTTTCTCCAAAAGTCAATCCTCCTCACCTTTCAAATTGGTACAAGAGCCCAAGCATTAAAAAAAAAAAAAAGAAAAAAAAGCACAAATGAAACAAAACAAAACCCAAAAAAAAAAAAAAAGAAAAAAACACAAAAAAAAAAAAAAAAAGAAAAAAAAACAGAAAGTACCCGGTCATCCAGACAATTTTTAACCCAGGGAAGGGTGCCCCTGTCCAAGCCACACGCTGTCAGCTTTTCCAGAAGGGTGCTGTGGGAGACTGTGTCAAAGGATTTACTGAGGTCTAGGTAGACCACATCCACAACCTTCCCCTCGTCTCTCTGGTGGGTCACCCAGTCATAGAATGAAATCAGATTGGTTAGGCAGGACCTTCCCTTCCTAAACCCATGTTGACTGGGCTTGAGCCTCTGGTTGTCTTGTATGTGCTGCTCAATGGCACTCAGGATGATCCATTCCATAACCTTGCCAGGCACTGAGGTCAGGCTGACAGGCCTATAGTTTTCCAGATCCTCCTTCTGGCCCTTTTTGTGGATGAGCCAACCTCCAGCCATCTGGGACCTTCCCAGTTAGCCAGGACTGGTGATAAATGATGGAGAGCGGCTTCGCTAGCTCTTGCGCCAGCTCCCTAAGGACATTAGGGTGAATCCCATCCGGACCCATAGACCTGTGAGGATCTAAGTGGCACAACAGATCACTAACTATTTCCTCCTGGATTACAGGAGGGGTATTCTGCTACCCACCCCTGCCTACCAACTCAGGAGTCCGGTTGCCCTGAGAATAATTGATTTTTGTGTTAAAGACTGTGGCAAAGAAAGTGTTAAGTATCTCCGCCTTTTCCTTGTCTTCTGTTACTATGTTCCTCCCTTCATCCTAGGGGAGCTCACAAACGAAGGGGGGAGCTCAGAAAGGAACGGGGAGCTCGCAAACGAGCTCACAAATGTATGGGGAGCTCAAAAAGGAACGGGGAGCTCACAAACAAGCTCACAAAGGAATGGGGGAGCTCACAAAGGAATGGGGGAGCTCTTAAATGAATGGGGAGCTCACAAACAAATAGGGAGCTCTTAAATGAATGGCGAGCTCAAAAACAAGCTCACAAACAAACGGAGAGCTCACAAACGAATGGGGAGCTCACAAACGAATGGGGAGCTCAAAAACAAGCTCACAAACAAACGGGGAGCTCACAAACGAGCTCACAAACGAATGGGGAGCTCACAGACGCGCTCACAAATGAATGGGGAGCTCACAAACGAACAGGGAGCTCGCAAACAAACGGGGAGCTCACAAACATATGAGGAGCTCACAAACAAGCTCACAAATGAATGGGGAGCTCACAAATGAATGGGGAGCTCACAAACGAATGGGGAGCTCACAAACAAGCTCACAAACAAATGGGGAGCTCACAAACGAACGGGGAGCTCACAAACGAGCTCACAAATGATTGAGGAGCTCACAAACAAACAGGGAGCTCACAAACAAACAGGGAGCTCACAAACATATGAGGAGCTCACAAACATATGAGGAGCCAACAAACAAGCTCACAAACGAATGGGGAGCCCAAAAACGAGCGCACAAACGAGTGAGGTAAAAGAGAAAAAGTTCATATTCCATAATCTTAATTAGTATAGGTTAAATGGAAAGGTTGAACAATATAATTAAGATATACTTAGGTGATTAGTGAAATGGTCTTGTTAACACACACAGGTAAAGATAAAAATTTACATTAATATTTTTCCTAGGCTTTGTTTTAGAATTGTAAATGCTTAAGAAAGGATACATTCATGAATATTAAGACTTTTTTTTTAATGAGTTTATATCTAGAAGTTGATATAAGGATGATGAACTGCACTTTTTGTTATGTTTATTTAAAGTGCAACATTATCTGCATCCATCTTGGAACCAGTTAGAACTTGCATCTCCTGCATCTTTATATAGAGCTCTTGTTTAGAAACTGAAGCATGATAGTTATGGTGATGTTTTCTGTAAGAAAATAAACATGAGAATGGTCTTTGAAAGGTCTGGAGAAAATGTTTTCCTAATTTTTATTTTTTTTTTTCATTTTTAGAATCAAAGTATCATAGAATGTTAGGGGTTAGAAGGGACTTCTAGAGATCATTGAGTCCAACCCCCCTGCCAAAGCAGGGCCTAGGGCAGGCCACACAGGAATACATCCAGGCAGGTCTTGAAAGTCTCCAGTGAAGGAGACTCTACAACCTCTCCGGGCAGCCTGTTCCAGTGCTCTGTCACCCTCACAATAAAGAAGTTTCTCCTCACGTTGAGGTGGGCAGATCTAGCAAGGTATGTTCTCTGCTAGGCTCACTTACCAGCTGTGTCAGGAAGTTATCTTCCATACACTCAAGGAACCTCCTAGCCTGTGTCCTGTCTGCTATGTTATATTTCCAGCAGACATCCAGTAGGTTGAAGTCCCCCACCAGAATAAGGTTTAGTGATTGTGAGACCTCATCCAGCCTCTTGTAGAATGCTTCCTCTGCCTCCTCATCCTGGTTGGGTGGTCTATAAAAGACACCCAATAGGATATCCACCTTATTCACCTTCCCCCTCATCCTTTCCCATAAACACTTGACCTTTTCATCACTATGATCAAGCTCTATACAATGAAAACATTCCCTAACATATAGAGCCACCCCACCACCTCTCCTTCCCCATCTATCCCTTCTGAAGAGCTTATAGACATTCATTGCAGCATTTCAGTCATGAGAATCATCCCACCATGTTTCTGTGATGGAGACTATGTCATAGATGTCCTATGCTGCACAATGGTTTCTATCTCTTATTGTTGCTTGTGCTCTGTGCATTGGTGTATATGCACTTGATCTAGGCTATTGGTTTCACCCCTAACATTGCCATGCCACCCCTAGGCTCATCTCTAGTGGGCCTGGTTTTATCCCCCTCCCCTTTCAAACCTAGATTAAAAAAAACATCTCAATGAGCCCCACCAACTCTTGGAGAAGAATCCTTTTCCGCCTTTCCCTTGATTGCCCCCATCGAGGAAGCCACTCACCCCACGGCGCTGCCGGACCCAGGGCTGGAGCGGTGACTGGGTGGGTGGCACCCACAGCACCCCGGCTTCCTGCACCCGTCAGCACCCGGGCCTGACAGGACACGTTTCCGTGGGCACGCCGGGGGAATGCTGCACCCTGCACCCTGGGAGGGGTCCTGCACCCTCAGCACCCCTGAAACCCACAGCCAAAGGTGGGCTCTTGAGCCCCCTGGGAGAGGCTTTTGCACCTGCAGGCTCAGCACCCCTCAGATGGGCACCCGCAGCAGGGGTCCTGCACCCCCAGAACCACGGGAATTTGGAACCCCAGGAGGACTTCTGGTTCCCCAGGAGGAGTCCTGCAGCCCCAGCACCTCAGAGACCTGCACCCCAGAACAACTCCTGGTACATCAAGAGGGGAGCCTGCACCCCCAGGCTCAGCACCCCTGAGCTTGGGAACCCCAAAAAGGGTCTTTTTTTTCCCCAGGAGGGGTCCTGCAGCCCTAGATCCAGCACCTTAGAGACCAGAACCCCAGAAATGCTCCTGGTACATCAAGAGTGGATCATGAACCTCCAGGCTCAGCACCCCTGAGACCCCTTTAGGGACCACAGTCCTGATACACCAGGAGAGGCTTCTGCACCCCCCGGCTCAGCACCCCTGAAGTTGGGAACCCCAAAAAGGGTCCTTTTTCCCCAGGCCTGGGTCCCCCCCCCCCCCCAGCTTACCACTACCGGGTCTGGGGGTAGGGTGGGGTACCCCAACTTTGGGGGCCAGATTCATACACACACACCTCCTCCACCCCCACCCCACCGGGACACCCCTCCCAAAAAGGGGGTGCTTGGCCCCGGGGATCAACCCGCTCCCTGCCCCCACTCCCACTGTTTTGGGAGAGAGTTGGGGAGCACCTGGGGGAGGGGCAGGTTAGGCTCGGTCTGGGGCCACCCCCTTTGGCTCAGCTGAATCGGGGGGGGGGGGGGGGGGCGGCGCTTGCGT
>WUAM01010367.1:4920754-5054953 GCA_024336885.1 Actenoides hombroni | reverse complement strand
CCCGGGGGGGGGGGGCGGTTCGGCCGGGGCGGGGGGCCCCCCCTTTGGGGCCGGGGGGAGGGGGGGGGGGGGGGGAGCTGAGCTTCAGTGTTCAGAGAGTGTTTAGGAGGGGTCAGGATCGGGGTCTAAACCCAGCCCTGAGCCGAGCCCTGGCCCCTAAACCGGCCCTAAATGTGTCCCTGGCCATAAACAGCCCCGGGACCCCAACCCGGACCCCAACTCCAACCAGGACCCACATCCTCACCACAGACCCTGCACCCCAACCCCGACCCTGACCCACACCCCTGGCCCGACCCAGACCCCAACCCAAACCCAAACCCTGACCCCAACTCTGACCAGGACCCGCATCTCGACCCTGACCCCAGACCTGGAGCCCAGACCCCGACCTGCACCCCGACCAGAGGTGACATCCCGCAGGGACCCCTCTGGGCCGGGGGAAGAGGTGACATCCCGCAGGGACCCCTCTGGGCCGGGCGCGGAGGGGACACCCCGCCCGGACCCCTCTGGGCCCTCCAAGAACGCCCAGGATCTCCTAGGACCCCCCATGGCCCCACAGCCATGACCAAAGCCTCACCGTGGACCTCTGGTCTCCGTACCCTCATCACCTTCATCTCACCCCCTGACCCACGGCCGAGGTCACGGAGCCATCGTGGCCCAGCACAAGTCCGTGGCCACCACCACACACCTACCAGGGACTCCAAGGTCAAGGCCCCGCGGCCACGGTCCCACCAGGGAGCCACCCCAGGCCACGGCCCCATGGCCAAGACCGTGAATAGAGACCCCCGAGGTCCATGGAGACCCCACAGACCCGGAGCTGCAAACCCACGGCAACCACGGAACCCCCGGAGACCCCACCACGGCCGTGGGGAGAACCTCCAGTGATGGCCTCGGCCAACCACGGCCACAGCCCCATGGCCACGGACCCACCGGGACCCAACCGCAGACCCATGGCCATGGAGACCCCCAAGGATCACGGAGACCACCAAGGGTCACAGATCCAGCGATGGACCCAACAAAGTCCCACCACGAGCTGCTGACCATGGACCCAACCATGGACCCATGGCCGTGGAGACCCCCAAGGGCCATGGAGACCCCCAGGGGTCACACATTGGGGCTATTAAGGCCCCCCTGCCCTCCGAAGCCCTTGCAAAGAAAGCAGGCCTGACGCGTTAGCCTAAGCAGGAAAGATCCGCGGCATTTCCACCAGGGAAAGGAGCCGCAGGGCCCGACCTGCCCCCGGGGGCCAAGGGCTTGCCGGAGCGCAGCCCCCGGGGGCCAAGGGCTTGCCGGAGCGCAGCCCCCGGGGGCCAAGGGCTTGCCGGAGCGCAGCCCCCGGCCAGCCATACCTTTCGGAACGGCAGCGCTTAGCGGTTTCGGCGGTATCAACTCCTAACAGGGCGTGAAAAGTATTGGGGATTGAAAAAAAGCCGTGGGAAAGTGGATTTTTTTTTTTTTTTCCCCAAGTCAGGCGGTGTGGAGCTTTCCTCCTCTCCGCAGACGGACGCCTTGCGCTGCTCCCGCCCGCCGCTCCCCGCGACGGGGCAGCCTCTTCCCGGCAGCCGCGGATCAGGTGCGGTGCCTCTCGCTGTTAGGCAGTGAGGTTTCATAACTGGAAAACGCGGCGTCTCGTTTTGCCATCAGCCCCGACTTCGCCTTCGTCGCCGGGCGCGGGAGGTTGCCTCTCGGTGACAGCTCTGCCGAAGGTGCCTTGGCCTCGCCGGCCCGGGTCTTCCCGGCTTCTTTTTGCTTCGGGAGCGGAGGCCCGGCCTTCCTATGCCGTCAGTCGCCGCGGAACCCCCCCCCCCCCCCAGAAGGCAAGTTCATTTGTTGTGGCAACAGATGAACTCCTTCCTTGCCCACTTCACACATACCCCCCCCCAGTGCCACTGAAGAACAGATATGAGGCCCTGGTCGAGAAAGATCAGCCAAATGAGGATACAGTCAATGGGCAACCTACACCTGAGATTCGTCTGCCATCAGAAAGGCCTACTGCATGTATCACAACCACACACACAAGAAAAAAAAAAAAGAATGGTTATAGTTGTAGGTGACTCCCTTCTGAGAAGAACAGAAGGTCCAATATGCCAGGCAGACCCTTCTCACAGGGAAGTCTGCTGTCTCCTTGGAGCCTGGGTTAAGGACGTCACTAGGAAACTTCCTCAGGTTATTATCCATTGCTGGTCTTCCATGTAGGTGGTGAGCACACTGAGAATAGTAATATAAGAATGATCAAAAAAGACTTTAGAGCCTTGGGACAACTGGTGAGGGATTCTGGGGCAAAAATTATCTTTTCTTCTTCCAGTGGCAGGCAGCAACATCAGAGCGAACAGGCAAATTCAGGCTATTAATACATGGCTCCGTAGCCAGTGTCACTGTAACAATTTTGGGTTTTTTTGGCAATGGGATGACCTAGACAGCACCAGGTTTGCTGACACCTAATGGGAAACACCTTTCTCAAGGGGGAAGAGAGTCTTTGCACAAGAGATTGCAGGGCTGATTGACAGGGCTTTAAACTAGTCACCCGACAGCATGACAATAAGGAGGTAAGGGTACCACCAGAGGGCTAAAGCTGTGCCGACCCTGACAGCCGTTCAGGGGTGCTTATGAGAAGCAGTGCAAGAAAGAGTCGCAGCTTCTGAAGCTGAAATACAAAGCAAGGGCTGTTGAAAGCTCACAGCTCTCGCCAGAGCCCAGCTCCAAAATGGAAAACATGCAGCTGGTGGAAGCCCACGGTCCGCAGGATGAGAGACCCTGCGGATGCTGCAGAGGGGACAGAGAAGGAGAGCGAGGAGGACCCCCACACCTAACCCCCCAGCCAACAGCAGCATTGCCCACAGCTTTTGAAAGCAGAGGATCCCCCTCAATGCTGAGCTTGGATTGTGCCCAAACCCAACCTAGGACCCACCCCTCGATGCTGAGCCCAGGCCCTTACTGGTTGGCCCCAGCCAGCAGCCAAGCCCCCGCCAGCCACTTGCTCCCCCGCAGCGGGATGGGGGCAGAATCGACAGGGCAAATGCGAGCAGTAAGGGAAGCTCTTGCTCTAGAGACAGAGAGAGTTTAAGCAGTGAGCTCCACAGCCCCAGGAGGCACCAGGCAGGATGCAGAGTCCTCTCGCACCTCCCTTCCTCCCACTGGAGCAGGTTGCTCAGACCCCTGCCCACCGTGGCCTTGAACGCTTCCAGGGAGGGGGCTTGCACCACTTCTCTGGGCAACTTGTTGCAGCTTTTTAGCCAGTTACAAACTGGGGAGGAATTCAGTAACCCTCACATAGTTAGGAGGGGTGATTTAAGATAATATGGAAACAACTTCATCATAATATTTCTTGTTTTCTAGCTGAAAATCTGCATAATCTAATTTATAAAGCCCTTTTTTTCTCTCTACCCCCCTCACCTTTTTTTTTTTTCTACCACTAAGTGTTGTTGGGATTTTCTAGCAAACCAGTAGCTGCATCTGCTCCAGACTGGGACACCTCAGTGTGTGAGATCTAGCTAGTGTAATAAATGGATTTAAGTGGTTCAGAGCAGCCCAAGCCAGACACCTGCATTTCATCTTCTAAATTCCTTTTTTGCACTGAGTTGACTCCACTGCCTCTCTCTCCTTAGACCACAGTGGATATTTATGTACCCAGTGAACATCAAAATACCAGTTACTTTCAGCAGGAGCTCAATTTCCACCCGTGTGTCTCAATCTTGAGGGTTTTTGATTCTCCCTGGATTAAAAACCCCTTGACTTTTAGCAGCAAAAAGATATAACTTCTAAAGGACCAGGAGTATGAGGACGTGCTTTGGATGGGGACTAATCTCAGTACCTTGTAAGAAATTGCTGCTTTTTATTTGTGTTTTTGGCTTATTTTTTTCTTTTTTGTTGACTTTTGGATCCTTTTTTGTTAAATATAAATAGTCTAGTGGTAGCCTTAAGGGGGGGGGGGAAGGGGTGTGCTCCCGACTCAGAGCACGGACATCTCCTCGCTGGTGGAGCTCTTTGCGCCCCCGCGCTCGAGAGCGCATGGGAAGGGAAAGGTAATGAGCGCGTAACAAGCGAGCAGCTCATCGCTAGTCATTTAACCGCATCCTCGTTCGCGCACCAGGGGAAAGCGGGAATGAAATCAGGCTCTCGGGACAGATTCCAGGGGACTACTGGAAGAAGATGTCTCTCCCAAGCTGCAGCTCAGCTTCTAGACAACACTGCTGGGACACGGATGAATGAATATTCCCCAGGCACGTGCATTTCTTCCCAGGCAGGAGGGGCGAGGAGCCGCGGGCAACGGGAAGGGTGCAAGGATAAAAACCACTTTGGCTGGGAAAGAGCCAATGGTTCACATACCTGTGAATCGGAAGCTCACGGACTCTGGGAGACCTGATGGGACAGACACAAACAGAGCTCATCAGTTCTAGTCTCGACCTCAAGGGCTACACCCCCAGCGTAGCAAAGCTCTCGCGCCCGGCAGGGGCGGCAGCTCCTAAGCACGCAGCAGCAGCTCATTGGCACGCAGAGCCGAGCGCTGCAGCGGGCACCGAGGCGTCCCCACAACCCACTGCATGTCCCTCTACCAAACCACAGGGGAAAATCTTGTCGAGGTCGCGAGAAATGGGGCGAACCCTTGGCCCGCTTC
This sequence comes from Actenoides hombroni, assembly GCA_024336885.1. Classification (NCBI taxonomy): domain Eukaryota; kingdom Metazoa; phylum Chordata; class Aves; order Coraciiformes; family Alcedinidae; genus Actenoides; species Actenoides hombroni. The sequence goes on along the minus strand of WUAM01010367.1, from coordinate 5,050,341 downwards.
GCCGCCTACTCCGCGTCCCTCGAGCACCAATTTCCGTGTGCAGGGACAGGAGAAACTCATCGTTAAAGCTGCTGGTGGTGAGGCTGCGAGCAGCACTCAGATTTCCAACGGCACAGATGTCCCAAGTGGACCTGGGCAAGTCACTTACCCTGCACCTCACGCGCAGTTGCCGCAGGGATGACAGCAATTGCCAGCCCCATCACCGCGTGTGGCAAAGCCCACTCTTGGAAAAAGTAAAGGCTCTTGCTGGCTGCAGGCTGAGCAGAGGGAGGTTTCTCCTCAGGAGGATCCCCATGTGAGGAGTTGTGGTCCCGTGGGGTGTGCAGAGCGATGGGGTGTTGGCTGCTTGGGCTGGGACCCGCTCGGATGTGGGGCAAGCAAGGCAGAGAGGCACATACCTGCCAGCCTTGGTCACAGCACTGAGTGCCACCAGCACTGTGATGGCTGCAGACCCTGCTCCTGATGAACCTCTCCCTCTACTGCTCCTCACCCAAAAGGAGGCAAGAAGGAAGTTTTGGCTACAAGGAAGTGTTCATGCTAGAATAAGAGCCTTGCTATGAGGAGAGCAGTAATGAAAAACCATTCTGCCTTAAATCTGGAGCCCTCCCTTAAGCTGAGTCAGCGTGGCCATGTGCACAGTTTGGGCTTATGCAAAGTTTCTGAGCCGGTGTGACCCGCTGCCACCTGCAGCATGGGCACCAGCCCCGCTGCCAGCCCTGGAGCAAACCCTCCGGGGATTCGCGCGAGGAGCCGCGCGGGGATGCGGGGAGGCGCCGGGCGTCGCACGAGGGTTCGCGCCCGGGAAGGCGGCGGGAGTCGGGGCCGTCTCGGCGCGGCGGTTTGCACCGGGACTGGAGAGCGGGTAGGCGGCGGGGTTTGCACGAGGATTTGCACGAGGACCTTCGCCGAGGCGGGGGGTGGGATTCGCCGCCGACCTGGCCCCAGCACCGGGACTCGGAACAAGGCGGGCGCCAGGGTTTGCGCCAGGATTTGCCGCTGGACCGGCACCGGGGCTCGCACGAGGGCTCGCAGGAGGATTTGCACGAGGATTCGCACGAGGATTTGCACGAGGGTTTCAACGAGAACTCGCCCCGAGACAGGGATCGGGATTTGCCACCTCCTTGGACCCAGAGTTGGCACCGGGACCCGCACGAGGCTTCGCACGAGGGTCTGCAGGAGGATTTGCACGAGGACTCGCACGAGGACTCGCACGAGGACGCCCCCAGCTCACCGCTGGAACCTGCCGGTTACGGTGACCCCCCCCCCGACCCCTCCCACCCTTACGGGGACGAGGACCCCGGTCCCTACGGGGACCCCTATATGGACCTGGAGGACCCCGAGATGCCGCCCTGGGACCCCGACACCCCTGGGGGCCCCTATCGGGGCCCCGCCCCCCGCCACGGGGCTGAGGACCCCGCGCCGGGGCCCCGGGACCCCGCCGGGCCGAGGACGGGGCGGGGGGGGGGCGGGGCGGAAGAACGGGCAGGGGCAAGAACGGGGGGGGGGCGGGGGGCAGAACGGGGCGATGGCCGCGCCAGGGGCAGAAAGGGGCGGGCAAAGCGGGTACCCCCGGTGCCCCCCCTGTTAATTACACCCCCCCCCCGTTAATTACCGCGGAGCCAGGGGCGGGGGTAGCGCTGGGCGCAGGGGGGGCGCAGGCAGCGGGCGCTGCGCAGGGACCCGTGAGCCTCCACCACCCGCTGCCCCCCCAGCCCCGCCGCGTGCTGGGTCACTCACCATTTTGGCTTCCGAGTGTACTGGGAGTCCCGAGGGCGAGATGGAGCCGCTGCTGTTGACGGGAGGCCCGGGGATACCGGGGATGTTCGGCACCATCGACATGGGGCGGGCCAGCTGCGGGAGGGGAGGAAGCAACACGCGGGCTTTGGGAGCCGAGGAGCTTGGGCCGGCAAAGCCGCTCCGTAACAATTCCCCGGCCCGAGCGCGTTTGGAGCCCTCGGCACGCGGTCGGCGTTTGACGGCCGCCGTCCATCCCGCCGGCTCACACCGAGGCCAGTGGCCGCTCCGCTGGCCACCGTGGCCATTCGGGAGGCGGTCGGACCGGCCCCACGCTGAGGATGGGGAGGAGGGGCGGCCCTCAAGCCTCTCTCCTCCCATCCCCTCCTGGAGGGCTTTTCCCCACCAGTGCAGTAAAATCACAAGCATTCTTCATTTGTCACAGAACAAGGAAATATATTTTGAACGCTTCAACCGGAAAAAATAAATAATAATTAAAAAAATAACAAAAAGCATAAGCTAAAGCAGAATAAAACCCGAAATCCAATGTATTCTTTAATTTCATACCATTTACTAATACTTTAGCACAATTTGTGTTACAGCATATGTTTCTCTGTACTAAATAGCACTGTAGAAATTCTGAGATGTATCCAGCTTTTCCAATAAAAGCACTGCAATTTTGCATAGAATCTTTCACCGTCAACATGAACTGTTTTAACTTCCCATGTTTTAGCAATAATATCTATTAGTCTATCAGAACCGTGGATTATGGAGTCAGAGAACACACAGCTGAGCACATTGCCAATATCTAGAATTTCATTCCTCATCTCTGTGATTTTATCTTTAAGATTCAGAATGTGTATTTCCGAATCACCGTGTGAAAAGTCCTGTACAGTATTAACTATGAAATATGTTTTATAAAGATTTGTGTGTGTATCCCTCACTTCTGTTATCCACAGATTCTTGTGAGAAGGACTGAATTTCGAATTTACAGCTTGAGTTTAGCCAGTCTGCCAGGCCTGGTTTTCATGCATTGTCCTGGTATGGAGGAGGCAAATCAGACCAAGTAAGTCAGAATCACTGAGAATTGTCTCACGCACCCAGCTTTCATAACCAAGCATTGGACATACTGGGATATACTGGGACATACTGGGAGTAATGGGGAGGGTAACTGGGAGCACTGCTGAGGGGGGGGGGGTGTTACTGGGAATGTTGGGGGATAACTGGGAACTCGGCTGGGGGTAACTGGGAGGGGTGGGTTGTTACTGGGGACGTTACTGAGGCCACTGGGGAGCACTGGGGAGGTACTGGGAGCACTGGGGGGGTGGTTACTGGGAGTACTGGGGATCATTGGAAGGTTACTGTTTGTACTGGGGGTTACTGGGAATGTTGGGGAGCACTGGGAGGCTACTGGGAGCAGTAGGGGGTGGTTACTGGGAGTACTGGGGGTCACTGGGGAGGTACTGGGAGCACTGGGGGCTTACTGAGGGTATTGGGGCTCACTGGGAGGGTACTGGGAGCACTGCAGGTTGGTTACTGGGAGCACTGGGAAGTGGTTACTGGGAGTACTGGGGATCACTGAGAGGTTACTGGCAGCACTGGAGGGGTTATTGGGAGCACTGGGAACTACTGGAAGGTTACTGGGAGCACTGGGAGGCGGTGACTGGGAGCACTGGGGAGCACTGGGAGATTACTGGGAGCACTGGGGATCTCCGGAAGGTTACTGGGAGCACTGGAGGGTGGTTACTGAGAACACCGAGGGGTTACTGGGACGTTACTGGGAGCACTGGGAGCAATTGGTCTGGGCTGAGGGGGCGGGGCTACAGGAAAACCCCTTCGCAACCCCCGACACCCCCCCCCGCTGCCCGCCCAGAGCTACCAGTCCCCCCCAGAACCTCCCAAGGCCCAACAGAACTTCTCAGAGACCTCAAAGACCCCGAGGAACCTCCGAGGAACCTCTGAGGAACCTCTGAGAACCCTCCATACTCTCCCCAACTGACGTCCCAGAGCTACCAGTACCCCCCAGAACCTCTCAGGGCTCACCAGAACTTCTCAGGGACCACCAGAACCCCTCAAAGACCCCGAGGAACCTCTGAGGAACCTCTGAGGAACCCTCTAGACCCTCCCCAACTGACGTCCCAGAGCTACCAGTACCCCCTAGAACCTCTCAAGGCCCAACAGAACTTCTCAGAGACCTCAAAGACCCCGAGGAACCTCTGAGGAACCTCCGAGGAACCTCTGAGGAACCTCTGAGAACCCTCTAGACCCTCCCCAGCTGACATCCCAGAGCTACCAGTACCCCCTAGAACCTCTCAGGGCCCACCAGAACTTCTCAGGGACCACTAGAACCCCTCAAAGACCCCGAGGAACCTCCGAGGAACCTCCGAGGAACCTCCGTGGAACCTCTGAGGACCTTCCCCGTGCCCTCAGGTGGAGAACAAGGAGGTGACCCGACGCATCCTCCACGACCCGGTCACCTACTCAGAGCGGTTCAGCCCCGTGGCCCGGGCCGTCTGCGAGGGTCTCCTGGCCAAGGAACCCCCCCCCATCCCCCCTTTTTCCCCAAAATACCCACCTTTACCCCCCAAATCCCTCTTTTTAACCCAAAATAGCCACCTGTAACCCCCAGATCCCGCTTTTTGACCCCAAAATCCACCTTTTTAACCCAAAATAGCCGCCTTTAACCCAAGATCCCACTTTTCAACCCCAAGATCCCTCTTCTTAGCCCAAAACAGCCACCTTTAACCCCAAAATCCATCTATTTAACCCAAAACAGTCACCTTTAACCCCAAAATCCATCTATTTAACCCCAAAATCCACCTTTTTAACCCAAAATAGCCACCTGTAACCCCCAAATCCCTCTTTTTTTACCCTAAAATCGCTCTTTTTAACCCAAAATTGCCACCTGTAACCCCAAAATCCATCTTTTTAACCCAAAACAGTCACCTTTAACCCCAAAATCACATTTTTTTACCCCAAAATCTCTCTTTTTAACCCCAGAATCCTGCTTTGGCACCCCAAAATCATTCTTTTTAACCCAAAATAGCCACCTGTAACCCCAGAATCCCTCTTTTTATCCCCAGAATAATCCCTCTTTTGCCCAAAATAGGCACTTTTAACCCCAAGATCCCTCTTTTTTTCCCCAAAAAATCCCTTTTTTTCCCCAAAATTGCTTTTAACCCCAAGTTCCCATCATTTTTCCCCCCCAAATTGCCCCTTTTTCACCCCAAATCCCTCTTGTTTAACACCCCCCCCCACCCTGGGCTGCTTGGGCTGAGGTTGTGGCCGCCCCCACAAAGTTGGCGCTGACAGGAGAAGTGGAACCATCCCCCCCCCCCAAGGTTTTAAAAGGGACAAAGGGAAAGATCTGAGGAGCTACAGGCTGGTCAAGATCATGGAGAAGATCAATGGCATCATGGAGAACATCAACCAGATCAGGGAGAAGATCAACGAGATCATGGAGAAGATCAACGAGATCATGGAGAAGATCAACGAGATCATGGAACAGGTCAAGAAGATCACTGAGCAGATCAAGAGATCAAGAAGATCATGGAGCAGATCAAGAGGATCACGGAGCAGATCACCATGATCATGGAGACGACCAACAAGATCACGGAGTGGCTCAAGAAGATCAGGGAGAAGATCACTGTGAGCGTGGCACAGATCACATGGAGAAGATCACCAAGGTCACAGAGATGCTCAACGAGGTCATGGAGGGGATCATCACGGGCACGCGGGGACACACGGACAAACACACGGACACGTGGGGACACAGGGGAAACACGGACACGTGGGGACACAGGGGACACATGGACAGATGTGGACACAGAGGGGAACATGTTCAGACACGCGTGTGGCTGCAGCCCCACGTGGGCACGTGTGCACACCCAGACACGCGTACACTCCCAGCCACGCGTGCACTCCCAGCCACGCGTGCACTCCCAGACACGCGTGCCCCGCTGCTGCCCGCCCGCCGGGACCGCCGGGCCGCGGGGCTGGGCCGGGCCCTGCGATGGGCGACCCCCGCCCGCTCCCGCTCCCGCTTCCGGCCGCCCCGCCGCTGCCGGGAGGTGTAGTTCACGGAGCGGCGGCGGTCTGCCCGCGGACGGGCCGGTCGGACTCTGCCGGCCCAACCCCCGCAGGGAGCGGGCCGTTCGGACCCCACCGTGCCGGTGGTGACGATACCGGGCAGCGCCGGTCCCAGCAGGGACCCCTGCGCGGCACCGCTGGGCACCGATCTCCTCCTAGACACGGAGCCGCTGACCGCGGCCCGCTGGGTGCCACCGCCCAGCCCGTCCCCACACACCCGCCGAGGGCCCGGCTCCGGCTGGGGCGAGCGGTGCCGCGGGGACCGAGCCAAAGGCGGGACACCCGCCGCTCTTCCCTTGCACCATCGGAGCCCCCGGGCCGGTCAGGACGGACGTGTCCCCGTTAAAGCCGGGCTGGCTGTTCCGAGTGTCCTCGCTGTCCGGCGGGGACATAGCGGGGATAGGGGACGGACACGGGGGGGGACAGGGCCGAACACCGGACGGACACGGCGGGGATACGGGACGGACACGGCGAGGATACGGGGCGGACACGGCGGGGATCCGGGGCGGACACGGCGGGACAGAGCCGAACCGGGTCGGGCAGCGCGGCCACACGCGGTATGGGCGCCCCCTGGGTTAGGTTTAGTGGTCGGGTTTCGGTTAGGGGCTAGGATTAGGGTTAGTGGATAGGTTTAGGGTTATAGTTTAGGTTTAGGGTTAGGTTATGGGTAGGGTTAGGGTTAGGGTTAGGGTTTAGGGTTTGTGGTTAGTGTGAGGGTTGGGGTTAGGGTTGCGGTTAGGGTGAATGTTAGTGGTTAGAGTTATGCGTTAGGGTTCGGGATTACGATTAGTGTTAGGGATAGGGGTTAGGTTTAAGAGTTAGGGTTAGTGTTAGTGTTGGAGTGACGTTAGGGTTAGGGATTATGGTTAGGATTAGTTTAGGGTTAGAGTTAGGGTTTGGTTACGTTTTGGGTTAGATTAGGACTAGTATTGGGTTAGGGATTATGGCTAGGGTTAGGGTTATGGTTGGGTTTAGGGTTAGTGGTTAGCGTTGTGAATTAATTTTAGGGATTTGGGTTGCGGTTAGGGGTTCAGTTTAGGGGTTAGGTTTAGGGTTAGTTTAGGGCTAGTTTTTAGGGTTAGGCTGAAATTATCTTCAGGGTTAGGGTCAATGGTTAGACTTAGGGTTAGGGTTGGGTTAGGTCAGGGTTAGTTTTGGGCTAGTGTTTAGGTTTATGGTTAGGGTCAGGTTTAGGGTTAGGTTTCGGGGTTCGGGATTAGGGGTTAGAATTAGGATTAAGGGTTAGGGTTTGGTTAGGGTTAGGGTTAGGGTTAGGGTTAGCTTTTCCAGGCTGTACATCTGAAACACTATCTGAATTACATTATTTGAAACATAATAATTTTCAGTGCTGTCTAGCAACTGCACTGTAGTCTGACCTTAAGTATAAAAAGTGTAGAAAAATATATCTGTGTCGATACTACATAATGTCCTGGGTTCGGTTAGGGTTAATTATCACAAGCAGCTGCTGGCCCAAGCAGATGGGAGGAGCTGCAGGTGGGAGGAGTCACAGCCGGGAGGGGCCACAGCTGGGATAAACAATCAAACTAGCTGTCCTTGTTTGAGTGAGAACAGAACTAATTCTGTTCAGTGGTTTTACTTTTAAGCTCAGTTCTTCTAACTAACTGCACTTTCTGAAGTTAGCAGCATGTTTTCACAGGCAGAGTCTGCTTCTAGCAGTGATAATGCCCACTGTTTAGAGTTAGTACCAAGGATTTGTGTATTGAGTCTGACTGAGCTGGAGTTAATTTTCCTCATAGCAGCCCTCCCAGTGCTGTGATTTGCACTGAGAGCTGGAAAGGTGCTGATAACACATCCGTGTTGTGGCTACTGTTGAGCAGGGCTCACACAGCATCAAGGCTGTTTTTTTTAACATTCCCCCTGCAGTGGGATGGTGTGGACAAGGTATTGGGAGGGGACACAACTGGGAGAGCTGACCCAAACTGACCAAAGGGATATTCCATACCATATGACATCAGTTTAACAATAAAATTTTAAATTTTTTTAAAAAACACACAACAGCAAGCCCCCACAAAAATAATAATAATAATAATAAAAAAAATCTAATAATAAACAGAAAAGAAACTCATGTAGAACTTTAGGTTGGCCAACACGGAGCCAGCCCACCTTAAAAAGAAAAAAAACCAACAACAACAACCAAAAACCAACCCAAAAAACAACTTTGTTTTAAAATTGTTTTGAGTTTAAAAAAAAAAAAAGTGATAGAAGGTGGCAAGCTGGGTTGTCGCTCTAGCAAAGCCCCCAACAACAACTCACACGGAGAACTTTTAGTTAAGGTGGCAAGGCTGTGGGAACTCACATGAAAAACTCTGGAGAGGAAGGGTTGTCGCTGCTGGATCCGTTTTCTCTGAAGCCATTGCTGACCAGCTTCTCGTATTTTTCCTTGTAGGCGTCCCTCTCCCGGACCAGCCTGGAGATCTCCTGCTTTAGGTGCTCCACTTGCTGCAGCAGCTGGTTCTTCTCCGACTCCAGGACGTGCCGCTGCTGGACCCTCTTGAAGCGGCAGGACTGGGCATAGCCCCTGTTTTTGAGGGTCCTCCTCTTCTGCTTCAGCCGGATCACCTCTTCCTTGCTGACGCCCCGCAGCTGCCGGTTGAGTTCCCGCACCGACATGGTCACCAGCTGCTCGTCGGAGAAGCGGTCATCGAAGTGGAGGCCGCCGCCGCCGCCGCCGCCGCCCCTGTCCCCTCCCCAAAGGCAGCCTGGTGCAGGGCAGCCAGCGCGGGGCCACAGCCCAGCTGCCTGCAGGCCACCTGGGCATCCTGCATGTCCCACGAGTCGTCGCACACCGTCCCCCAGGAGCCGCGGTGCCACAGTTCCACTCTGCCCGAGCACCCGTTCTCGCCTCCCACGGCACGGACCTTCTCCCTGTCTGCAGAAGGCAGAGACCTGCCAGGGCCCCACGGGGACAGCAGGCAGAGCCCTGCCAGGCGAGCGGGGCACGCAGAGGAGCAGCTACCTGTGCAGCCTGGGGAGGTGGGGCACGTGTCCCCCAGGGCCGGGGCCCTTTCTGGCCGTGTCCCTGCAGAAGGAAATGCTGCTGTGAAGGGGCTGCTGCAGGGGGGGCATGCAGCAGAGAGTGGGGCCACCAAGCACCACAAGGGTCTGGCACGTACAGTCAAAGCCCCTGTGGGCCCTGTCTCTGCGCTGGACTGTGCCCAGCAGGGAGCAGGAGCTGGTGGGATGCTGGGGCCCCTGCAGCTCAGCATTACCATGGCAGGTGATGTGGGTCTCATCTCGCAGGTCATCGCACGACTGCGCATCCCAGGGAGCAGAGGGGCACTGCCAGAAGGAGCTGTTTCTCTCCCCACACTCCACACGATCCAGCCAGGCGGGGCCAGGCAGCCTACCAGAGGGCAGGTGTATTTCCAGGTCACCTCTGTCCCCGGCTCCATCCGGATTTTGAACGTTTGCTGCTGAAGCGTCTTCAACGTCACGGTCACCGCCATGGCGGCGGCGGCGGCGGCAGCGGCTCCTCCTTCGGCGGCCCCCACAACATGCAACTCACGCCGCCGCCATCTTAGGCGCCCCGCCGCTTCCGCCACGTGAGCGCGCGGGCCGGAAGCTACGTCACGGGGACCAACAGCGGCCCCCCCCCCCGGTCACGGGACGCGGGGGGGCGTGGCCTGTGCTGAGACCACGCCCCCTTGCCCACAGGCCACGCCCCCTTCCCTGGGCCTGTGCCGCGGCGCGCGCCCGCCCCCGCCGCCTGTCACGTGCCGCGGCCGTCACGTGACACCCCCCCCCTTCCCGCCTCCACCGGCACAAAATGGCGGCGGGCGCGGCGGGAAGATGGCGCGGGAAGGGACCGGGACCGGAAACGGGGAATGGAAACCGGAAACGGGGACCGGCTACGGCGAGACCGGGAACCGGAACCGGGACCAAGAACCGAGACCGGATCCTGGGACTGGAAACCGGGAATGAGACCCGGAAACTGAAACCGGGACCCGGGATCGGCAACCGGCATGGAACGAGACCCGGGACGGGAAACCGGAGACCAGGAACCGGGACGAGCCTTAATTTACTAGAAACCGGATGGCGCCCCCGTGACACGCGCTCGAGACACGCCCCACTCCCCGCCCCTCCCCCCCCTCCTTAGGTATGACATCATTTTCTAGGTACAAACAAGGACTGATAACACTCAGAAAAACAGCTCCTGGCTGCATTTTTCAAAATGGAATAATTCTACCTCCCTCACCTTTGAGCACAGGATATTTAAGCAGGCAGATCACAAGTCATTACGAAGCATCGTGAAGAAACCACAGCCAAGTGCATCCAAATGTGTACAGCAGATGTTACTGGGACTTGAGTGCTATGATGTGAGAATAAGCTGCTAGTCTGGAAAGCTACTCATGTTTTAGATACACTGTGAAATGCCTACTCGATTGTAGTGGAAATGACATGGCTCTATCAAAGAGGAGATAAAGTCTGTCAATATGTGAAAAAAAGGATAAACTAAGAAATACTAGGAATGAAAACAAAACTGAAAATTGAATTATGCCAGTACATAAATTCATGAAGTCTCTTGAACACTGGTCATAGTTTGGGTCAAACCATCTCAAGAAGATAATACAATTGTGGAAGCAAAAAATGTTCTAAGGTAAGATACAAAAGATCAGAGGCACAGAAGACCAAGTAAGATTGGAAAAATCTTGAAAACTTGAAAAAAAAGTGCTCAGTATAAAATAATGAATGACATGCAGATGTAAGTAGGGAATTACCAATTTTCTTTTAAAAAATAAAGGGAGTGAATTGGATTACCAAATATAAATTTTAAATAAAATGAGTAGGTTTTTTACATGTAAATGTACCAGTATGTGCTGGTAAGTACCAGTATGGATCGGCATGGACCGGTATGGCCCATATGGACCAATATGGACCAGTAGGGACCGGTATGGATGGGTATGGACCAGTATGGACCGGTATGGACTGGTATGGCCTGTATGGACCAGTATGAACCAGTAAGGACCAGTATGGACTGGTAGGGACCAGTATGGACCAGTATGGACCAGTATGGCCGGTATGGACCAGTATGGACCAGTATGGATCGGTATGGACCAGTATGGACCAGTATGGATTCATATGGACCAGTATGGCCCGTATGGACCAATATGGACTGGTAGGGACCAGTATGGACCAGTAAGGACCAGTATGGACCAGTATGGATGGGTATGGACCAATATGGACTGGTATGGACCAGTATGGACCAGTAGGGACCAGTATGGACCGGTGAGCACCAGGAGCACGCCAGTGTTTCGCCAGGGAACACTGGTGACCACCAGTACCCACCAGTACGCACCAGTACACACCAGTGACCCACCAGTGACCCACCAGTATCCACCAGTATCCCACCAGTGACCACCAGTATCCCACCAGTATCCACCAGTGACCACCAGTACCCCACCAGCACACACCAGTGACCACCAGTGACCCACCAGTACCCACCAGTGTCTCACCAGTAACCACCAGTATACACCAGTACCCTCCTAGTGCCCTCCCAGTGCCCTCCCCGGAGGGAGGCCGGGAGCCGAGGCGGGGAAGGGCCGGGTTGTGGAGGGGGTGAGGGAAGAGGCGCGGCGCGGCCCGGCGCGTGCTGGCCGTTGGGACGGGCGCGCGCGGCGGCCGAGCGCGAGGCTCGCCCCCTAGCGAGCGGCGGCGGCCAGGGCCGGGACACCCCCGACACCCCCAACTCTTCCATTCTGAGGACAAACCTCCACCTCCCGCCAGCCATGGGGTGCTCTGGACGCTGCCGGGTGCGTGCTCTGGAGGGGTCACCCCACCTCCCGGTGCCTCCTCGGGTCTGCGTCCTGCGGGGCTGCACCCACCCACAGTAGCCCTTTCCTTGAGGGCCACCTGCTGAGCTTTGTCCCTGTCCTGGGCTCGCTGAGCTGCAGACCATTGCGTGGTGTGTTCCTTGCCCCTGGAAATACCCTCCCCACAGGGTTGTGCCCATGATATTTTCACACGGGTTCTGCCTCGGGAGGGGGTTTCTGTGTGGGTGCCCCTCTCGGGGTGCGGATGAACATCACCTCCACTCCCCTGGCACCTCGTCCGTGCAAGCTGAGGGAAGGAGGAATTGTGCAGACGTGCCACGCGGGCTGACCGCGCTTTATTATACACTAATATCTTCTCTTTTATTCCTCCACCCCCCCCCCCCACCCCCCCGCTGGGTTAGGTAGGTGAGAACCCCCACTGCCCTGTTATGTACACAGAAAGTGAGGGGTGGCCTTGAACTTCATGTGGTTGGCACAGGCTCACCTCTCCAGCCTGTCAAAGTGCCTCTGGATGGCATCCCTTCCCTCCAGCATGTCAACTGCACCATACAGCTTGGTGTCATTGGCAAACTTGCTGAGGGAGCACTCAATCCCACTGTCCATATCAATGACAAAGAGGTTAAATAGCACCAGTCCCAACACCAATCCCTGAGGAATGCCACTTGTCACTGGTGTCCACTTAAACATCGAGTCACTGACTGCAACTCTTTGAGTGGGACCATCCAGCCAATTCCTTATCCATGAAGCGGTCCATCCATCAAATCCATGTCTCTTCAATTTAGAGACCAGGATGTCATGTGGGACAGTGTTGAATGCTTTCCACAAGTCCAGGTAGATGATGTCAGTTGCTCTTCTCTTATCCACTGATGCTATAACTCCATTGTAAAAAGCCACCAAATTTGTCAGGCACGAGTTGCCCTTGGTGAAGCTACCAATGACCTCCTCATATTCCATGTGTATTAGCAGAGCCTTCAGGAGGATCTGCTCCATGATCCTGCCAGGCACAGAGGTGAGACTGACTGGCCTGTAATTCCCTGTGTCTTCCTTTATTCCCTTTTTAAAAATGGGGGTTATGTCTCCCATTTTCTGGTCAGTGGGAACTTCACTGGACTACCATGACTTTTTGAATATGATGGAAAATGGCTTAGCAACTTCATCCTGTTCAGTGATTTTACTTTTCAGCTCAGTTCTTCTAACTAACTGCACTGTCTGAAGTTAGCAGCCTGTTCTCACAGTGCCTGTTTCTAGCAGTGATAACACCCCATGTTCAGAGTTACTACCAAGGATTGGTGTGCAGACCAAGGCCATTGCTGGATCTTGTGTGTTACTTTGGGGGGTGCAGCAAGTAAAAGGCTGCACCTTCAGGGAGAAAGGACAGGACATGTGACCCTAAACTGACCAACAACATATTCCATCCCATTTACATTATATTTGGTATAAAGCTGAGGGATCACAAAGGTCTCTCTTGGCTTCTTCTTCTCTTCTTCAATGGCTGGCAACCAAGAAGGACTTTGTCCATTCTGCGTTCAACCCTGATCCATATGTTCCTGAATCCAATACCAGAATCCAGCTCCGAAACCTGATTCCTGTCTGTTGCTAGGCCCAGTCTGGGACTTCCCAAGTGCCTGCTTCACATTAGGAGTGGTGATAGTGATGTAATTGCCATTGGGTGGGGGGGTGGGGAAGGAGGGGTTCAATACTGGCTTTGTATATATTTGTATATATTTCATTTTATTATTGTTATTCTAATTTTCACTAAAGCCCTTCCAGTTTCCTTTTTTAACTGATAGGTCTCTCTCCCTTATTTCCTTTCTCTTCCCCTTTGGGGAGGGAGGGGGGTTAACAGAGAGAGTCTGTTATAGGTCTAACTGAATGCCTTCTTTGCTTCAGTCTTCACTGCTAAGACCAGCCCTCAGGAATCCCAGACCCTGAAAGTAAGAGTGAAAGGCTGGAATGAGGAAGTCTCTCCACTGGTAGATGAGGATTGGGTTAGAAATCATTGCGTAAACTGAACACACATAAATCCATGGGCCTGGATGGGCTGCACCCATGAGTGTTGAGGGAGCTGGCTGATGTTGTTGCTCTACCACTCTCCATCATTTTTGAAAGATCATGGAGAACAGGTGAGGTGCATGAGAACTAGAGGAAGGTCAATGTCACTCCAGTCTTCAGAGAGGGCAAGAGGGAAGACCTTGTTAATTACAGACCAGTCAGTCACACCTCCATGCCTGAAAAGTTAATGGAGCAGCTCATTCTGGAGATCGTATCTCAACACAGGAGAGAAAGGAAAGTTTCAAGTGTAACCAACATGGATTTACTAAAGGGAAGTCATGTCTTACTAATGTGATAGCCTTATATGATGGTGTGACTAAATGGGTAGATGAGGGGAGAAACAGTGGATGTTATCTACCTTGACTTCAACAAGGTTTTTGATGCTGTCTCCCATAACATCCTCATAGGTAAGCTCAGGAAGTGTGGGTTAGAAGAGCAGACAGTGAGATGGGCTGAGAACTGGCTGAACAATAGAGCTCAGAGGGCTGTGATCAGTGGTGCAGTGTCCATCTGGTGATGTGTAATTAACTAAAAAGGGGGGCAAGGATCTCAAGAGAAGATAATTCATGAATAGGCTGTGGGGGTCCTGGTTCGCCTTGCTCAGGTTTTCTTTAAGTTGTTGAGAAACTGAAGTCTCAAGTCCTCTGGAGCCACAATCAGTGGATAGCTCACCACCCTGCTGTGAGGCTGCAATACATTCCCATCCTGCACTTTGCCTACTGTTGTCAGTCTGGTCTTAAAAGCCTTTTCCCTCTTGCAGTGCTAAGAAGGATGATAGGGTAGGGTACTCAAATGCCACACCGTTATTCAAAGTACACTGACTCAGTGCTCAAAGTTGTCCTTTCTGTAGCTGCCTAAACAAGCTGAGGACTATGTCCAGCAGTGAACCTCATTGTGTTAGAGAGTCCTCAGCCAGTTGTATAAGCAGAGATTGCTCAGTCCTAGTGTCTCTGCTGAGTCCAGGCTGCTGGAGTTTGTATCTGGCTGTTTTCCCCACCTCTCAGAATGATTACAGTAGTTGTCCAGTCAGGTAGGACACTCAGGGATTACCCACAGAGTTGAAGTCTGATGCAGAACTATGTTTAAAGGAAAATGTGTATTTTCCTGCTAGCCACGAGAACCTCTGTGCAGGTGGGAAGATCATAGAAATCTATTAAAAATATTAAAAATGTGTTGGGAACAAACCTTATTTCTTTATATTTCATAGCTCCTTCTGACCAAACATTTCATGGCAGAGAAGATCTGAGCACTGGGAGATGGTCCAACTACTGGGAGAAGTTCTAAGCCCTGGGAGATGGTCCACTCACGGGGAGAAGTTCGAAGCCCTGGGAGAAGGTCTAAGCCCTGGGAGAAGGTCTAAGCCCTGGGAGAAGATCTGGCCACTGGGAGATGGTCCAACCACTGAGGAGAAGGTCTAAGCCCTGGGAGAAAACCCCAGAACTGGGAGAAGATCCAACCACTTGAGCGCTCCAACCACCCGGGGAGACGCTCCAACTTGGACCTCCTGCCTGAACCCTGGTGGGCTTCTTCCCCCCACCCTGCCAAGGGGGTCTCCTGTGTGTCCCCCCCACGCCCCCCAACCCCCCGTGCTCTCTTGGTGGCCTCACCTGGGATTGTGCAGAGTGACATCCTGGGTGTTGTTGGAGATCTCGATGGTCACGCTCCGCTCAAAGGACCTCAAGAAGATGGAGTCGCCCATCTCTGGTGGCTTCCTCCGCGGAGAGCCGGACTCGACGGCCCCGCCGGCTTCCTTCCACCATGAAATTTGGGTGAGAAGGAGGAGGTTTTGGGAGCGGGGACAACTCAACGGCGTGGTTGGAGAAAGGTGCCAACTTCCTGGGGACCTTCACCCCGGGCGAAGGTGAAGTCGAGGGGGGGGGATTTTGGTTCCTTTCCTCCCGGCAAAGTCCTCAGCGGGGCAGTGCGTGGCTGGGCCACCACCAGTTTGGTGCCTGGGGGCAGATTTGGAGTGAAAAGGGCCAAATTTAGTTTCCTGGGTGGCAGATTTGGGGTGGAAAGGGGCAAATTTGGTGCCCTCGGGGCAGATTTGGGGTGAAAGAGGCAAATTTGGTGCCCTGGGGGCAGACTTGGGAGGGAAAGAGGCAAATTTCGTGCCTTTGGGTCAGATTTTGGGGTGAAAGGAGCAAATTTGTGGGTCTGGGGCAGATTTGGGGTGAAAAGAGGCAAATTTAGTTCCCTGGGAAGAGATTTGGGGTGAAAGGGGCAGATTTGGGGGGAAAAGGGGCAAATTTAGTGCCCTGGAGGAAGATTTTGGGGTGAAATGGGCAAATTTAGGGGTGAAAGGGGCAGATTTTGGGGTGAAAGGAGCAAATTTGGTGCCCTGGGGGTAGATTTGGGTTGAAAAGGGGCAAATTTGGTGCCCTGGGAGCAGATTTGGGGGGAAAGGGACAAATTTCATACCTTGGGGGCAGAGTTGGGGGGAAAAGGGGCAAATTTTGTACCCTGCGGGCAGATTTGGAGTGAAAAGGGACAAATTTGATGCCCTGGGGACAGATTTTGGGGTGAAAAGAGGAAATTTTGGTGCCTGAGGGGCAGCTTTGGGGTGAAAAGGGGCAAATTTGGCACCTTGAGGGGCAGAATTGGGGTGAAAAGGGGCAAATTTATCACCTTGAGGGGCAGCTTTGGGGTGAAAAATAAAGAATGCCTGCTTAATAACTTTGGTTATTGAGTTTTTCACTGCATCAATGCCAACGCAAGTGCTGGTGGAAGCAACTACTGGTTGGCTCAAAACATACCCTGTCAATCATGCCACTGCCCGAAACACCATCCTGGGCCTTGAAAGGCAAATTTTGTGTCGACATGGTACTCCTGAAAGGATCGAATCAGACAACGGGACAAATTTCCAAAATAACCTTATAAACTGCCAGGCAAAGAAACATGGCATTGAGTGGGTGTATCACATCCCCTATCACCCACAAGCCTCTGGAAAGACTGAAAGTTATAATGGTGTCACGGTTTAGGGTCAGAGCAGCCCCGTACTGCTAAAAACTCTGTTGAGAGCATTGGGCAACAGGAGATGGAAGCGCTGGGATATTAATTTAGCAGAAGTCACTTGGCTGGTTAACAGCAGAGGATCTGTTAACCGTCCTGGTCCTGCCTAAACAAAACCCCTACATACTGTCCCTGCAGTGCACACAGGGAAGTGGCTGGGGAAGTGTGGTGGGTTTACCCTGGCTGGGCACCAGGTGCCCACCAAGCCCTTCTATCACTCCCCTCAACCTCTGTCATCACAGCACACAGGGAGAGAATAAGATGAAAAAAAAAGAACCATGGGTTATGATAAAGATGTTATTCTCTACTTCCCATCTGCAGGCAATGTCCGGCCGAGTCCAGAAAGCAGGGCCTGCCGGGGGCACAACCCTGGCTCACAGGAAGCCCCGGGCCCCGGGACCAAAGCTCCCAGCATACCGAGGGCTACCAACATGGCGCACAGGAAGCCCCGTGCCCCGGGACTACAACTCCTGGCATGCCGAGGGACACCATCATGGCTCACAGGAAGCCCCGTGCCCTAGGAGTACAGCTCCCGGCATGCCGAAGGCACAAACATGGTGCACAGGAAGCCCAGTGCCCTGCGTCTACAGCTCCAGGCATACCTAGGGACACCAACATGGCGCACAGGAAGCCCCGTGCCCCGGGCCTCCTACTCCCAGCCATCCGAGGGCCCCAGAGATGGCCCCCGGGAAGCCCCGGGCCCCGGGACTACAGCTCCCGGCATGACGAGGACACAAACATGGCTCACAGGAATCCCCGTGCCCCGGGACTACACCTCCCGGAATGCCAAGGGCCACCAACATGGCTCCGAGGAAACCCAGTGCCCTGCGACTACAGCTCCCGGCATACCGAGGGACACCAACATGGCTCCCAGGAAGCCCCGTGCCCTGGGACTACAGCTCCCGGAATCCCGAGGGACACCAACATGGCGCCCAGGAAGCCCCGTGCCACGGGACTACAGCTCCTGGCATGCCAAGGGACACCAACATGGCACGGAGGAAGCCCCGTGCCCCACGACTACAGCTGCCGGCATGCCGTGGGCACAAACGTGGCTCACAGCAAAAGGTCACGCTGGAGACACCACCCCCCCCCCCCCCGAAACCTTGGCATCGCACCCCAAACTTCCCCCGGGGGCACCCACCCACGCAGTGGTAGGACAAGGGGGGCCCTTGTCCTGGGTCCTCCTCAGCACCCCCCCAAGGGAATTCCAGGAATCTGGGAGACTCAGCACAAAATCCTGTGGTATGGAGGGTGGTGCGAGGCCCCGCCACACCCTAGGACCCCCAAAACACACCTGGGACCCCCTGGCTCTGAGACTCTCAAAACACCCCTGGGAGGACCCATAACACCCTTTGGATTCCTGTGACACCCCTGGGATTCCCCCCCCCCCAACACCCATAGAGGAGCCTGGACACTTGGGTGCCCTGCTAAGCAGCCAAAGAATGTGCTGACTCAGCAATTCCCTGCCGGCAGCACCCTTGGGGCGCGGGTGGACCCAAGAATGGAGCAATTGATGGTGCGGGGGCCCTGGGGAATTTGGCAGCGCCCCCTGCACCCACCCCAAGCCTTGGTGGGTTGGGTGCTGGCACCCTGAGCTCTCCCTTGGCACCCAGGGGGGTGCCATAGGGTCCCTCCCAGCACCTTGGGGTGCTGTAAGAGCCCCAGGCAAGGCTGAGCACCTAGAAACGCTGTGTGCGCCGGTCCACGCCCAGGCCCCCCACCCCTGCCGCACGCACGTCCCTGAACCAAGACCTCCCTTCTCTCCACCTCCTGCCACAACAACCCCAGGCAACGCTACAGGCTTGGGGAGGAGTGTCTGGAAAGCTGCTCTGCAGAAAAGGACCTGAGGGTGCTAATGGATAGCTGGCTGAACATGAGCCAGCAGTGTGCCCAGGTAGCCAAGAAGGCCAATGACATCCTGCTCTGTATCAAAAACAGTGTGTCCAGTAGGACTAGAGAAGTGATCATGCCCCTGTACTCAGCACTGGTGAGGACACAGCTTGTTCAGTTTTGGGCGCCACAGTATAAAAAAGACATTGAGGTGCTGGAGTGAGTTCAGAGAAGGGCAACGAAGCTTGTAAAAGGTCTAGAGAAAATGTCTTATGAGTAGCACCTGAGGTACCTGGGGTTGTTTAGTCTGGAGAAGAGGAGGCTGATGGCAGACCTTATTGCTCTCTACAACTACCTGAAAGAAGGTTGTAGTGAGGTGGGTGTTGGTCTCTTCTCCCAGGTGACTAGTGATAGGACAAGAGGAAATGGGCTTAAGTTGTGCCAGGAGAGGTTTAGGTTGGATATTAGGAAAAATTTTTTTACTGAGAGAGCAGTTATGCATTGGAACAGGCTGCCCAGGGAGGTTGTAGAATCACCATCCCTGGAGGTGTTTAAAAAACCGTCTAGATGTGGCACTTCAGAACATGGTTTATTGTTCCTGATAATATTTAGTAGATGGTTGGATTTGATGATCTTGAAAATTCCTGAATTTCAAGCCTATTATTATTTTCTTTTTAAACATTTTCTTTAAATAGGGAAAACTTAAGGTGGTTTAAGCTCTGTTACATTTACATATATCGAAGTAGTTGTGAAAACTTTCCTCAAAAGCATAATGTGTTTCAGGGTAAACTGTTCCTCTAAATAATGCTATGCGAGAAATAATTGATGACATCAGAAATATTTATATACAGCATGGATAGTTGTAAGGAAAATCTATTGGATGCTGGAGTGAGTGCAGAGAAGGGCAAGGAAGCTGGTAAAGGGTCTGAAGAAAATGCTTTATGAGGAGTGACTGAGGGACCTGGGGTTGTTCAGTCTGGAGGAGAGGAGGCTGAGGGGAGATCTTATTGCTTTCTACAACTACTTGAAGGGAGGTTGTAGTTGGGTGTTGGTCTCTTCTCCGAGGTGACTGGTGATAGGACAAGAGGAAATGGGCTTAAGTTGCACCAGAGGAAGTTTAGGTTGGATATTAGGAAAAATTTTTTTAGCAAAAGACCTTGGAACAGGCTGCCCAGGGAAGGGATGGGATCACCATCCCCGGAGGTGTTCAGAACATGTCTAGATGTGGCACTTCAGGACATGGTTTAGTGATCCTGCAAATGTTTAGTAGACAGTTGGACTTGATGATCTTGAAGGTCATTTCCAACCTTAATGATTCTATGACTCCTACAGCTGGTCAGAACCTTTAGAAACATGTAGAATCCCCCCCAGTGGGGGCCAGGGCCCCCCAAGTGTGGGGCAGGAACCCGCAAATAGGGGTCCGGCCCCCCAAGTGTGGGTCCGGGACCCCCAAATACGGGTCAGGGCCCCCCAAGTGTGGAGCAGGAATGCCCAAATATGGGTCCAGCCTCCCAAGTGTGGGTCTGGGACCCCCAAATACGGGTCAGGGCCCCCCAAGTGTGGGTCAGGAACCCCCAAATACAGGTCCAGCCCCCCAAGTGTGGGTCAGGGCCCCCCAAGTGTGGGTCAGGAACCCCCAAATATGGGCCCGGGACCCCCAAATATGGGTCCGGGACCCCCAAATACGGGTCAGGGCCCCCCAAGTGTGGGGCAGGAACGCCCAAATATGGGTCCAGCCTCCCAAGTGTGGGTCTGGGACCCCCAAATATGGGTCTGGCCCCCCAAATGTGGGTCTGGGACCCCCAAGCGTGGGTCAGGGCCCCCCAAGCGTGGGTCCGACCCCCAAGTGTGGGGCGGGGGCGGCACCTGGAAGTCGTTCCTCTTGATGTTGGGCACGTCCATGTTGTGGGTGGAGGGACAAATGTCCTCGTACTTCTTCCCCGTGAAGATGTCGATGCCCACCAGGTGCACCTGCCAGCGACACCAGTGCCTCCCAGTACCGCACCAGTGCCTCCCAGTACCGCACCAGTGCCTCCCAGTACCCTCCCAGTACCTCCCAGTACCCTCCCAGTGCCCTTCCCCTATTTCTTCTCTATTCCTGTTTTTCCTCCGTTCCCTCGGGTTTTTTTTTCCTAAACCAAAGCCAGACGAAACAAAAAAAAAACCAAAAACCACCAAGAAAACACCAAAAAAACCCAACAACCTTGGGGAAAACATGCGAAAAAGCTGCAAGCATACATATATATATATAAATATATATATATATATATATATAAAGTCTTTTCTTTGGCGCTTAAAGCCCCGCGGATCGGCAGCACCCGCCGCTGCCCGCGGAGGGAAGAGAAGGGAAGGCGGGATGGGGTGGGACGGGACACGACACTGCCGAGGGGAAATCCGCGGAGCCTTACCCGGGTGGGAGTGGAGGCTGATGCCCGACGCGAGGAACTTGCCGGGCTGGAGGGCGGCGGGCAGCCCGGCGGCCATGGGACCGGCGGCGGGGGCCAGGCGGCCGGTGGCTCCCAGGCGATGGCTCTCCATGGCCAGCCCGGAGAGCAGCGGAGGGGGGCCGTGCACCGAGCGGGGGGGCCCGAAATCTCGGCCATCCATCATCCACTCGCCGGCTTCGAGGAGTCTCCCGGATCGCTGTCGGTGCCCGCCACCGCCTTTACCCTCCTGCCACCACCCCCCCCCCCCGGCGCGCCCGTGCATCCGCGCCCCGCACGACGCTGCTGTCGCGATCCTTGAGCAGTACACCCGCGTGCCACGACTGGGCTGCTGGCTCGGAACCCCCAATACCTATGAATCTATTAAACACAAGGTTTTCTTGCTGCTAGCTTTCTCTGTATGGAAAAATATTTTTGATCTGAACCTACTTCATTTTTTTAAGAAAAATCCTCTCTGCAAGGGTTGTTCTATTCCACAACAAAGAACCTTCCCAGTACTTCACCAAAAAGATTGACAAAAACATTATAAAAGATGGAAATCTGTTCTGTAACAACAAGTGTATAAGAAATTAAACCTTAATTTTGAAACATGCTATCCATTTTCATTAGAAATCTGGTTATACTTACTAAAGGGAAACAGTACCAGCCAGCCTACCACTGGCACTGGAGGTTTCTTGTACAGAATATTCCCACCGCCAAATAGTAATAAAAAGAATCTCTCAACTTCAGAGCTGTTCACATCCTCACATACGTGCATATGTTTTATTCTTCACAGATGCTTTTTATGATGCAAAATTACACTGAAAATGAGTTACGTGTAATTAAACCATACAAAAATATTTACAATGGATAAATATTTTAAGATTTTTAGTATTTACAAAAGTCCTATTTACCATTGTGTGATCTCCATAAAACATGCCTAGAAACTGGCTGGTATTTTTACCTTATCTTTATCCATGCTGGATTCTCTGTATACTGTCCATTTCTGTGCATCATCACTGTATAAAATCCTATAGGCTGAGACATAATAGTAGTACTCTGCTAAGGTTGAACTGGGGCTGGGGGGGGGGCAGGGTGGGACCAGTAAAGCCCCAGTAACAGGCTGTTCTGTGCCAGTAAAGGGCCAGTAATGGGACAGGAAATGGACCAGTAAGGGCCCGAAGATGGGACTGGAAACGGACCAGTGATGGGACAAGGAACTGACCAGTAACGGTCCAAGGATGGACCCAGTAAGGGCCCAGTGATGGGCCCAGTAAAGGTCTAATGGTGGTCCCAGTAAGGGTCAGAAAAGCCCAGTAAAGGTCTAATGGTGGCACCAGTAAGGGCCCAGTGACAGACCCAGTAAAAGTCTAATAGTGGCCCCAGTAAGGGCTCACGGATGGGCCCAGTAAAGGTCCAACGGTGGCTCCAGCAAGGGCCCAGTAACAGACCAGTAAAGACCCAGTAACAGTCTGGGTCTTAACAGTAACTGGCCCCAGTGACGGGCCCAGTAAAGATCCAGCGGCGGCCCCAGTAAAGGCGCAGTGAGCAGCCCAGTGCTCCCAGTCTCCCTGCCCAGTGCTCCCAGTCTCCCTGCCCAGTGCGCAGCCCCTCCAGGCGCGAGCGACCCCGCCCCCTTTCCGCATAAGCTCCGCCCCTTTCCGCGCAGGCCCCGCCCCTTCCCGCACAGGCCCCGCCCCCCCGCGCTCGTGACCGACGGGTTGCCCGTGGCAACCGTCGGGGACCGGGGAGCGAGGTTACGGCGGGTCCGGGGACCGCCCCCAAGAGCATCTTCTGACCTCCTTTGGGTGAGGTGGAACCGGGAGCTGGCACCAGATGTGAAGAGCAGGAGATGGGGCCACCACAGAGGTCCAAACTCTGACCAAGAAGCTGGGATCAGAGGTGGCTCCTGAGGTTGCTCCCCCAACCACCCACAAGAGTTCCACCCAGCTTTGGGTGGGGTTTAAATGCAGCTCCTCGGCCAATGGGAGGGTGGAGGTCCGAGATGAGGCCAAGGAGGTCAATCAAAGCTCCTTAAGGAGCTCCTCAGGTGTTCCTCAGGTGCTGCCCAGTAGTAGAGCTGAGCAGTTTAGTGGTGGGGTCACCACCTCTGTCCTGAGGAGAAGATGGGGCTGGTGGTGTCTCCACCAGCTCCTGGGTCCTGAAGGACCTTTCTCTTGGTTTCTTTCCAACCAACCCACCAACCCACCAACCAACCAAGCAACCAACCAAACCACCAACCCACCAAGCAACCCACCCACCAACCCACCAACCCACCAACCCACCAACCCACCAACCAACCAACCAAGCAACCAACCCACCAACCAACCCACCAAGCAACCAACCCACCAACCAACCCACCAAGCAACCAACCCACGAACCCACCAACCAACCAACCAACCCACCAACCCACCAACCCACCAACCCACCAACCAACCAACCAACCAACCAACCAACCAACCAACCCACCAACCAACCAACCCACCCCCCAACCCCTGCCCCCCCCGTGTCCCCGTGCCCCCCCCGTGCCCCCATGTCCCCCCCGTGTCCCCGTGTCCCCGCTGACCCTCTCTGCCACGCCGGCGCTGACGGTCTGTCCCCTCCGGTCCTCGTTGCCCTTGCCGTGCCAGGTGACCTCGGCCGTGTGCTGCCCCTTGTCCCCAAAGGCCACCCAGGCGTGGTCCTCGCTCAGCGCCAGGTGCACGTCGGGGAGCCCCAGCGCCTGGCAGGCCCCCACCACCGCAAAGGCCACCCCGGAGCTGTCCAGCTTGGTGCCTGGGGATGGACAGACGGACAGATGAGGGACAGAGGGACAGGGGGACAGAGGGACAGACGGACAGATGGACAGACAGACAGAGGGACAGAGGGACAGAGGGACAGACGGACGGAGGGACAGATGGACAGAGGGACAGACAGACAGACACCCTGGAGCTGTCCAGCTTGGTGCCTGGGACAGATGTATGGACAGAGGGACAGAGGGACAGACAGACAGACAGACCCCGAGCTGTCCAGCTTGCTGCCTGGACAGACAGACAGATGGACAGATGGATGGACAGACAGACAGACACCCCCCAGTTCTGTGTCACCCCTTGTCCCCCCCCCAGTGCCACTCACCGGTGATGAAGCCGAAGAGTGACTGGATGTGGGCCCGATCCTTGACCAGTTACGAGTCACCCCCTGTCACCCCCTGTCACCCCCTGTCACCGGCTTTTAGTAACTCTGCCTTCCTTGTGCCCTCTGTCACCAGGACACCCGCCTCATTTAGCAGAGGGCTTACGTTGCCTCTACCTTGGCATTTCCTGCAATATAATTGAAGAAGCCCTTTTTGTTATCCTTGACCTCCCTTGCAAGGTTGAGTTCCAGCAAGGCCTTAGCCTTCCTAGTTACCTCCCTACATCCTCTGACAACAGTCCTATACTCCTCTCAGGTGGCCAGCCCCTCCTTCTATGATATGTAGACTCTCTTCTTCCACTTAAGTTTGCTCATCAGTTCCTTACTTAACCATTCAGGTCTCCTGGCTCCCTTTCTCTATTTCTTGCTTACTGGGATGCACTGATTTTGAGCTTAGAAGAAGGGGTCCTTAAATGTCAACCAACTATCATGGGCCCCCTTGCCCTCTAGTACCCTGTCCCATGAGATTTCACCCAGCAATTGCTTGAAAAGGCCAAAGCTGGCCCTCCTGAGGTCCAGGGTTGTATTCTTGTTTAATATCCTGTTTCTGTCAGACAAGATCTTGAACTCCACCATCTCATGATCACTAAGGCCAAGGCTGCCTTCAACCTCCACTACTTCAACCAGTAGTGGTGACGATAAGATCCAGCACTGCTCCCTTCCTAGTTGGCTCCTCAACCATTTGCATCAAGAAGTTATCACCAACGCACTGAAGGACCCTCCTGGGCGGTGGCTGGCTCGCCGAATTGTGGACACTATCTTTAGAGTTAGAGGGGCCCCTCCTCCAGCCAGGTGGAGGAGAGGAACAACAGAGTTTATTGGACTGTGTGGATTCGATGGCCTGGCACGTTAGAACCACAGAAGTATAGAGCCCTGGTAGACACTGGTGCACAGTGCACCCTATTGCCACTGAATTGTAAAAGGACTGATTGGCTTGCCTTTACTGGACGAACAAGACGATCTCAAGAACGGACTGTAGTAGAGGCTGAAGTAAGTATAACTGGGAATAAATGGGAAATGCACCGTATAGTGACTGGTCCACCTGCCCCATGGATCCTTGGGCATAGACTTCCTCAAGGAAGTGTATTATAAGGACCCAAAAGGTTATTGATGGGTATTTGGAATAGCAGCTGTAGAGACTGAGGACAAGAAACAGCTGACTGTCCTGCCTAACCTTTCAGAGGAGTCTGCCACTGTGGGTAGGATGAAAGCTGAGTATCAAAAGGTGCCAGTTGCTAGTGAAACAGTACATCAATGACAATATCACACCAACCAAGACTCTGCAGCTCCTATCCAGAAGCTGATCTGTCAACTAGAGGGTCAAGGGATGGTTAGCAAAACTCATTCACCCTTTAAGAGTCCTATACAGCCACTGCGAAAATGTAATGAGGAATGGAGATTAACTGTGGACTATTGTGTCCTGAATGAGCTTATGCCAGCAATGAGTGCTGCCATACAGGCAGAAGGAGGGGACCAAAGTGATGGGGGTGAATGGAAACAGGTCCCTGCTCGGGGAGGCAAGCAAATCTCCTCCCAGCCTCCCCCACCTTCCCAGCTCCTCTTGCAGAATAGGTATGGAGCCCTGCAGGAGGAACTGAGTGATGGAGGGGTGGATAGTTCACCGAGGCCAGAGGTACCACCAAGATCAAGTCACCCCAGACAAAGCTTCAAAACTGGCTCCAGAAAGAAAACCAGATGAGTCATTGTTGTGGGTGACTCCCTCCGGAGGGCCCAATATGCCATTCAGACCCGCTTAATAGGGAAGCCTGTTGTCTCCCTGGGGCACGAGTTAAGGATGTGATAGCCAAACTCCCCACCCTGCTGAAGTCTTCAGATTACTATCTGCTTTTGGTATTTAAGGTGGGTAGTGATGATGTCACTACTAGAAGACCAAAATGGATTGAGAGAGATTTTAGGGCCATGGGGGAAGACACTTACGGGATCAGGAGTGTAAATTGTGTTCTCCTCTATCCCTCCAGTGACAGGGATGAATAAGGGAATTAACAGGAAGAGTAACCAGATTAATTCATGGCTCTGGGATTGGTGTTATCATCAGGGCTTTGGGTTTTTTGATCATAGGTTGATATACAAGATACCTGGCCTGCTGGCAATGAATGGGATGCACCTGTCACAGAGGGGAAAAAGGATTCTGGGGCAGGAGTTAGCAGCGGCTCATGGCTTAGACAAGTGTACTCTTCACTGGGTTAAAAACTGTCTGGATGGCCCAGCCCAGAGAGTTGTGGTAAACAGAGTTAAATCCCACTGGTGACTGGTCACAAGTGGTGTTCCCCAGGGCTCCGTGCTGGGGCCGGTCCTGTTTAACATGTCTATCAATGACTTGGATGAGGGGGTCGAAGACACCCTCAGCAAGATTGCAGATGACATGAAATTAAGTGGGACTGTTGATCTGCCTGAGGGTAGGAAGGGTCTACAGAGAGATGTATGTTGGATCAATGGGCTGAGGTCGATTCTATGAGGTTTAATACACTCCTGCACTTCAGTCGCAACAACCCTGTGCAGCACTACAGGCTTGGGGAGGAGTGACTGGAAAGCTGCCTGGTGGAATAGTATCTGTGGGTGTTGATCAACAGCCAGCTGAACATGAGCCAGCAGTGTGCCCAGGTGGCAAAGAAGGCCAATAGCACCCTGGCCTCTATCAGAAATGGCATGGCCAGCATGAGGAAGGGAGTGATTGTGGCCCTGTACTCAGCACTGGTGAGACTGCACCTTGAGTCCCGTGTCCAGTTTTGGGCACCACAGTACAAGAAAGACATTGAGGAGTACCTGCTGGAGCGGGTACAGAAGAGGGCAATGAAGCTGGTGAGGGGATTGGAGAACATGTATTATGCGGAGAGGCTGAGGGAGCTGGGATTGTTTACGCAGGGGAGGGACGGGGCTGGTGCGGGGCTGCCCTGGCAGAAGGGACCCCACACCTCAGGGCTCTGGGACTGTGCCGCCAGCTCACCCGCCTCCTGCTTCTCTGCAGAGCCAGTGGAAGAGCGACTGGAAGAGAGTCAGAGAGAGATTGGAAGCCCCCCGACGGGATGGAGCCTGGTGAGAGCAAAGCCTGCCCGAGGGGTCGCTGGGATGGTCAGTGTGGGACTGAGGG
This sequence comes from Actenoides hombroni, assembly GCA_024336885.1. NCBI lineage: Eukaryota > Metazoa > Chordata > Aves > Coraciiformes > Alcedinidae > Actenoides > Actenoides hombroni. Next base: position 5,023,129 of record WUAM01010367.1, on the reverse strand, counting down.
CGGTCGGTGGCAGGGGGAGGCAGGAGCTCCCCAGGCGCCCCGGGGCAGGGTCCAAGCTCTCCTCAGCCAGCGGGGCCAGGCTGGACAGGGGACACCTGCAGGGACCCCCGTGCCTGCCATGTCCCCTTCCTCTTCAAGGCCTCCAGCCCTGCCTGGGAGCTGCTCACTGCTGCTGCCGTCTGCTCTCTCCAGCATCCATGCTGTGCTGCCAGGCAGAGGGCCATGCGGATCACTCCTCAGCAGCTCCCCTGCACCCGCCCATGTGCCAGACCACAAGTCAGCGCAAGGATGGCTGCGCTGACAGCACACCTTGCACAGGGACACCAGCTGTCCCAGACATCTCACGTGCGCATCTGACAAGGGACAACCCTTCAGCTCCCAGGGTTTGTGTAAGCGAAGCATGCACAAGACATTTTCCTTGACTTGCTGCACTGGCCGATCCCTGGGCCATGCTGGGAGAGCCCACCCGCTGCTGCCCTGAGTTACATCAAGTTTTCAATTTTGATTGGAGCTATTCCCTGTCTTAAGAGTCTGCTGAGCCTGTCACTGCTGAGTTCAAGCCAGTGAAGCTCAAAACTATTCAGTTACATGCGTATTTAGAAAACCATGTATTTCTCCAGTAGTTTGATTGTTTTAAGTCCAGCTGTCAGTGTAGGAAGAAGTTTTCAGGAAGACAGAAAATGTGCTAAGGGCACAGAACATAGTTCAGTTCAACAGAGCTGTAAATGCAAGGATGGTAATGCATCTTTGCAAGTAGCAAAGTTTTGAAATCCATAGGTTGATACAAAGTCACTGAGTGGCTTTATAGCTATCAACCATCTACACCACCAAATAACAATAATAATGAAAAAATCTATTATTAGGACCCCTGTATGCCTGACAAATAGCTCTCGACTTTACACAACTACAATTTTTCATAATCTGTGTCACGTGAAGCAAGTTGCAGTCCTTGGCTCCATTTTCAAATGCGGAAAAATAAAAGCCACAGGCCATGTATTTGCTTCCCAAGTTCCTCCTCAAGTTCTCCATAAAGTCTTAAGGGCAAAATGGACACAACTACTAATATTATCTGGAAATAAATAAATATTAAAAAAAATCTTGGAAATGGCAACTGACAAGGAGATGAGAGAAAAGAGCAACAACAAACAGCTGAAACCTTGTGGTGGTTCTCACAATAAACCTCAAGTCAAATGAGGGTGGGACGCGACGGGGGACAGGGAAAAGCCGGGAAAGGGGGGGGGGGGGGGGGGGGGGCCCGGGGGGGGGGGGGGGGGGGGGACACTGCCGTGGGGTGGCTTTGCACCCTGGGGACCCACAGCGGGGTCAGCATCGTCCCCCCTCCTCTGCACAGGACACGGAACACGAGGACACAAGACATGGGACACGGGAACACAGCAGTGACCCGAGGGGTGGCCCTGGGGCTGGGGGGGACAAGCCCTGGAAGGGAGACCCCCCCCCCCAGAACTGCGTGTGTGCGCACACGCAGCATGCGCGCACATAACACGGCTGAATGCACACACACGTATGCGCGTGCACACACATGTCTGAACACCTGTGCACGGCGTGGGCACGCACATACGTCTCGCCCAGCAACATGCACACGCGTGTGCACCGCACATGCAACACGTACGGTCCGCACAAGCACACGCCGGCACGGCTGCACACGCGTGCCCACGCCTGCAGCCACCCACCCACGGTGCCCACACGTGCCCACGCCTGCGAACACCCACCCACGGTGCCCACGCGTGCCCACACACGTGCCCACTCCCACGCGCGTGCACACCGAGGCTCCGCAACACACACGTATGAGCCAAGGCAGGCTCCTGTCCACAGCCCCCGCAGCGGGCAAGCCCTCCCTGTCTGCCACACGCCTGAACACGCATGTGCCCGGCCCCCGGCCACCGCAAAAAAAGCTGATTTTAACCCTTTTACGCTGCTGAAAACAAAACCCACCTTAATTTTGGGGTGCCGAGGAGCCAGCGGCCGGGGTGGGGTAGGGGGGGTGTCCCCAGTGTCCCCATCTCTGCACCCTGACAGCTCCTCTAGCCGAATTTTTAACCCCTTCCGAAAGTCTAGAAACACCCTCACGTCTGAAGGGAGCCATCTGTATTTATTGATTTGTTCCATCCTAGAAAGAGACCGTCGGAAAAAAAAAAAAAAAAAAAAGGATATTTTTATTATTTCTATTTATTTTGCCCCCCTCTCCCTTGGTCAGGGGGTGGGGGGAACGAACGCGATGGAAATGTGATGTGGGAAAGTGGGAAACGGGGGAACGAAGTTCGATGGTTTGATGTTTGGTTTGGTTTTGGGGTTTGGGGTTTTTTCTTTTTTGGTTTTTCTTTTTTTTTTTTTTCTGGTTTTTACCTTTGGTCGAGGGCCAAAAAAAAAAAAAATAATTAAAAATAGAATCCTTTCATATTCCCTTTGTTCTCCCACTCTCCAGCAACTGGAGAGCTTTAAAAAAAAAAAAGAAAAAGAGAAAGAAAAGTAGGGGGGGGGGAACTAAAGAAAAGAAAAAAGGAAAAAGAAGAAGAAAAAAAAAAAGCCGGGGGGGGGGGGGAAACGGCTGGGGGAAGGGGGGGCTTAGCAGAATGAAAGGGAGAGCCTGTGGTGGTAAAGGGGGAAAAATTGGGGGGAAAGGGGGAAAAATTGGGGGGAAAGGGGGAAAAATTGTGGAAAAATGGCGGAGAACAGAGAAAAAATGGCGGGAAATGGAGGGAAAATGGCGGAGAACGAAGGGAAATTGGGGGAAAATGAGGAAAAACTGAGGGAAAATGGGCAAAAAATGGCCAAGAATGGAGATAAAATGGCAGGAAATGGGAAAAAAATGGGGAGAAACGGGGAAAAAATGGGGGAAAATGGGAAAAAAACAGGGAGAAAAGGGGGAAAAATGGCACAGAACGGAGAAAAAATGGTGGGAAATGGGGAAAAATTGGGGAGAAATGGGGAAAAATGGGTAAAAATTGGAGAAAATCAGTGAAAAAAGGGGAATTATGGTAAAAGGATAGGAAAAAATGGGGGGAAAATGGGAAAAATTGGGGGAAAAAGGGCCAAAAAAGGGGGATGCAAAAAGGGGGGGCAAAAAGAGAAAAAAGGGCAAAAAAAGGAGGAAAAAAAAGGGGCAAAATTGGGCAAAACTGGGCAAAAAGGGGAAAAATGGGGAAAAAAAGGGCAAAAAAGGCTAAAAATGGGTCAAAAATGGGGGAAAATGGGGAAAAATGGGTCAAAAACGGGGGAAAATGGGGAAAAATGGGGGAAAATGGGGAAAAATGGGGGAAAAACGGGGGAAAAGGGCAAAAAATGGGGCAAAATGGGAAAAATTGGGGAATCCACTGTTATCCAATCAATTAAACTTTATAAGAGATATTTATGGATTAATTAAAAAAAATTCACCTTTTTAAAGCCAATTTAAGGCTTTTTTGGGTGTTTTATTTTAGACGCGGCTCCAGCGGCTTCCTGAGGGGAAAAAGCGCAGGGGAAGAAAAAAAAAAAGGCGGGAAACAGAGAAAAAACCCCAAAACCACCGGATTTTCACCCAAAATCGCCCTTATTTCGCCTTTATTGATAACTTTTATTTCCTAAAACATCAAAAAGCGGCAAATCGCCTTAAATAAAGCTTTAAAAATGTTTATTTTTAACCGATTTACCCTCAGGGTTGTGGGCGACAAAATGGCCGCCGTGTGTGCGTGGGGGGGGGGGGGAAGGAGACAAACCCCCGCCCAACCAACCCGAAATCACCCCACAACGCTGCTTTAAATTAATTAATAGCTAATTAGTTAACTAATATATCAAGTAATTAATTAATCCAACCCGCGATGATTTGGTTCGGGATTTTTTTTGCCTTTTTTAATCGGTAATAAAGAGGAAGAGGGGGAGGGGGGGGAAGGAGACAAACCCCTCACAAAACCACCCGAAATAACCCCAAAAAGCGACTTGAAATTAATTAATAGCTAATTAATTAACTAATATCTCAAGTAATTAATCCAACCCGCGATGATTTGGTTCGGGGTTTTTTTTGCCTTTTTTAATCGGTAATAAAGGGGTGGTGCGTGTGTTTTGCTTGTGTTACTGGTGTGTTACTGGTGTCATTGTCGTGTGTTACTGGGGTTACTGGTTTGACTGGAGTGTTACTGGTGTGATACTGGTGTGTTACTGGTGTGTTACTGGTGTTACTGGTGTGTTACTGGTGTCATAGTCCTGTGTTACTGGTGTTATTGGTGCCACTGGTGCGTGTAACTGGTGTAACTGGCGTTACTGGTGTGTTACCGGTCTGTAACTGGTGCGTTACTGGTGTGATACTGGTGCGATACTGGTGTTACTGGTGTGTGTAACTGGTGTTACTGGTGTGTTACTGGTGTTACTGGTGCGTTACTGGTGCAGGACGTGGTGATCCCCACGCGCCGGGCGACGGCCGAGGCCCTGCAGATCGTCGCCTCCCACTTACTGGGAGACGCTGGGAGCCCCTTCCTCGTCGGACTGGTCAGACTGGGAGCACTGGGAGCACTGGGAGGGGGCACAGGGAGGTTACTGGGAGGGCGGCGGGAGCTATACTGGGGTGACTGGGAGGACTGGGATCACCCCGAGAGCCCTACTGGAGTAACTGGGAGCACTGGGAATGCCCTGGGAGCCCTACTGGTGTAACTGGGAGCACTGGGAGTGGCCCCGTGAGCCATAGCGGGGTGACGGGGAGCACTGGGAATGCCCCGGGACGCCTGTGGGGCTGCCGGGGCGCACTGGGACTGGCCCCGGGACCTTGTGCCCTGCCCCGCTCCCAAAAGCCCAGCGGACACAAACCCCTCGCATCTCTCAAAGCACAGCAGTGTTTAATTCATCTCGAGGGCTAACATCAAGCTTTCCCCAAGTTGCCCATGAAGCTGCAACCCCAGAGGTGGTGTTCCCACCCCCCCGGCTGCTCACCCAGTAACAAGAGTTCCATGGCCCTGCCACTACTGAGTCCTTAGCAACGGGCATGACACAACCCCTCTGCCATCTTGGGAGCACCATGGAGGGCCAGAGGAAGAGGAAACTTGAGCTGACAGACGTCCAGCCCCGCTCGATGGAGGTAGGAACCCCCCCAGTGCCAATGTGTGGGCGGGCTGGAGCAGGCACTGTGGGGATGGGGGGGGAGTGGGGTGGGCACCCTGCTCTGGGGAGCTCTCGGGGCTGGCAGCTTGGCTCATGCTCTCCAGCCAGCCCTGCAAGGCCATGGGGCCTTCTGGGCTGCTCATCCCCTGCTAAACTGAGCATCCCTCCCTGGGGGGACACGTCTCCTGGGCAGCCCCCAGCACCCCGGGCTTGTGCCACAGGGCTGCTTGCCGGGAGCAGCTGGGTCCTGCTCAGAGCCTGAGCTGGTGCCTCCTGTGCCCCTTTCCAGGCTGGAGCTGTGGCAGCTGATTCCCGCCTGCAGAGCAGCAGGAAGGGCAAAAGTCACCAGCCCAGGGGAAGGAGCTCCAGGGCACCGAGAAAAAAGGATATGCATAGTAATTATTTTTACAATAAAAAGATAGCCATGTACAATTTGTCTTAATGCTTGTAAGAAAGCTGTTGTGGAATGGTTTGAATTGCAGGGACATGGTTCTATGGAACAGCTGCTTGAACAAAGTGTGTAGGCCGTACTCCATCTTAATGTTTGCTGCTCGCAGTGAGCAGATACGCTGATATTAGGGGATTACCACGGCCTTGAAGCCTGGAGGATGTGCTGGCAGCTGCAAGTGTGGATGGGGCATGGAGGGTCATCGTGACCTTGGAGCTGTGCTTGCAGCTGTGAGTATAGATAAAGAATAAGTAAAACAAGTAGCTAATTAGAGAGGAATATGCACGTAGACTCTAACTGTAGATAGGCTGAATATTATGATGTAACCCTGGACTAATAGCCAATGGAATAATGACATTTGTGCATATTTAGCTGAGATGCTTTATAAGCCGTGCATTCAAACAATAAAGTTGAAGCTTGCTTATCAATCATACTGATTGCTGCGAGTCTTTCCCTCACCCCCCTCGCCGATGGATTTCTCTTCCCGACAGCATCTGATGACATTGTCTGGGGAATAGGTAAATAATGTAGCTGAAACAGTCACTCTTACAGTGACCTAACTCCACAAGCCCTATAATTGTTGTTTCTGTCTGTATGTCTACTTTAACCTCTTTTGTTTGGGTTAGCCCAGTGGTACTTACAATAAGGGAGGCGAGGTGAAGGGAGGGGGGTGGAGCCAAGGCCGGGGGGCGGGGCCGCTCATTGGCCACGCCCCCCCCTTTGCAGCCCCCGCCGCGGTGGCCACGCCCCCTCGGGCCCCGCCCAATCCCATTGGCGCTGCCGGGGGGGGCCCGGGGGGCGCCCGGAGCTGATGATGGAGCCGCCCAGGGGCAAGGTGGGGCAACTGGGGGTACTGGGAGGAGGGACAGGCACCCAGCAGCCCCCCCCCAGCGGGCTGCGGTCGGGGAGGGGGTGGGGGTCCCCCTCGTGTCCCCTCAGGTGTCCCCCCCAGGGTCCGGGAGGCGGCGGAAGACGGCGGGGAAGGTGGGGCGGCCGCTGCGCTGCACCTTCTGTCCCTCCTCTGTCACTGTCCCCAAGCAGGACACGATGGGGTCTGCCTCCTGGGGGGGGGGGACACACACACACAGCAGGTGGGCGCCCGGCGGGCTCCCAGTTTGCTCCCAGTAGCCCCCCAGTTGCTCACCAGTTGGTCCAGAGGCACCTGCTCGAAGAGGGGGTGCTCCCCGAAGCGCTTCACCATCCACTCGTGCACCTCGGGCACGTCTGTCACCGTGTACACCAGGCCCTGGGGACACCGCGGGTCACCGGGGGGGGGGGGGGGGGGGGGGGCACCCCCCAGGCGGTCCCCCCCCCCCAGCGAGCCCTTGCCCGGGGGGGGGTCCCGGGGACAGGGGGGAATCTGCAAAACTGGCCCCAAATCTGCTGAAAATGGCTCCGAATCCGCCCAAAATACCCCAAATCTGCTGAAACTGGCCCCAAATCTGCTGAAAACAGCCCCAAATCACCCCCAAATACCCCAAATCTGCTAAAACCGGCCCCGAATCTGCTGAAAATGGCCCCAAATATGCCCCAAATCTGCCGAAACTGGCCCGAAATCTGCGGAAAACGGCCCCAAATCTGCTGAAAATGGTCCCAAATCTGCGGAAAATGGCCCCAAATCCGACCAAAATACCCTAAATCTGCTAACAATGGCCCCAAATCTGCTGAAACAGGCCCCAAATGTGCTATAACCGGCTCCAAATCTACTAACAACGGCCCCAAATCTGCTGAAAATGGCCCAAAAGCTGCCCAAAATACCCCAAATCTGCTGAAAATGGCACGAAATCTGCTGAAAATTGGCCCCAAATCTGCTGAGAACAGCCCCAAATCTGCTAAAAACAAACCCAAATCCACCCAAAATACCCCAAATCTGCAAAACTGGCCCCAAATCTGCTGAAAAAGGCCCCAAATCTGCTGAAAACAGCCCCAAATCTGCTGAAAATGGCCCCAAATCTGCTGAAAATGGCCCCAAATCTGCGGAAAACGGCCCTAAATCTGACCAAAATACCCCAAATCTGCTAAAACGGCCCCAAATCTGCTAAAAATGGCCCCAAATCCACCCAAAATACCATAGCGGCCCGGTGTGACGCCACTTCCCCCCTGCCCGGAGATGAGCTCGCCGGTGACGTCACGGCCGGAAGCGAGCTCGACGATGACATCATCGCCACGGCCGCCATCCCTTCCTCCCTCTCCGGGGGTCCCCGTGCCGATGACGTCACCGCCGGCCTCGTCCTCGGTCCCTCCTTCCCTGGGGGTGACCTCGCCGATGACATCATCCCAGGGGGCGACATCGCTTCCCCTGTACCCGGGGCCGATGACATCACGGCCGATGACGTCATCAGCGGCGGGGCCGCTTGGGGGGACCTCGCGGGTGACGTCACGCCGGAGGATGACGTCGCGCCGGAGGATGACGTCACGCCGGAGGATGACGTCACGCCTCTAATCCCCGCCGCTCCCGTCCCCGAGGGTGATGTCACCGGTGACGTCACCGGTGACGTCACCTGGGGGCCGGACCTCGGGGATGACGTCACCTCCCCCCTCCTCCCTGGCCGGGACCTCGGCCCCGAGGGTGACGTCGCAGGTGACGTCAACCCCGGGGGGGGGGAGGGGCGACCGCTCCCCGCCCGCCCCGGCGATGACGTCACCGATGACGTCACCGATGACGTCACCGCCGACCTGCGCAGGGAGGGCGGCGGCAGCCGAGGTGAAGCCGCAGGTGTGGAGGGGGCGGGGCCAAGACGTGGGGGAGGGGCCTATTGGGGGCGGGGGCCTGAAGACTGGGGAGCAGGGCCACCGCGGGTCAGGCAAAGGTGCTGCGAGCCACCCCCCGAGGGGAGCCCCCAGCCCCGCCAGCCACCCCCCGAGGGGAGCCCCCAGCCCCCTTACCGGGGTGGACCTTAAGCCTCACCCATGCCGGTGGGTCCCCAGCCCCCCCAGCCACCGCTCCTCCCACACGACAGGGCCCACAGACACGCGCACTCGTGCCTACATAAGCCCATATACAGTGTGCGTGTATCCATGGAAACCCACAGACAGGTGCCCCTACAGAGACCCGTGCGTATGCGTGCGTGCAGACATCCAGACACCCACGTGCAGAGCCCCCCAGACCCTCCCGCACGTACCCACGGCGCCGGCCCCTGCACGGGATGGGCACAGTGGCTGCTCGCACACGCCGGGGGGGGGCAAGCCCCGGGAGGGCAGCACGGCCCGTCCGCGGCTATAGGCGCCCGTACGTACACCCGCAGGCGGCTGCAGGCTCCCTCCCGCAGCCCGCGCCGCGCCATGCCGTGCCGTGCCGAACAGAGCAGTCCCCGCGTACTCACCGCGCCCCGTCGCCGCCATCTTGCCGGGCCCGACCACCCTCCCGCCAGGCCGGGGGGGGAAAGGCCGCACCACCGCCGCTCATCACCCGGCTGCCTGCCCTCCCACGCCTTTTAAGCAGCGGGCGGTGGAGAGGGGCGGTGCTGGGGCGGTTCCAGTGCGGGGCGGAGGGGGGAGCAGATAGAGGAGGAGGCTGTGAAGAGCGCCCAAGGTAGGCAAGGGTGGGTGGGTGCCCCCCTGACACAGCACCTGGTCCCAGCAGACCCGGCACCACCGGTTCTTTCCCCCTCTGAATGGGGACTGGGGTTCCAGAGCACGTGTCCCAACTGCTCTCTTGTCCCCACAGGCATGACCTCGGGGCAGGTGGCTCTGTACGTGCTCGCCCTGCTCTCCTCTCACCTGGACCCCCGGCAGGTCCACACCATGGGACGCACTGTTGACATGGTCAGCATCCTGCAGCAGAAAACGGACGAGGAGTTGGCCAAAATTGGTATGCTGGGCTGAGAGGGACAGGGGGCTGCCCAGGGTGGGGGTTCTCCCTCCCCACGCCCCGACCCCTGTTGGCTCGCAACGCTTTGCTCTGCAGATGAAGAAGGTGCTCCGAAGACCACCCTGTTCAACGTGAGCCTGGCCACCCTGCCCCTGTGCCTGCTGCGGGTGGGCAGCTATGAAAAGGCATCCGAGGCCCTGGCCAAGCAGGTGATGAGCCCTCCAAGCCTCACCACCATGGGTAAGGGACCGCCCCCCGCAAGCCCCACCGTGTCCCCTCCGCTCACAAAGCTCCCTTCCCAATGGGCTTGGTGGTGACACCGGGATCTCGCAGACACCAGGACCACGGCGGTGCTGGCGCTGGCACTGTCCTGCACCTACGACCACACGGACCTCCAAATGGCGGGAGCTGTAGTCCCGGGGTAAGGGGCTTCCTGTGCGCCATGTTGGTGTCCCTCATCATGTCAGGAGCTGTAGTCCCGGGGCACGGGGCTTCATTTGCACCATGTTGGTAGCCATCGGCATGCCGGGAGCTGTAGTCCTGGGGCACGGGGCTTCCTGTGCGCCTGTGTTGTAGCCCTCGGCCTGCCGGGATCTGTAGTCCCGGGGCACGGGGCTTCCTGTGTGCCATGTTGGTGTCCCTCGGCATGCCGGCAGCTGTAGTCGTAGGGCACGGAGCTTCCTGGGCGCCATGTTGGTGGCTCTCGTCATGCCGAGAGCTGTAGCCCTGGGGCACGGGGCTTCCTGTGCGCCTGGTTGGTAGCCCTTGGCGTGCCGGGAGCTGTAGTCCCCGGGCACGGGGCTTCTTGTGTGCCATGTTGGTGTCCCTCGGCATGCTGGGAGCAGTAGTCCCGGGGTACGGGCCTTCCTGTTCCCCGTGTTGGTGTCCCTCGGCATTCCGGGAGTTGTAGTCCCGGGGTATGGGGCTTCCTGTTCCCCGTGTTGGTGTACCTCGGCATGCCGGGAGCAGTAGTCCCGGCGCACGGGGCTTCCTGTTCCCCGTGTTGGTGTCCCTCGGCATGCTGGGAGCAGTAGTCCCGGGGCACGGGGCTTCCTGGGCGCCATGTTGGTGTCCCTCGGCATGCCGGGAGCAGTAGTCCCGGGGTACGGGGCCATGGGACAGATACACCTATGGGTACTGAGGGAGCTGGCGGATGAGGTTGCTAAACCACTATCTATTATATTCCAAAAGTCACTGCAGTCCAGTGAAGTCCCCACTGACTGGAAAAGGGGAAACATAACCCCCATTTTCAAAAAAGGGAAAGAAGGATGAACCAGGGAACTCTATGCCAGTCAGTCTCACCTCCATGCCTGTCAAGATCATGGAGATGATCCTCCTGGAGGCAATGCTGAAGCAGAAGAATAACAAAGAGATGACTGATTACCATCAACACAGCTTCACCAAGGGCAAATTGTGCCTGACAAACCTCATGGCCTTCTATGAGAAGTTCAAAACATCAATAGACAAGGGCAGAGCAACTGACATAATTTACCTGGACCTGAGCAAAGCCTCTGACACTGTCCCGCATGACATCCTGGTCTCCAAGCTGGTAATATATGGGTGTGATAGATGGACAATTCAGTGGATAAAGATGTGGCTTGACAGCCGCTCCCAAAGAGTGGCTATCAATGAGTCCATGTCCAAGTGGAGGCCAGTGACGAGTGGAAGTCCCTCAAGGATCAGTACTGGGACCATGTTGGAGACAGGGACAGTGACATTGAGTGCACCCTCAGCAAGTTTGCTGACGACACCAAGCTGTGTGGGACCGTTGACACACTGGAGGGAAGGGCTGCCCTCCAGCGGGACCTTGATAGGCTGGAGAGGCCCAGGAAAATAATAATAAATAAATAAATGGGACAAAAATAACGAAAAAGAAAACAGAGACAACGAAAAAAAGATTTTTATATATATATTTATTTTTTTTAAGGAAGAAAGAAAAAAGAAAAGAAAGAAATTGGGGGACACTTCCGTCCCCCCCCCCAGCCCAACCATCCCTGGCATTCTCAGCACCCTTGGGGTGGACCCGGGGTCGAAGCGGGCCTACAGCGTGGGGCCGAAAGTTCTCCGGGGGCCTGGCACCTCCGCCCCGACCCCGACACCCCCTCCTACCTGCAGTTTTGGCAAGAACGCTCTCGTTTGCCCCGCTGCCGGTCTTCCTCCCTCCCCGCTCCTCCCCACCCCTCCCGGGTGCCGCGAGATTCGCCCGCCGGCTTCGAATCGCGACACGCTGCGCGGATCGGGATTTGGGGCACAACCGGGAGCTCGCTCGGGGCGAGTGAGAAGCTGCGCCGGGCTCCAGCCCCGCTCCTGGAGCTCCGCTCCCTTTCCTTTTATTTTCCCCCCATATTTCCCCCCCCCTTTCCCCTTCCTCCACCCTCCTGTAGGGCAGGAACTCTTGAGGCTCCTCAGATATCCCGATAATGAGCTGGAAGCCCCCTTAAGCCCTGGAAATAACTTACTTTCGTCACCTATTGACTGTTTGGCTTAGTTAGGAACCGGTGTGGATTTTTCGGGTCTTTTCAAGAGAGCCGGTCAATGGGGGGGGGGGGGGGGGGGGGGGGGGGGTGGGGGGGGGGACGCCGCTCCCGCCCCCCCCCCCCCCTTTTACTCACAGCGGGCGGGTAGAGAACGCGGCGGTGCCGGCGGCGGGGCCTGGGGGGCTCGCTGGGCCCTGAGGGGGGTTCGAAAGTGAAGTAGCGGGGTGGGGAAGGAGAAACCCCCCCGGGCACCCCCCTTTCGGGGCGTCTCCACCCCCGGCCCGGACAGGTCGTGGCCGCTGCCGCCGCCGCCACGATCGTCACGGTCATGGCGCCAAGATGGCGGCGGCCGCCGTGACGGGGCCTTTATAGAGGAGGAGGAGGAGGAGGAGGAGGAGGAGGAGGAGGAGGGGAGGACGTGGCCTCCAGTGGGGGGGCTCTCGAAGTCCCGCCCCCTTAGGCCTTGTTTTGTGGAGGGGTTTTTTTTGTGGGTGTTTTTTTTGTGGGTGGTTTTGGTGGAAACCGAATTATTTCGTAAAGTTTTCACTTTTTCTTTGTTGTCGTCCACACTTTTTTTTTTTAAAAATCAATTTTGCCATTTAGAACGTCAGAAAGTCTGTTGTGGGAGCTGGCGAGACCTTCAAGGTGACACCGAGTCGTCAATCGTTCCCAGCAAACTTATCTTGTCCGTCAAGTGTTTGTGACGAGAGATCTTCACGGGCTCTCGCTGGATTTTTGCCCTCCCATCCCCCCCGAAACCTACGTCCAAACGGCGGGGTCAGGGTGTCGCAGTGGGGGTCAGGGGTTCCCAGTACGGGTCTGGGGGCGCACCGCGGCTAAGGGGGGGCACGTAGGGGTCAGGGGGTCTTGCTGTGGGTCAGGGGATCCCACTATGGGTCTGGGGTCCCACCATGGGTCAGGGGGCCTCACCGTGGATCAGGGGGTCCCACCATGGGTCAGGGGGTCCCACCATGGGTCAGGGAGTCTCACTGTGGGTCAGGGGGTCTCGCCGTGGATCTGGGGGTCTCGCCGTGGGTCTGGGGTCCATCTGTGGGTCTGGCGTCCCACGGTGGGTCTGCCCCCCAGGTGACACTGGTGTTCCTGCTGGTGACTCTGCACAAGATGCTGCGCAGCTCCAACGCTCTCAAACCCGACTCCAGCCGCCTGGACAGCATCAAGTGAGACCCCCAAACTGGGACGGGGACCCCCCCAACTGGGAGGGCACGCCCCCCCAAACTGGGACCCCAGCAACCGGTCTCCCCAGTACGGAAGGGTCCCTGGAACTGGGACACCCCCCCGTGGGGTCCCAGCCCCAGAATGGGGAGAGATCCACCCAAACTGGGAGAGATTCCACCCAAACTGGGAGAGATCCACCCAAACTGGGAGAGATCCCCCCCAAACTGGGAGAGATCCCCCCCAAACTGGGAGAGATTCCACCCAAACTGGGAGAGATTCCACCCAAACTCGGAGAGATTCCACCCAAACTGGGCCGCCCAGCTTTCCAGTCTGTCCAGGTCACACTGGATGGCAGCCCAGCCTTCTGGCGTGTCAGCCACTCCTCCCAGTTTTGTATCATCAGCAAACTTGCTGAGGGTGCACTCTATCCCTTTGTCCAGGTCACTGATGAATATATGGAACAGCACTGGAGCCAGGACCAACCCCTGGGCAACACCGCTACCAACAGGTAGACTCTCCAACTAGACTCTACTCCACTGACCACAACTCTCTGGGCTCTGTCCTTAAGCCAGTTTCCAATCCATCTCACCACACAATCATCCAAGCCGCACTTCTTAAGCTTGGCTGAGAGGATATCATGGGAGATAGTATTGAAAGCTTTGCTTGAAGTCAAGCTATACCATATCCACTGCCCTCCCCTCATCTACGCCTCTAGTTGTGCCATCATAAAAGGCTATCAGATTAGTCAGGCATGACTTCCCTTTGTTGAATCCATGTTGACTACTCATGATAAGACTCCATTCCTCAATATGCTTTGAGATAGTGGCAAGAAGAATCTGTTCCATCACCTTTCCAGGAATGGAGGTGAGGCTGACCAGCATATAGTTACCAGGGTCCTCCTTCTTGCCCTTTTTGAAGACGGGGATGACATTGGCCTTCCTCCAGTCCTCAGGCACCTCTCCTGTTCTCAAGGACCTCTCGAAGGTTATGGAGCGTGGCCTAGCAATGACCTCCTCCATTTCCCTCAGCATCTGATGCAGATATGGAAGAATACCATTTGTTCAGGAAGACAAACAAGGAAAAAGGCAGGAAAGGTGCAAATACTGTTTTAGATGCTCCATGGGAACAGCATGATTGAAAACCTGTGACTAAGGTTAAAAGGGAAAAAGAAAAGGCCACTGCTGTGGCTGGGGATTACTCTAAAACACCAAGTACATACACTGAATAAAACCCAGGAGAGAAGTTTTTTTTGTGACTAACAGTAGAAGGGGCAAAGTGTCATAACTCGGTCTAAGGGGCTGCCCTGACCCTAAACCATGACAGATGAGTATTTAGATGTCAAGAGGCCTGGTGGCAGCAGGGGAAAGGGAAATGGATTGTTCAGGGAGATTTTGCAATTAGTTAAGAAGTTTTATAAACAGAAGATGGAAGCATCCATGAGACAGTCACACTCTTCTCTACTGATCATTTTGAAATGAGAAGTTGCTGAAAGAAAGATGAGCGTAACAACATTATGCTATGATGCTTAACAAGACATCAAATAGAGAACAGCAAAGTAAGAGGAAGGGACTCTAAGGAAAAAAAACACTTCTGAATTATTAGGGAAGGAAAGTGTACATATATGTGTACAAGAAGAGTGCAGGAGAGTGGATAGCTTTTAAAAGGAGTAAGTGCAAATTTTTATGTTTCAGATGGTGGCTAGGGGAAGCAGCAATTGATTAACTTAGCTAAATCAAGTTATCCCAGTAACCCAACTGGGAAGCCCTCCAGTCTAACTGGGAAGACCCCGAGCCCAACTGGGAAGCCCTCCAGTCTAACTGGGAAGCCCTCCAACCCAACTGGAAATCCCTCCAACCCAACTGGGAAGACCCTGAACCCAACTGGAAATCCCTCCAACCCAACTAGAAGCCCAGTAACCCAACTGGGAAGCCCTCCAGTCTAACTGGGAAGACCCCGAACCCAACTGGAAGCCCAGTAACCCAACTGGAAGCCCAGTAACCCAACTGGGAAGCCTCCCCCCCCGCCCCGGGCCAGCTGGGGGTGGTGGTGGACCCTGGGCGGACCTTCTCGAAGGCCTCCTTGGTGAGACAATCGTTCCAGCTCTTCAGGAAGTCCCCGGGGAACTTGTCCTTGCTGAAGACCCCCAAGCGCTTCCCGCCCCGGCTGCTCCTCAGCCCTTCCAGAAGCTTCTCGAAGTTGGCCTTGTTGCTCTCGCTCTGCAGAAGAAGACAGTGGCCGAGGTGGACCGCGAGGGCACCGGCGAGGTCGCCCCGAGGTCCCTTCAACCCCACCACGGAGACCTCCGGGTCCTTTGGAGATCTCCCGAGCTCAACTGGAGGTTCTCCGAGGCCACCATGGAGACCTCAAGGCCACCATGAAGACCTCATGGCCACCATAAAGACCTCAAGGCCACCATTGGACCCCCAAGGCCACACTGGGAACCTCAGGGCCGTTTGATCCTCCCCTTGTCCCCATGTCCCCCCATGTGCCCCTCATCCCCCCCCTTGTCCCCAGGTCACCTTTGAGCACGGTCAGGTACTTGCCGGACACGGTGAGCTGGCGGCACCGCACGACGGGAGGGGGCAGCACTGTCAGCAGGGTGCTGACTGCGGGGACACGGGCACTCAGCGAGGGGACAGGGGGACACAGGGGACACGAGGGGACACGGGGGGACACGGGGGGGGTCACCTTGTGCCTTGAAAGCCCCTTGCTCCTGGCGGAAGACGTGGGCGGGCGCCCGGGACTGCAGTAGCCCCAGGTACCCACCCCCCGCCCGCAGCTCCGCCGGCTCCGTGTCCCTTTTCCACACTGTCACCACGATCTGGGGACAACGGGGACACGGGTGGGTGGCCCTGTGCTCCACCGCTGTCCCCAAGGCCCCCTCCTGTTCTCCTCACCCCCCCCCGACAACGTCCCCCGGCCCCTCGTGTCACCCGCACCCAAAGTTCCCCCGACACGCGTGACCGACCCAACGGGGACAGGTCGGGAGGTGGCACCGTGTCCTCGAGGTCCCCTCCTGTCCCCGAGGTGTCGTGTCCCCCCCCAGGGATCTGACCTTGGCCTTGAGGGTGCCGGGTGGCAGCTTGTCCAGGGCGATGGTCAGCGGGAAGATGACCTCGTCCGGGCACACGATCGGGTCCTCCACCGGCAGCTGGGGACACGAGGTGACACGGAACGTGGCGTTTTTCCATCCCCCTCGGTTCGAGGGATGGGGGCTGAACGCTCCGGCAACGGCCTCGGTGCGACTGTTCCGCCTGGAAACCACCCCCCCCCTCCAGCGCTCGAGATCCGGAGGAGCCAACCCCCGCTGACTGACGCGGTGTTGACAGCGCCAGGCGCGTGGTTCCCACCGGGAAGTCACCCGGCTCGATTCGTCCGGCGTCAGCCACGGGTTGGGGCAGGTTTCGGACGGGGCAAAGCGCCCGACGCGGTGCCTGGGGTTGTAAACCACCCCGGGGGGAATGACTGTTTCCCAGCGGGCCTCGGCCTCGTTCACCGGTTGCGGCCGACGAGGGGAAGCCAGACCCAGGCAAGCCCTGGTGACCCGTGGCTGGGACGGTTCGGGGCCTGATTTGAGGAGCCCCGTGGTGGTTTCACCGCCGGCTCTCGCTTCCCCGGGGTGTGGCTGTAGCGGGAGGTGCGTCCCTACCAGCGCGGAACGGGCTGGAAGCCGCTGCTGATGGTGGTTCTGGTGGTGCCGGGGCTCAGCACGCCGGGCAAACCTGTCTCTGAATCATCTGTCAGCTCTTTTGAACCCCATTCCCTTAAAACAGGGGGGGAAAAAAAGAACCCCCAACTTCCTTCCCCCTCCCGCCTGTCCTCTCGACTGTCTTTCCTTCTCGCTCGTCGGCGCGTGCGGCTGAGAGGGAATTGAGGTGAAAAAGCCCCCATGGGGGGGTCCAGGCCTAAAAAAAAAAAAAAAAAAAACACCTAACTTTTTCTAGGGGAAAAAAAAATCCAACTCATCCCAATATGGAAAGTTGAAATTTTTTTTTACCCCATTGAATTTGGGTTGTTTTTTTTTTTTTCTTTTTACAGCCCCCCAGAAAAAGCAACTTGTGGGTTAAAAAAAAAAAATCGACTTTTCAGGGGGAAAAAAAGGCATCCCAAAGTGGAAATTCGATTTGGTTTTACCCCAACAAGTTGTTGCTTTTTCTTCTTACGGCCTCCCCAGGAAAAGCAACTCGGGGTTAAAAATAAATCGATTTTCAGGGGAAAAAAACATCATCCCAAAGTGGAAATTCGATTTGGTTTTACCCCAATAAGTTGTTTCTTTTCCTTTTTACAGCACACCCCCCTCCAAAAAAAAAAAAGAAGTAACTCAGGGGTTAAAAAAAAAAACCCCAACTTTTAGGGGAAAGAAGTCACCCCAAGGTGGAAATTGTTGGGGTTTTTTTTTACCCCAATAAGTTGTTTCTTTTTCTTTTTACATCCCCCCCCTCCCCCAAAAAGGCAACTTGGGGGGGTTAAAACAAGCAGGAAAAGTGGCAGATTTATTTATTTAGTTTATTAACCCCGGTGGGTTTGGGGGTTCCCCCCCCAGATGGTTTTGGGGTGTTTCCATTTGGGGGGTGCTGCTGAGAGGCCAGGTCCGTGGCCACGTGACGCACAATGCGATTGCTCACCACCCACTGACCGATGGAGACCTGAGCATTTATCTGCCCCCCCAGCCAACTCCCCCCAGTTTATATACTGAGCATGACATTCTGTGGTAGGGAATATCCCTTTGACTACTTGGGGCCAGTTGTCCTGGCCATGCTCCCTCCCAGTTCCTTGTACAACTGCTCACAGGCAGAGCACAGGGAAACTGAAAAGTCCTTAACTTAGGATCAGCACTACTTAGAAACAACTAAAACATCAGGGTGTTATCAATATTGTTCTCAGACTAAATCTAAAACACAGGACTGTACCTCATACTAGGAAGAAAATTAACTCTATCCAAGACAAAACCAGGACAGGTATTTTTAGCACATCAATGAACAATTTTTAATTTGGTTCCAGCACTATAAATTCATATGCATTAAAAAATAAAAGATTTAAAGTAGTTTCCCTGTCATCACATAGCAAATACATCTCAGGTGATGGCTTGAACAGCCAGAACTGAGGATTTCATAAGCTCTTACATCAAGACAAGACATGAAGGGAAATGTGCTACACAGTGTGCTGCTCTGGATTAAACAAAGAATGGAAGAAGGAATTGGCTTTAAAAAATGTTTCCATTCTGATTGTTTCAATTATAGGTTTTAAAACACTAGGCATTGTTGCCCTAGTGCAAATAATTAGATATATAAATTGTCAATTTATTAAATAATTACATCCCACCCCACCCTGACCGTGTCTCTGCCGTGCTTTGCAGGGCCCCGAGCATGGTGCAGATCGTCATCTCCAGGTGAGGCCACCACGGGCAGTGCAGCCCCGGGGGGACGGATCCTGGCCCCCATAGCATCCGGCTCTATGCCCCTGGCCCCGGAGCCGCTGGGTGACGGTGCCGGTCTCGCCCACAGCGCAGGTGCCGGAGGCCTGGACCAGTGGGTGCTGGTGGAGCTGCAGGGCGAGGTGGAGCCCCGGCAGAGCGGGGAGCTGGCGGGAAGCCTCCTGGGAGACCTCCACTACACCCGCGAGGTGAGGCAGCCACACCGGGGACGGCCCTGACAGCTGGGGCCCTGCCCACCCTCACCCTCTGCCGCTCTCCCCAGGGTGTGCCCGTGCTGATCGTGGGCCACCACATCCTCTACGGGAAGGTGGTGCAGCTGGAGAAGCCCTTCGCCGTGCTGGTGAAGCAGGGAGCTGGTGAGCCCGGCCCCGCCGAGCCGCACTCCCGCTACGTCGCCACCGCCCTCATCAAAACCAAGCTCCTCTTCAAAACCCGCCCCAAGCCCATCATCACCAACGTCCCCAAGAAGGTCTGAGGGCTCAGGCCGGTGGTCCCTGCTGCTGCAGCTGGAGTTTGGGGAGATCCAGGGCTGGCCCCTGGCCTCCTCCCTACCCCAGCCAGAGAGGGCTGGGGCCAGGATGGGATGCCACGTCCTGTGCGCCTGTGGGGCGGTGGGGGCGTGGGGGTGGGGGGGGGGGGGGGGCGAGGGGGGTGTTGGGGTGGTGGGGGGGGGGCCTGGGGGGGGGTCGCTGGGCGGGCGGGGGGGGGGGGCTGGGGACGGTCCCCTTCGCTGCGTGGCCCCGTCTGCAGGTGCTGGAATTCTTCGTAAAACCACAGTTTGGTGTCTTGCTCCCCTGTCCCCTCTGCAGCCCATCCCACCGGCCGAGCTGCGTGCAGCGGCTCTTCGGGCAGAGATCACTGACGCCGAGGGGCTGGGGCTGAAGCTGGAGGACAGGGAGACGGTCATCAAAGAGCTGAAGAAGTCCCTCAAGATCAAGGTGAGATGTTCTTCAGCTGACTGCTGCCTTCTGGGCTGGACAGGGAAAAGCTGCTGGCTGCTGCAGCAGTCACCTTGGTGCTCCTGCTGATGTGTTCCCTCTGGAGGTGACAGTCCCCAGTGCCAGCCAGGTCTCCTGGAAAGGGTAGAAATGTAGAATCATGGAATTGTTTTGGCTGGAAAAGAGCTTTAAGCTCATGGAGTCCAACCACTCCCCAGCAGTGCCAGGGCAGCCCTGACCCCTGTCCCTCAGCACCACAGCTCCATGGGGGGCTTGGAAACCCCTCCAGGGGTCACGGGAACTCCACCCCCTGCCCTGGGCAGCCTGGCACAGCCCTGCACAGCCCTGGACCCTGCACAGGGGGAAAGAAATTGCTGGTAAAGGGGTGCTCCGATCCTTTGCCTCCATCAAGATCTGTTGCTCCGGTTTGGGTAGGGCTGGCTTCGAAGCTGCTGTTCTCGTCAACTGTTTATGTATATGCTTATGAAACTCAGGGAGGAATATAGGAAGTGACTGTTGCAAATTAACTTATCTCAACACAAAGGGGACAGGAGAGAGGGCTTTATTTTAGATAAAGGGCTGTATCAGTTGAGTGGCTCAACTGATTGTGTAAAATGATTTTCCCTGAGTTAATCAAAAGTATGAATGTCTTCCTGAGCCAGACTAGCAAGGTGGAAGTGTATATTTGGCTCAGCCCAATAGAGTATAAAACCTGAACAACCAACAAAATGAACTTTGAAGAGAGCAATGGGCTTGAGCTGACTTCAGCTCACTTATTCCTTCCCTGCAACTGTGGATGCCCAGCATTGTGACAATGTGCACAGAGACCAGTAATAGGAATCGTGTTTATGTTGTGATCCAACTGTATATTGCAATTGCTATATTGCAGTAACTGTACTTATGTGTTGGGGTTTGGGGAGTTCTTTTGTTTTCCTTTTTCTCTTAATTTTCCCATACTTGTTACTAGGAGATAAATTGCTGTACTTGAGGGTACTTGGGAGAGGCAGAGGACCTGGTCACAGGGGGAGGGGCCCAGCCAGCTGCCGAATGAAGGGGGTTGGGTGGAGCCCCTAGCTCTCTTGTTTTTGCCACCTGAGGAACCTGAACATATATAAGTCCATGACACTTGACAAGATGCATCCCAGAATTCGGGGGGAATTGGCTGATGCAGTTGCCAAGCCACTCTCTCCATCGTATTTGAAAAGCCCTGGCAGTCAGGCGGAGTCTCCAGTGACTGGAAAAAAGGGAAACTTCACAGTCATTTGTAAAAAGGGGATAACGGAAGGACCCCGGGAAGTACCGACCAGTCAGCCTCACCTCTGTGCCTGGGAAGATCATGGAACAGATCCTCCCAAAAGACATGTCAAGGCATATGGAAGGCAGAGAGGTGATTAGAGACAGCCAGCATGGCTTCACCGAGGGCAAGTCCTGCCAGACCAACCGAGTGGCCTTCTATGATGGAGTGACTGTATCAGTGGACAAGGGAAGAGCTACAGACGTCATCTACTGGGACTACTTCAAGGCCTTTGATACAATCTCCCACAATATTTTTACCTCAAATTGGAGAAATGTGGGTTTGATGTATGGACTGTTAGGTGGATAAGGAGGAACTGACTGGGTGGCTGTGTCCAAAGAGCTCTAGTCAATGGCCCAGTGTCTAAGTGGAAACCAATAACAAGTGGTGTCCCTCAAGGGTCTGTACTGGGACCAATACTGTTTAATATTTTTATCAACGACATAGACAGTGGGTTCGAGTGTACTCTCATCAAGTTTGCAGATGACACCAAGCTGAGTGGTGCAGTTGGTGGCTGATACACCAGAAGGCTGTGCTGCCATCCAGTGAGATCTGGACAGGCTGGAGAGCTGGGCAAAGGCAAACCTGATGAAGTTCAACAAGGATAAGTGTAGAGTCCTGCACCTGGGGAGGAACAACCCCATGTACTAGTACAGGTTAGGGGTAGACCCGTGGGAAAGCAGCCCCATGGAGAGGGACCTTGACGTCCTGGTGGACAATAAGTTATCCATGGAACAGCAATGTGCCCTTGTGGCCAGGAAGGCCAATGGTATCTGGAGGTGCGTAAAGAAGAGTGTGGCCAGAAGGTAGAGGGAAGTTCTCCTTCCCCTCTACTCTACCCTAGTGAGACCACATCTGGAGTATTGTGTTCAGTTCTGGTCTCCCCAGTTCAGGAGGGACTGGGAAATACTAGAGAGAGTCCAACAGAGAGCTACAAAGGTGATTAAGTGACTGGAACATCTCTTGTATGAGGAAAGGCTGAGAGCCCTGGGGCTGTTTAGCCTGGGAAAGAGAAGACTGGGAGGGGATCTTATGAATGTTTACAAATATCTGAAGGGTGGGTGTCAAGTAGAAGGGTCCAGTCTCTTTTCAGGTGTGCCCTGTGGTAGGATGAGAGGTAATAGTAGCAAGGTGAAACACAGGAAATTTCACCTCAACATGAGGAAAAACTTGTTCACTGTGAGAGTGACAGAGCACTGGAACAGGCTTCCCAGAGAGGTTGTGGACAGGGATAGTTCCAAATTTCCATTCCCTTCCTTTTGGGTCAATCCAGGCACGACCTTTTAACAGGTCCAATCCCATGATATTAGTAGGCAGAGAGCCCAAAATCATGGTGACTTGTGTGGCAGCCTGGTCTCCCAGCAGCCAGCACCATACCCGTGCAGTGAGTTGGGGCTGCGAGTTTCCAAATACATCAGTGACCCAAATCCCTTTTTTGTCAGGGCAAATGTGGCACCGTGTTGCCACATCTTCTCTTAAAGCAGACATCTGTGTCCCGGTGTCCACTAAAAATGTGACAGGAGATTTAAGGGGGCCTAAGGGAAAAGTGATTAATAAGTCACCTTTGGAGTTTTCTGCGAGCCTTCTAAAATGAATCTACTGCCCATCCCCCGGCTCACTTACTGGGGATGGGGCCAGCAGTTTCCCGCCTGCGCATCAGCACCAATGCCTGTTCCCACCCGCGGGGGTGCTGAAGGCGTGACTGTCCTTGCAGCAGGGGGGAAGAAAGTCGGTGTACTTTCTTCCCTTTCCACAGCCTTATCTGGGCCTTTCCACAGCTTGACTAATAGCTGCAAATTAGGAAGGGGAAGGCCATCCATCAACTCTCTGGGTATCCCTTTGCTTAAACCATGTTTCCACAGCTCATTTCTGGTCATTCCTGACCCAGGATACTTTACTGAGGGTCTAGGGAATCTATTGTCCAGTGCAGCCCTCCTTACCCCCATGCATCCGGCGCCGTAAATAAAGAATATTTGCTACTGAAGAATTGGCTAAATATCCTTTTTCGGGAATCAATCTGGCGACCCAGATGGGACACTCTCTGCTGGACCGCAGGACCCGCTGGGAATAGGACTCCCTGGGGCGCCCCCGGAGATTTCTCCGGAGGGACTCCTTGACTCACCGGATCACTGCGGAGGGCAGACAAGGATCCTATCTAGTAAGTAGCACTATTCTTTATTTTTGTATCTGGTTCAGATACAGACGACCGGTCAAACAGACAGACTGAACCAGATACAAAAATAAAGAATAGTGCGAATAGTGTGAGACAGAAGTGGCTATTCTGCGGGGCGGCGTATATTCTAGTAAGCTAGCACTTGAATATACATCGGGTTCTGGTAGGCATTTATTTGCCATCGGGTTCTGGTAGGCATTCATTTGCCATTCGGTCGGCATTCATTTGCCATCTGGTCGGCATTTACTTGCCATTTGTTTCTGAACGCTTCGGTTTCTGACTTATTGGACTGTTATCTGGTTAAGATTTATCGCTTGTGAGCTTGGCTGTGTTGTGAGTGAGTTACACTTCGGTTTTTGACCTATTGGACTGTTACTCGGTTAAGATTTATCGCCTGTAAGTTTGTTTGTGTTGCAAGTGAGTTTTGAGATGGGAGGAAGTCAGAGTGGGGGAATTTTAAAGAAAAGCCCTTTGGGGTGCATCAGCCAATGTGACCATGGACCCACCCTACAGACCCAACTGGGCCATTGACCCACCCAACGAGACCATGGACCCACCCAACAGACCCAACTGGGCCATTGACCCACCCAACGAGACCATGGACCCACCCTACAGACCCAACGTGGCCATTGGCCCACCCAACAGGACCATGGACCCACCCTACAGACCCAGCTGGGCCATTGACCCACCCAGCAGGACCATGGACCCACCCTACAGACCCAACATGGCCATTGGCCCACCCAACAAGACCATGGACCCACTCTACAGACCCAACATGACCATGGATCCACCCCATGGGACCATGAACCCACCCTACAGACCCAACAGGACCATGGACCCACCCAACGAGACCCAACTGGGCCATTGACCCACACAACGAGACCATGGACCCACTCTACAGACCCAACGGGGCCATGGACCCACCCAATGGGATCACGGACCCACCCAACAGACCCAACTGGGCCATGGACCCACCCAACTGGGCCATTGACCCACCCAACAAGACCATGGACCCGCTCTACAGACCCAACTGGGCCATGGACCCACCCAACGGGACCATGGACCCACCCTACAGACCCAACCGGGCCATTGATCCACCCAACAGGACCATGGACCCACCCTACAGACCCAGCTGGGCCATGGACCCACCCAACAGACCCAACTGGGCCATTGACCCACCCAACGAGACCATGGACCCTTGCAGTTCTGCAGCCCCTCGCTCATATCCAGTAACACTGAGATTAACCTGAATTTTAGAGGAATGAGGAGGCCCAAGATGTTTGTAGAGACCCCCTGGGTATCTCCCAGTTTCAGAAACCATGCTTGTTACTGCTATCCCATCACAGAGCAGACCAGGTCACAAACAGACAGATTTTTCTTCACTGTTAACAGGTGCTCATATCGTGGTCAAGTGCTACCTGTTGCTATTAAACACCTTTGCTGCACTGCTCTGTCAAGCACTCCACTGGTGCTAGAGAGCCTCACCACAGCCCTTGAAAAAGGAATCAGCAGGTCCTTTCCAGAGAAGGAAGACTTCATGGATTATTATCTTGCTCACGTTATTTTTAAATCACACATTTCTGCCTTGTGGCTTCTTTAGAAAGAACTGCGAGATGCAGCCAGTCAGGATGTCCCTAGAATATGAAGCTGATTGGCAAAAAAACTGCTCTCCAAGAGTATTCCAAACATCATTCTCCTCATTCTCTCTATTCCCCATACCCCAAATATCCCCAAGGCTTGCTAAATGAATGTAATTATGTCTCACTCATGCACATAGCTCCCCTGCCCTTTCATCTATTCCCCAGACAGTCAAAGCATGGGATTCTGCAGCAGATGCAGCCCTCTCGTCCCTGCTCAGCTCCAAGCCCCCAAGGACTGTGGATTTTCAGGCCACACCCACACGCACCACAATTACGGCCCTGGGAGGCAGGACAGGGACAGGGGGTGGGTATTTTATACTTTCTCCTCCTCAGGGCTGAGGCCGCTGAGAAGGTGACTGAGTCCCCATGACCGTAGGGGCAGAGGCTCTGCTGGGTGGGAGAGAAGACCAGGGGTTTCCTGCAGCGATGTCAGGGAGGTGCCTGACCCCCCTGCCAAGGCATTTGTGGGAGGAGCTCCCTCTGATCCCCTGCCCCTGTCTTTGATGCCTGGAGCTGTTCCTGCCAGGAGCTGCTTCTTTGTGACCAGGTCTCTTCCTGTCAGTGCTCCCAGAGCTCATCCCACTGTCTGTGTGCTCAGACCTATCCTGCCCAGTGGCATCTCTGGGTGTGCAGTGGTTCAGGAGCAGCTCAGACAAGTCCTCATGAGATCTGAGGTCTCAGTATCCTCTACAGAGCAGAGAAAAAAAATCCAATTTCCTGTTGCCCACACAGCCCAACCAGAGGGTATATATTCAAAGCAAACGCTCCTTCCCTTACAGGGAAATTCTGCCTACATATCCTTCTTGAAAGTTCTCTTTCTCAGGGGTAGGATGGAGCTTTGATCTGCCCTGACACACACACACACAGCACTCTCTTAACAGGAAAAACACCCTGCTCTGCCCTGCCCGGGTCATTTCTACCACCCCCACCTTATCTCCGCAGTGCTGTGGGGCACTCTGAGCCTGGCAGGCGGCAGAGTCCCTGCCCCAGCGCCCCCCCCTCCTTCCTCCTTTTCCCCTCCCTCCTTCCCTTCACCCCCCCCCTCTTCTCTGGCGCTTTACACCCCCACTCCTCGATTTCTACCTCCCCCTTCTCTTTTCCCCCCTCTTCCCCCCTTTCTCGGTTGCATAATAATTAATGAGCAATCAAAGTGACTCCAGGCTGCAGAGCAGCGAATGGCAGAAGTTCTCACCGGCTTAAGCCACTGGAGCTCCTCAGGTGCAAACGGAGCAAATAAACAAATAAACAAACAATCCTGGCGAACAGCAACAACAAAAAATAATCCAAAAAGGAAAAAAAAAAAAAAGGCGAGAGTAAGAGCTGAGGCGGCAGGAACGCGGTTAGAGCAGCTCGGCTCCACTCCGAGCTGGGAGAGGAAAGAGCGAAAGAGAAAGAGGCGCTGGGGAGAGGTGGGTCCAGGGCAGAGCAGGCGCTTCCCAGGGATGGCTGCCGAGAGATGGGATGGGTTTTCTCCTGCCTAAAAAGTCAGGTGCTAAAGTTCAGAACTTCTCAAGCACGTTTCTCTCTCTGTCTCCCTCTCTCTCTCTGCTCTTTCCCTTTCCTCTTTCTCGTTACAGGTGATCAAAGAAGAGAAACATCTGCAAAAGAGCGGAAGATATCGAGGGGATCTCACTTCGTAGAGATTTTTTTTCCCCTGATTTTGTTTGTTTTCCTTTTTTTTTCTTTTTTTTTTATTATATTCTTCCAGTTCCAAAGAAGAGCTCTAATTGTAGGTTTTGACCTTACTCAACACATGCTGAAGTCCCACTTTCTTCACAGTACCTGCAACATTAAATTGCAGTGAAAATGTTAATGGTTTACCCCAGTTCACTGCTAAATCTCGAAGGTTTAGGAGGTTTTATTTGTTTTTGGTTTTTTTTTTAATGTGCAGTATGAAATGGCACTAGAACATAAACGTGGGCTTGCAGGAGAGGTTCCGATGTCTTCCCTTCACGACCTAGTGGCGTTGACTGAACCTGGCAGGTTTTTTACGACCAAAGGAGCTATTACTTTTCGGGAGTATTTTTTTAGAGATTCAAACCAAATAGGTCTCTATAAAATAAAACGAATTAATATTGGTCCGAGGCCTTCAATTTATGGGAGCTATGCAGTATTTATAGAAGAAAACACTGGATTTATTAACTTTATTGTGACTGGAACAGTACTTTCAGCTGAGACTTCTAAACATTTTTTTTTTTTTTTTAAATGTCTGTCCTTCTGTTGTGTACTTCTCTTCCTGAGTAAGTTTTGTTCGTTCGTTTGATTTGATAGGTCTTCAATTAGGATATATCCTTAAACAGTGATACACGAAGAAGTGTAAATAAAAACCTTGGTGACGATAACATTGTAAGGGTTGTAGTTGCATGCATATCTTGACTTGATGCTTCTTTCTTTTCCAGTAAGTATTGTCCAGCTGGATGTGGGGGACGCTGGGGCAGACGTGGGGCTGACAGGTTTGGGGGGACCCCAGGATGGGACTGTCAAGGTCGAAGGGACCCCTGTATGGCCATGGGACTGACTGGCACAGTTGGGGACCTTGGCATGGGGCTGGCAGGGTTGGGGACCCCAGTTTGGCCATTGGGCTGGCCTGACTGGGGACCCTGGTATGGACTGGCACAGTCAGGGACCCCAGGATGAGGCTGGCAGGGTTAGAGGGACCCCACACTCACACTTTGGCCGTAGAATGGACTGGCATGGTTGGGGACCTTGGCATGGGACTGGCAGGGTGGGGGACCCCAATGTGCCCATGGGGCTGGCAAGTTTGGGGGGACCCTGGTATGGTCCTGGGGCTGGCAGGGTTGGGGACCCCAGGATGGGTCTGGCAGGGTCAGGGGGACCCCATTTGGCCAAGGAGCTGGTACAACTGGGGACCGTGGCACGGATTGGCACAGTTGGGAACCCTGGCGTGGGGCTGGCAAAGGATGGTGGGACCCCAGCGTGACCATGGGGCTGGCAGGCTTGGGGACCCCGATGTGGCAGTGGGGCTGGCAGGGTCGGGGACCCTGGCACGGCCACGGTGGTGGCAGAGCATCCTGCCAGCCCCCTGCCCACACACCCCAGCCCCCTCCGCCGGGCCGAGGCGGTGGGGCGGCCGCCGTCGGTGGGGAGGGGGGGGGGGGGCGGGGTACGACGACACAGGTTAATATAGTAATTTAATGAAATATAATAATTGTAACAGTCAGTACTAACCAGGGAGGGGGGTGGTGTTGTTTCTGGTTGGGTTTTTTTATTTATTTATTTTTGTGTGTGTGTGTGTGTGTGTGTGTGTGTGTGTCTCAGTCTCCAATTAAAGGACGGGCCCAGCCTTATGATCCCAATTTCTATGATGAAACATATGACTATGGTGGCTTTACAATGATGTTTGATGATAGAAGGGGACGTCCGGTAGGCTTTCCAATGCGTGGAAGAGGAGGCTTTGATCGAATGCCTCCTGGTCGTGGTGGAAGACCTATGCCTCCATCAAGAAGAGATTATGATGACATGAGCCCTCGCAGAGGACCTCCACCACCTCCGCCAGGTCGTGGTGGCAGAGGTGGCAGCAGAGCTCGTAATCTTCCTCTTCCTCCTCCACCACCTCCTCGTGGCGGGTAAACTGTTATATAAATGCATTGTACAAGACTCAAGTTGAGTAAAACTTGCTGAATTGTGCTCACATTTCCAAGACTTGTTTCACACTCCATGTTGTTAGTGATTATGCAGGACTGAGTGCATTGCATCAGAGAACTTTAAAAAGTATTTGAATTTAATTATTTCTGCAATGTAGCAGTCTATCAGGACTACAGTCAGTAGTTCTGTAACTTTGTCATTCAGAACTTGGCTAAAGCATTCAGAAATTCATAGTTGTGTTCAAATCATGAACAGAAGGCTCTGCCAGCTCGACAGTTGAGTCCTCACCCTCTTGGAATGAGCTCAGTTATCGTGTCCACACCTGGCAGAGTGGATGTGGGAACCCAGATGGAGCTCCCACAGAAACATACTGTTGTTCAGTTCATAGGCTGTGGGAGTATCAAAACCTTTTGCCGTAATGAGTGGCAGTTATGAGAGCTGCTATATGCATTGTGAACAAGTGGATGATCTGCTCAGCTGGGTGGCAGAGCTGCAAGAGGAAGTTGAAAGGATAAGGAGCATCAGAGAGGCTGAACAAGAGAGAGACTGGTGGAGCCAGGTTCTGCCCTCCTTGAAACAGAAATGGGAGTACCTGTCAGAAAGCATGCAGGGCCAGGTGGCCCTTGTATCCTGCCTCTGTCAGGCCAAAGGCAGAAGCCTAAATTAAAAGAGTGAATGGAGACAAGTTCATGGTCAAGGCAGCAGGTGAACTCCCTCCTTGCCCACCTTGCTCCTCCAGGTGCCCCTGAACAACAGATATGAGGCTCTGGTTGAGAAAGACCAGTCAAATGAGGATGTGGATGATGGGCAATCTACACCAGAGGTGTCTCCGCAGTCAGAAAGGCCTAATGCCTGTAACACGACCACATCCATAAGGAAGAAAAGAAGGGTTATAGCTGTAGGTGACTCCCTTCTGAGGGGAACAGAGGCTCCAATATGCCGCGTAGACCCTCCTCATAAGGAAGTCCCGCCCCGTACCCTCCGCTCTGGGGGCGAGCTGGCCGAAGCGGAGCGGGTAGCTGAGGACGAAGCGGTTGTTCCAGACGTAGAGCTGGTTGTCGCGGGGGTTGTAGGCGACGGAGGCCACGTACTGGTAGGGGTTGGGGAAGGGGAGGTCCAAGGGGGTGCCGCGAGCGGCGCGGGTGTCGTAGGCGTAGCTGAGGCGGTTGCCGGCCCCTTCGTCGTCGTCGTCGACGTAGACGCTCCTCACCACGTAGAGGACCCCGCAAGCCATGAAGGCGTCGGAAGCCGCCCGCTTGTCGTAAGGGGTCTGCCAGGTCCCCTCGAAGCGGAGGGTGTAAGGGTTGAGCTGGCTGACCACCAGCCGCCCGCCGCCGCCTTCCGTGCTGTAGATGACCCACAAGCCTTCCTCGTCCACGGCCAGGTCGATGTCCGTCTTGCCCCCCCAGCGGTAAGGGGCCGAGTCGTGGTAGTCGGCCGAGCCCACCACGGTCTCGCCGCTCTTGATGCGGGTGCGGAGGTCGTACTTGACGACGTTGCGGGTGCGCTCCTTGTTGTAGAAGACGGCCCCGTCGTAGACGACGAAGCCGGTGCCGTCCACCCGGTTGGGCAAGCGGTAGGTGGTGGCCCGGCGGCCGCCGACGAAGTCGTCCCAGGAGGAGTACTCGGCCAAGGTGTCGGTGCGGTACGGGACCCAAGGGAGGACGAAAAGGCGGTCGCCGGCGCACTCACTGGCCGGAGGGCTGGAGCCCTGGGGGAGGTAAAGGCAGAAGATGGCCATGGTGGTCCTGGCGATGGTTGTGGCGGTGGCTCTGCTGGGTGAAGAGGACCAGGGGGTGACGGAGACAGGCTCAGATGTCATGGTGTTGTGCTCCACGGTGGTCACCACAGTGGTGTCCACGGTGGTGTCCTCCATGGCAGTGTCCACGGTGGTGACCGTGCCACTGAGCAGCGTGGTGCCCACGGTGGTGGCAATGGTGGTGGCATCTATAGTGGCGTTCTCCAGGGTGGTCTCCATGGTGGTGGCATCTATAGTGGCGTTCTCCAAGGTGGTCTCCATGGTGGTGGCATCTATAGTGGCGTTCTCCGAGGTGTTCTCCACAGTGGTGGTGTCCATGGTGGTGTTCACTAAGGCGTTCTCCACGGTGGTGGCATCTATGGTGGTGGCGTTCTCCAAGGTGTTCTCCACGGTGGTGGCATTCTCCAAGGCGTTCTCCACGGTGGTGGCTTCTATGGTGGTGGCATTCTCCAAGGTGTTCTCCACGGTGGTGGCTTCTATGGTGGTGGTGTTCTCCAAGGTGTTCTCCACGGTGGTGGCATTCTCCAAGGCGTTCTCCACAGTGGTGGCATCTATGGTGGTAGCATTCTCCAAGGTGTTCTCCATGGTGGTGGCATCTATGGTGGTGGTGTTCTCCAAGGTGTTCTCCATGGTGGTGACATCGGGGGGGGTGGGGGGTGTTTTTGGTGTTCCGGGCGGGGTCTGGGGGTGGTTGGGGGTGTCTGCGCGGGGTTTGGGGGTGGTTGGAGGTATCTGTGCAGGGTTTGGGGGTGGTTGGAGGTATCTGCGCAGGGTTTGGGGGTGGTTGGAGGTATCTGTGCAGGATTCTGGGGTGGTTTTAGGACTTTTTTAGTCTCCAGTTGACTCGATACATCCACCACGTGGGTTTTTGTGGCGGGGAGATGATGTGAAAGGGTTGGTGGAGACCCAAAGCCCCTCAGGTTCTCTCGGCACCACCTTGGCCTCTTGGCATGGGGCAAACCCCGCAAAAATACCCTCCCATCTTGGGGGGAAATCACCCTACTGACCAGATCACCCCTGGTGATGGAATTGCCCCATGGACGTGACCACCCAGTTGATGGGGCCACCCAGTTGACGGGATCATCCCATTGACGGGACCACGCCGTTGGTGGAAGAGTTGCCCTCTTTGGCAGGAGCACAACGTTGGTGGGACCATCCCCTTGACAGAATTGCCCCAGTTGGTGGGATCACCCCAGTTGGTGAGACCACCCAGTTGGTGGGATCATCCCCATTGATGGGACCACCCCAGTTGGTGGGATCACCCCAGTTGGTAGGATCACCCCTGTTGATGGGATCACCCCAGTTGGTGGGATCACCCCAGTTGGTGGGATCACCCCTGTTGATGGGATCACCCCAGTTGGACGAGCTTCGCGCGCGTGGCGGGGGGACGAGCTTCGCGCGGCGCGGGACGAGCTTCACGCGCGCAGCGGGAGACAAGCTTCATGCGGCGGCGAGACGAGCTCCGCGTGCGCAACGAATCGCTTGACGCGCCCAAGAAACGCCCGAGCTGGGGCGGTCGCCTTCCGCAAGGCGACCGGAGAGAACCCATCGCCGGCCCTCCACGGGAACGCGGGTGAGATTAAACCCCTTCCCGGCCCGGGGACGGGACCCGCGACGCCCCAACGACACCCCGACCCCAGGAGGGTTCCCAGCTCCCCGGTCCCCGCGGCTGGGACCCCGGGAATTATTAACTCCCCTCCCAGTCAGGTTCGGTGCACGAAGCCGGCACGGTGCCGAGGCCCGTTTCGGGTTGAACCGGGATAGAGCGGGAAGGTCCCCGCCCCACTTGGTGATGCTCAGGGCAGGGAGAAGCCGCCGTTGAGAACCGGGAAGCGTCGGGACCACCAAGGGATCCGGAGTTTAGTTAACCCCGGAACGGAGCCTTACGGTTGGGTTTGTTGTTATTTTTTTTTTTTAAACAGAAGCATTTTTGCTCTCGGGCCCCAGCACAAAACGCGGCGCGGCTTCAAACGCCGCCCGACCCTGAAGCCGCCCGGGAAAACTGGAAGGGAAAATTGGAAGGGAAAACAGACATTAAAAATTTAGAAGTTAAAAAAAAAAACCCCACTCCTTAAACCGAGGGCCTGCGCGGGGGCAGGGCACCCCCGGGACGCCGCGGGGCACCCGCCGCACCTACCGCGGGGCTGCTCCGAAAAGGAAGGGGGGGAGGGGGGGAGGGTGACGCCGGGGAGGTTGTTCCGGGGAGGAGAAGGGACACGGAGGGCGGGCGGGGGCAGCGCGTTCGGCAGCGCTGCGGCTGCCGGAGGGAGGAGCGAGGGCCGGGAGCAGCCGCGGGCACCGGCTGAGCTCGGGCAGAGCCGGCACCGACCCTCCGGCCCCAGCGGTCCCGCTCCCCACCCAGCGCTCCCAGCCCGTGTCCCCCCCGGGGCGCGGACGGGGGGCCCCCCTCCTGCCCGCTCCCGGCTGGCACCTTCCCCAGGGCTGTTGGGCGGAAATCCTCCGCAATCCCGTCCGCTGCCCGCAGCGATCCCCCCGCCGCTGTGCCGAGGGGCACAGGGTGACACCCACTCGACCCCAGCCCCAGGAGATGCAGCGGCCCCGGGGGAAGGCTGGGTTGGCGGCAGTGTAGGCGCAGGGTAGTGAGCATCCCTTGGGGGGGGGGAGTCTGGGAGAACCATTTATTTCCTCCAGCAGTGCCAGGAGAGCAGAAGGAGCACCCAGCGCAGCAGCAGCACCATCGCCACGGGCTGGATTTCAGAGGCGTCTGGCAGCGTCTCCTCAGATCTGGGTGCGGAAGTGCAGGTCGGTGCCTGACATCTTCTCCGCATAGTCCAAGACCGAAAAAGAAAAAATTTCCAGTTGGGCTGAGGCACTACCCACAAAGGGTTGGCCAGCAGGTCAGCCCTGGCGTTGCCTTCTGTTATGAAACCTGGCAGATTCATGTGGCTTCGAGTGTGCAGAATATAATATGGATGCACTCGAGCTTGAATCTCACACCACAAATTTTGCAATAGTGAAAACAGAGCTGCATTGTTCACCTCCTTTTAGAAGCAAACAATCTTGAATTATAGGTGTACAAAGATCCCTTGATGGGCAGCATCAGCTTTTCCCACAAGCATCACACTGGATCCCTGGCCAACAGGTCCATATGCATGCAAAGGAACCTTATAATTACTGCTAGAGTCTAAGGTGACTGCTGTTGAGGTATGGAGGTCAAAACCAGCTGATCCTTGGGTGCTGTCTCCAGGGTGGATACATAGGCCTGTGCCTGTGCCACTCTCTGGGGAACCCCTGTATTGGAGAGCAATTTCCCCTCTTTGCACTCCGACGGACATTTCCTGTCAAGGGTCGTCCATCAACATGGTTCAGAGATCTACAGTAGTCTGAAACATGCCCTGACCTGCCACATCGCCTGCACCAGGGAACCTTGATGTTCTCCTTTTGTTTCGGCTTAGGCCGTCTCCGCTTGCCCCTGGCTTTGGGTTGCTTTGGGTCACGATTACAAGGTATGTGAACAGGTGGCAGGAGCGCGGCCAAAGCAGACCACTTCAGATCTTATAGATTCCATAAGATCTATAACATATAGATTCTATAAGATCTATAACATAGATTCTATAAGACCTTATAGATTCCATAAATATATAACATGTAGATTCTATAAGACCTTATAGATTCCATAAATATATATCCTATTATATAGATTCTATAAGATTCTATAGATTCTATAAGATATATAACATAGCATAGATCATATCACATATCAATATATGATCTAGCTCTCAATAGATGATCTATCTCTCTCAATATAGAATATATAGCTCTCAATAGATGATCTAGCTCTCAATATTAAGATATATAGCTCTCAATAGATGATCTAGCTCTCAATATTAAGATATATAGCTCTCAATATAGATTATATAGCTCTCAATAGATGATCTATATCAATATAGGATATAGATGAGATGATCTCTATCAACATGATCTATAATAGATATGATAGGCATGAGATTATACACGATTACAGATGCTATATCCTTTTATTCATGATCTATAAACCATCGTATGTAATCTGTGAAACATAATCTATAAACTATGACCCGTGAAACGTAATCTATAACATACAACCTATAAAAATATAACCTATAAAAATATAATCTATAAAAACATAACCTATAAAAACATAACCTATAAAAACATAACCTATGAAACATAACCTATGAAGCATAACCTATGAAATAGAATCTATAAAACATAATGTATAAAACATAAAAAAAAAACAAACCCGGGGAAGGAAGCGACCGACGGGAAAGGGAGAAAAAAAATTCCGGGGGTAAAGAGAAAATTCAAACTTTTTTTTTTTTTTAAATTTTTTTTTTTTTTTTCCAACCGCCTAAAGGAAAGGTAGAGAGAAAAAAATGTCTTATCCAGAGCGTGACTCTAGCAAGAAGGCTCCGACAGGACTCTTGTTTCAAAGGGGACAAAGTGCTTCAGCAACAGCACAACTTTGAGAAATGCATCATCACCACCATCACCACCATCATCATCACAGGAAGTTTTCTTAGGACACCAACAAAACTTGCAAATAAAAGAGCAAAAGGAGATCGAGGAGCCGAGGAGAGAGAGAAAGAGAGAGCCAGACAGAAAAAGGAAAATATACCCACACATAAAGCCTTAAAGAAGAAGAAAAGGAAAAGTTTCACTCTGAGAGGGGAAGGCTGAGAGGTGGAGATGTACTCCTAGGGGAGCGGAGGGGAGAAGGCACGGGGGCTTTTTGATTCCCCCCCCCCCCCCTTTTTTCGCTTTTTAGCCTTTGTTTGGTTTCCTCCCTGCAAGCAGCAAACTCAGGCGAGAAGAAGGCGGAGGAAAAATATATGTACAGCTAAATATTTCTCCTTTTTTTTGGAAAAAAAAAAAAAAAAAGCCAAGAGATTAAAAAAAAAAAAAAAAAAAAGGCGGGGGGAGGGGGGGGGAGACAACCAAACAACCAAAGGAATAAGGGAGAGAGACTGAGCAATTAGAAAAGGAAACTAGAACAGCTTTAATGAAAATGAAATTAATAATTATAAAAATGGAATATATACAAACATATACAAAACCAGTATCAAACCCAACCCCCCTGATGGTAATTACATCACCATCACCGCTGATGCTGTGGAGCAGGCACCAGGGGAGTCCCAGACTGGGCCCCACAGCAGACGGGAGCTGTGCTCAGGAGCTGGATTCTGGTACCGGGTTCAGGAACACACACACCAGGATCGAAGGCAAAACGGACAGAGTCCTCCTTGGGTACTCCGAGGAAGGAACCGAAAGAGGATCTGTGCCAAGCCAAGCAAAGCTGGCAAAGCAGTCCAAGAGGGGAGAAGAGCCCAGAGACCCCTCGGATCCCTCAGCTCTAAACCAGATATGACGTATATGGGATGGAATACCTCATTGGTCAGTTTGGGGTCACCTGTCCTGTCTGCTCCTCCCTGCAGCTGCCGCCTTTTACTTTTCTGCACCCCCCAATGTGGTACACAACATCCAACAGTGGCATCCAACAGTTATCCTTGGTAGTAACTCTAAACATGAGGTGCTATCACCGCTAGAAGCAGACACTGTCTGTGAGAACAGGCTGCTAACTTCAAAAATTGCAGTTATTTAGAAGAACTGAGCTGAAATGTAAAAATTACTGAAAAGAATTAGTTCTGTTCTCACTCAAA
Organism: Actenoides hombroni; assembly: GCA_024336885.1. Taxonomy (NCBI): domain Eukaryota; kingdom Metazoa; phylum Chordata; class Aves; order Coraciiformes; family Alcedinidae; genus Actenoides; species Actenoides hombroni. The sequence goes on along the minus strand of WUAM01010367.1, from coordinate 4,987,628 downwards.
CCAGGCAATTCACTAATATACTCCTTGCAAACTACTTGATTGGTTACAAGCATTGTCCACACACCCCGATATACACTACGATTGGTTTACATAAGGCAAGCACACTAAAGCAATCCTACCCCACCCCACCCCCAAGCATCTTACTTCTTCGGTCAAGGTGCCCTGGGCACAGTTCCGACCATTATCTGTCTCTTTGTTATTCATCTCCTCTTATCATTTGCTCAAGGACGGACCAGTAGTTAGCCTACTGGCTTCTTCATGCTTCACGTATTCATGTCCTCCTTGCTCCTTGAGCCATTCCTCGACACACCGGTAGGGAAAGGGTGCCAGGAGTTGTTCTTGACTTCGGTGTTTTGTGGCCTAATCAACTTGGAAGCCCGGGACTACAACTTGGACTTTGTGCAGCACTTCACCAACCACACCCTGTAGAGACTTGGCGGGATGTTCTGACCCCTTGGAGAATGTTCAGCTTGATGTGAAGTTCGCAGGGAATTCCCCTTGATCAGACAAACCCTGTTAGTTGGAAGGGTAAAAAAGGGAGATATGGTGCGGGCAGCCCCGAGAAGGGTAAAGCAGACAGAGCTGCTGCTCTCAGCAGCTTTTTCTCAGATGATGATGTCTGGTTAAGGTTCCCACCTACAACAGCTCAAGGGAAATAACGTTTTCAGCAGTTAAAGAACAGCACAGCATTGTAAAGCTGTGCTAAGAGCTCGCTCATGTGCAACGCCCCTTTTCCTCCCGCAGGGCGCAGGCGCGGGGCGCGCGCCTGAGGGGATGGCCCCGGACGCGGCCCTGCGGGAACCGGGACCGGCCCCGGGCCCCGGCCTCGCCCTGCCCTGCCCTGAGGGGACCGGGATCCGGGCCCTGGCCCCGGTGCCTCTAGGGCCATGCGGAGCGGAGCTAGGAGGCGCCTTAAAGCCATCGGCACGTCTGGAGGGAACGGCGGACAGCCCGTGCTGAGCCTTGAGGGTGCCCTCTCGGTGGGACAGCCTGAGGCCTGGCCCGGCCCGGCTCGAGTTGGCTGTGCCGGAGCGCTCCGTGGTGCTGCTGCCACTCCAAAAGCGCGGTGTGGCGTGCGCAGGTGTATACCTGTGCGCTCATGTGCTCGCTCGTGGTGTCACAGCAGTTTCTCCGGGCACAGGGGCCTTGGCGAGTGCCAGGGCTGGGCCGAGGCTCGGCACCAGAGCAGGCCCCGGGGCCGCGCAGGGAGGTGAGGGTGCGGGACGGACCCGCCGCGGTCAGCCCGCGGCCAGCCCTCGCCACCGCTCCTTCTGCAAACTGTTCCCTGTGCCTGCGGGAGGGGAGCAGGGTCCTCACACCAGGAGTGGAGAGGGGGGGGTTAGGGGACCCACCAACCCCCCCCCCGCAAAGCCTCATATTTGAGAGGGGTGGGGGCACGCTCTGCACCCCCCCACGAATAAACAGCACCCCCCGCTCCTTTTAAGGATGGAAGGGGATGTGTACAATTGGGTACTTAATCCCCCTGGATTAGATGTAAATGGAAAGAGAATCTTTTCGGAAAAGGTGAATGGGATTCACCTGTTAGGTGGGTTTTATCTTGGTTAGGGGAAGTAAACTCGAGAAAGCTATAGTGAATATTTCAGCCACTCCTGATGACGTATTTAACATCACTACCAATGCCACCTGTGGTCTGCAGATAGAGGTAAATTCACTCTGAAAAGTTGTTTTACAGAATAGAATGGCACTGGACTTATTAACCCTGAAGGAAGGAGGGGTTTGTACAATTATAAGAGTTGTTGTTTATGTGTAAACCAGGAGAGCAGAATCGAGGAACATTTGGGTAAATTGTGGAAGAAAACTCGAGTTTTTTTATGAAGTCAGTAAAGATGACACTAGTTGGGGATTCAGGGAACTTTGGGAAAGATTGACTTCTTGGCCTCCATACTTAGCTTGGTTGATACAAACCTTTGCATTCATAGTAGCATTTGCTATTTTTCTTGCTTTTACTTGTATAATTATTCAGTGTACTCTTTGGTGCTGCAAGAAAAATTTAGATAATTATGAAGGCTGGAAACACAATAGAATTCAACACCAGGTAGAAACTGGAAAATATTTTTAAAAGACATTAATCAATGACGTGCGAAAATCAAACTCTACAACCCATGAAAGGTTATAAAGAGGGTATGTTTATTAAAGTGGGGAAAGTCTCCCTCCATCTTTCTCATCAACCTCTTCGGATGTGGAAAGACCCCAAGAAGGTCTCCCCGGAGCCTTCTCCTCCCCAGCTCTCCCAGCAGAGGGGTTCCAACCCTCCCAGCAATACTGGGGCTCCTCTGGCCCCACTCCACCAGGTCCCTGTCTCTGCTGAGGACCCCAGAGCTGGACCCAGTGCTGCAGGGGAGTCTTCCTAGAGCAGAATCCTCTCCTGACCAGCTGCCTGTGCTGCAGATGCCACCCAGAGATCCTCCTGTTTTGGACAATAAATGAGGAATCCTCCAAGAGATCCTCCTGTTTTGGACAATAAATGAGGAATCCTCCAAGAGATCCTCATGTTTTGGCTCAGAAATAAAGAATTACCCCCCAAATCCTCATGTTTGGCCCAAAAATTAAGAACCACCCAACATACCCTCGTATTTTGGCTCAGAAACAAGGAATCCTCCAAGAGATCCTTGTCTTTTGGCCCACAAGTGAAGAATCACCCAAGAGATCCTCGTGATTTTGCCCAGAAATGAGGAACCGCTCAAGAAATCCTCCTGTTTTCGCCCAGAAAAGAAGAACCACCCAAGAGATCCTTGAGTTTGGGCTGATAACTAAAGAACCACCCGAGAGATCCTCATCTCTGGCCTTGCCACCACCGATTCTCAAGCCATCACCCAACTTTTCCCGCTGAGCGAGAGGGCAGGTGGGTGGGTGGGTGTGGAAATCCCTCTTTTTAACCCAAAATAGCCACCTTTAACCCCCAAATCCCTCTTTTTAACCCAAAATAGCCACCTTTAGCCCCAAAATCCCCCTTTTTAACCCCCAAATCCATTCTTTTTAGCCCAAAATAGCCACCTTCAACCCCCAAATCCCGCTCTTTGACCCCCAAATCCCGCTTTCTGACACCCAAATCCACCTTTTTAACCTAAAATAGCCACCTTTAACCCCAAAATCCACCTTTTAAACACAAAATAGCCACCTGTAGCCCCAAAATCCTGCTTTTTAACCCCAAAATCCTGCTTTTTAGCCCAAAACAGCCACCTGTAACCCCCAGAATCCCGCTTTTTGACCCCAGAATCCCGCTTTTTGACCCCAAAATCCCGCTTTTCAGCCCAAAACAGCCACCTGTAACCCCTAAATTCCTCTTTTCAACCCCAAAATCGCTCTTTTTAACCCAAAATAGCCACCTTTAACCCCCAAATCCCACTTTTTAACCCAAAGTAGCCATCTTCAACCCCCAGATCCCGCTTTTTGACCCCAAAATCCCGCTTTTCACCACCCAAATCCACCTTTTTGACCTAAAATAGCCACCTTTAACCCCAAAATCCACCTTTTAAACCCAAAATAGCCACCTTTAGCCCCAAAATCCCTCTTTTTAACCCAAAATAGCCACCTTTAACCCCCAAATCCCTCTTTTTAACCCAAAATAGCCACCTTTAGTGGATGGCATCCCTTCCCTCCAGCGTGTCAGCCGCCCCACACAGCTTGGTGTCGTCGGCAAACTTGCTGAGGGTGCAAGGCCATTTTGCAGCATATGTTTACATCACAGCTTAATGTACCCAATGATACTAAAAACATTGCTGATACCATTTTAACACCCTCTCAACAATTGCATTTTTACCATAAATGGACTATTCTTTGTGAACATGCAGCTTCTCAACCACGGCAACAAAATGACCCGTTGTTTGCAATAACACCTCAAATGCTGCAGGGAATGGGTCAGTTTACTAATGCTGTATGGCAAGCCCAATTGGGACTGGAAATCTTAGAATTATCTCAAGAATTAGCTCTAAAGAGTGGTGCAAAGTGTGCCTGACCGTTCACATACTTCACCTGCTTTTACCCAGATTAAACAGGGAGAAACTGAGACATAAACAAAACAGCAATGGTTGTGACTAGGGCTAAAGCTCCTGCAAAGAAGAACATGGCGACACAGACAGAGGTCCTTCGGGATCACGGTCTCTGGCTGCAGTGAGTGCTGGAGTCTGGCACTGCTGGCAGAGGCTGATGGGGGTAACACCTGTGCCCGGTGTGACCAGGTGGATGATCTGCTCAGCCTGGTGGCTGAGCTAAAGGAGGACACCGAAAGGCTGAGAACAATAAGGGAGTGTGAGAGGGAAATAGACTGGTGGAGTCAGGCCCTGCCATCCTTGAGGACAACTGTATGTATTAAAAAAACAGCTGTATCGAATAACTGTTTATTGATTTTTTATGAGGACTGTTAGCATCCTTATTCCGCGGGAGGGAGGGTTTGGTGGGGGATCCGCTGCCTTTCTGCTTCCTTGGGGCCGAGGAAAAGCTGCCGGGATGGTTCAGCCTCGTGCCGGGGATGGAGCGCAGGGTTCTCAGCCCAGTGGAGCCCCCCAAAACTGGGGGGGGGCCACACAATTTTCCATCCTCGGAGAGCCCCTAAACAAGTGGCATCTGGTTCTCCATCCCCATGATGCCCTCAAAACCAGGGTTGCACGGTTCTCCACCTCCATGCTGCCCCAAAACTGGGGACACTCAGTTCTCCCATCTCAGCAGAGCCCCCAAAAACAGTTGGCACCCAATTCTCCATCCCAGCAGAGCCCCCAAAACCAGTTGGCACTCAGTTCTCCATCTCAGCAGAGCCCCCAAAACCCAGTATCCATCTGTCCCTGTGATGCCCTCCAAAACCAGGAGCACCCAGTTCTCCAACCCAGTGGTACCCCCGGTACCAGGGTGGGGTGACTGGGAAGGTGGTGGGGAGGTGCTGAGCATTGCACCCCTCAACTCCTTGGGCATGGGTGCTCCTGCGCAGCTGCCCCCCCCCACCCACCCACGCCCCCCGCCCCCCCCCGCCCCCCCCCCCCGCCCCTGCCCACCCCGCCCCCCCCCCCCGCCTCCCCCCAGCCCCCCGGCGACGGCTGGATGGGGTGTGTGCGGGGTGGGGTGGGCGCGGTGCGGCGGCGGGGGTGGGGGGGGGTGTGGGGGGGTTGGGTTCAATACTGTGTTTGTACATATTTTTATAGATTCCATATTTTTTTATTATTATTTTCATGAAAGCTGTTCTAGTTTCCTTTTCTTATCACTAAGTCCCTTCTTCTTCCACTCTAGGAAGGGAGAGGGGAAAACAGAGAGCATCTATTATAAGTCTAAGGGGGCTGCGCTGATCCTAAACCATGACAACCACCCAGCCCTGCACAGCCATGGGCTGGGAGGAGTCCTTATGGGCTGCTCATCTCCTGAAATCACAGAATCATAGACTCATAGAATCATAAAATGGTAGGGGCTGGAAGGGACTTCTGGAGATCATTGAGTCCAACCCCCCTACCAATGCAGGAACACCTAGGACACACCACACAGGAACAGATCCATCCAGGCAGGTCTTGAAAATCTCTAGAGAAGGAGACTCCACAACCTCCCTGAGCAGCCTGTTCCAGTGCTCTGTCAAATCAAGCATCCCCTGCCTGGGGGAACACATTCCAGGGGAATCCTGAGGCCCCAGGCTCATACCACGGGGATGCTCACCCAGAGCAGCTGGGCCATGCCGGAGCCAGAGCCAGGGACTCCTTTGCCCCTTTGCAAGCTGGCGGCATGGGGGTTCAGCCCTGGCAGTGGGGCAGCACCGAGCCCAAGCCTATGGGGCTTCTATAGGGGATCCTGGGTACCTATGAAGGGTCTATAGGAAATCCCACGTGCCTGTGGGGCTTCTATAGGGGATCCTGAGCACCTATGGGGCATCTTGGGCACATATGGAAGGTCTATAGGGGATCCCAAGCACCTATGGAGGATCTATAGGGGATCCTGGGCACACATGGAAGATCTATAGGGGATCCCAAGCACCTGTGGAGGATCTATAGGGGATCCTGGGCACGTATGGAAGGTCTATAGGGGATCCCAAGCACCTATGGAGGATCTATAGGGGATCCTGGGCACGTATGGAAGGTCTATAGGGGATCCCAAGCATCTATGGAGGATCTATAGCGGATCCTGGGCACCTGTGGGGCATCCTGGACACGTATGGAAGGTCTATAGGGGATTCCAAGCATCTATGGAGGTTCTATAGCAGATCCTGGGCACCTGTGGGGCTTCTATAGGGGATCTCGGGTGCTTACGCACCTATAGGGTGCTCCGCTGTTCTCCACGGGGTGCCCCCATCCATAGGGTGCCCCCGCCCATAGGATGCCCCAGGCTGATCTCTGGGTCCCCCGCTGACGGCCCCTCCCCCGCAGGCCCGTACACCTTCAGCATCGGGGACACGAGCGCCTTCGGGGACTACGTGCGGGGCGGCATCGTCACCCAGGTCAAGATGCCCAAGAGGATCCGCTTCGTGAGTCGCACTGGGAGCACTGGGACCCCCCAGCCTCTGGTGCCCTGTGAGCACTGGCAGCCATAACACAGGTGTGTTATCAACACCCTCCAGCTCCCAGCACTGCAGCATGAGGGCTGGATGGGGAAAAGTAGCTCAGCCAGACCCACTACACACCTAAAGCAGGTCACACAGGAACGTGTCCTGGCAGGTTCTGAATGTCTCCAGAGAAGGAGACTCCACAAGCCCTCTGGGAAGCCTGTTCCACTGCTCTGTCACCCTCACTGTGAAGGGCCCAGAATTGGACACAATATTCCAGATGTGATCTCACTAGGGCAGAGTACAGGGGGAGGAGAACCTCTCTTGACCTACTAACCACACTCCTTCTAATACACCCCAGGATGCCATTGGCCTTCTTGTCCATGAGGGCACATTGCTGGCTCATGGTCATCCTGCTGTCCACCAGGGCCCCCGGGTTTCTCTCCCCTACACTGCTTTCCAACATGTCAGTCCCCAACCTATACTGGTACATGGGGTTGTTCTTTCCCAGATACAAGACTCTACACTTGCCCTTGTTATATTTCATTTGATTTCTCCCTGCCCAACTCTGCAGACTGTCCAGGTCTCACTGAATGACAGCACAGCCTGTTGGAGTGTCAGCCACTCCTCCTAGTTTTGTATCATCAGCAGACTTGCTGGCAGTGCACTCTGTTCCCTCATCCACATCATTGATGAATATATTGAACAGCACTGGCCCCAGTACCGAGCCCCACACCCCACCCAGGGACCCCCCATAATTAAGGGGGGGTGGTGTCCTCACCCAGTGATCCACCCACCCAGGGACCCCCCATAATAAGGGGAGGGGGTCCCGAGCCCCCCACTCACTCAAACAGGGACCCCCATAATTAAGGGGGAGGGTCCTGAACCTGACACCTCCTCCCCCCGCCCAGACCCCATTATTTGGGGGGGTGGGGAGAGGCGCGGCCCCCCGACCCAAATTTTTGTGTCTTCTCCCTCAAATGTATCAATTTTGAGATTAATAAAGGTTTTTAACAACCCCCCCACCAAGCAGCGGATGGTTTTTTTTGGGGGGACCCCCCCCCCCCCCAATTTGTGGGTCGAGGCCCAAAAGTGACCCGGAAATTTTAGGTAAACAAGGTAAATTTGAGGGAAATGAGGGAAAATTGAGGGAAGTGAGGGAAATTTGAGGTGATTTTATGGTAAACTTGAGTTAGATAATTCAAATTTGGGGCAAATCAGGTAAATTTGAGGGAAATGAGGTAAATGCGAGATAGATTTGAGGTAAATTTGAGGTAAACAAAGTAAATTTGAGATAGATTTGAGGTAAATTTGAGGTAAACGAGATAAATTTGAAGTAAATGAGGTAAATTTGAGGTAAGTATGAGGTAAAAAAGGTAAATTTGAGGTAAATGAGGGGCTATTTTTTTTGTCATGTTAGCAATGCAGCTTACCTATTTTCATAAGGCTGCTCTGGGTGACCCTGCTGGATGGAGCGGGGGGGGGGGGGACACCAGAACAGCTCCAGAGGGCCTTCTTAAGACCCAGAGTTGTGTGCGTTTCTGTGACACATTCAGCTCTAGACTCCCCAGTACAAGAAACACCTGGATTTACGAGTGGCAGTCCCACCAGAGGCCGCAGAGAAGGTGCTGTCAGATGGGGAGGCTGCGAGCGCTGCGTGCTCGGGGGGGGCTCAGCAGCTCCGTTCTGAGGGTGTGACAGGAACGGGCTCCATCCACGCTTCTGAAACTTGTCAGACTGCACAAGATGGTGCTTCTATCCAAACTGTCTCCTAGGAACGGTCCCCGTGCCATGCAAGGTGCCCAGAACTGCCTGGAGGATGTCTGGGAGGGTCGTCATTGGGCTGAAGCTCCTCTACACACACTGAAAGGCATTGCTTGCTTTATGGTTTCAGCAGCACCGTGAAATTCCAGTGCCAATGCCTACACCCTGCTGCTACTTAATTCCCTCATACAGACACAGCCAGCAGAAACAACCCCCCTACTCCACCTCTGCCGGATCTGCTGCTAGCGGGCTCGACAGAAAACGCCCTGTGCTACGGCTTGCTCAGAATACCCAGCCATGCAGCATCAGCTGGGGGGGGGGGTCTAAGCAGTGCTTCCCCTCCCATTTTCCCGCATGACGAAGTATCTCCCTCCCACCCAGGCAGAACGTTTTTAGCCCCCCCGACAGGGAGGTACCATTTAGATCAGGTCAGGATGATGGACTAGATCATCATCACTGGTATTTCCAGGTGACCCACAAATAACACGTATGTGATTTGTGTGCCCAGCAGCTGCATTCTCTTCCAAAGCAGGAGACACTTTGCCAGGCAGCAGTGGCCCTTAATTCCCCCTGTTCATTGCCCAAGCTGCGTGCATTTGCGCAGAGGCCCTTCAGCCGGGCTGGCTGGATCACCCTCCTGTGCCAATCCCCTTTGGCTCCCATGGGGTGTCCCAGTGCATCCTCACTGGCTGTGCTCAGGGCAACAAGTTGAGAGCCCTTACTGGGACTGCCTCCCTCAGCCCCTGCTGAGCCGGCCCACTGTGATGTCACCTGGTGAGGGCTTGTGACGTCAGCAAGCGATGCATTGTGACGCGGCCTCCCTCACCGTATAAATTGGGGCGCTGGGTCTCACCCAGGCAGTCGGAGCCCAGACTCCAGCTGAGCAAGGGCGCAAAGAGCCAGAGTGTCAGCTGAGGAGGCAAGCGAGGGCTGAGAGGAGCACGTGCAGAGGGGAAGGGAAGAGGTCTGCTGGTGGTAAGGGTGGGGGGAGGGTGGGAGAAGCGAGAGAGTTGTGCCAGGGAGGGGTCTCTTGGCTCGCTGGGATTCCTGAGCTAGACAGCCCTGGCATGAGGAGGACGCTGCCCCAGGCAGAGAGTGTGGGCTCGCTCCTGGAGACAGAGGGCCGATAACGAGGATAGGGACTTCTCTAGGGCCGAGAGAGATTGTTCAATCCTTTCTAGATCTTCATCGACCGCTGCGCGCAAGGAGGTCCAGCCGGTGCGTTGTTGAATTAGGGAGGTGACGCCAGTCGCCGTCCCGGCAATTCCCAGTGCCATGAGAGTGGCAACCGTAATGGCTGTTATCGGCTCTCTCTTGACCCGGACAGAGGAAGGCTGTTTTTCCCAGTGTGCATACACGTCCTCCAGAGAATGATACAGGATCTTTGGTATAACTAAAACTTGAATACAAAAGTCAGTGTTGGTATCAAAAAATTCAAGTGATACACACAGTACAAGGCCCTTCCGACAACAAATCCACCACCCTCCTTCCCCAGCAATAATCCATTTGGTGGTATTGCCCAAGGACTGCCGAGAGATGGTGTAAGCGCACAATGAGACCCACCTCCTTTTCACCTGACCCAGGCAGGTTTCCCCCTTTTTCTTTTGATAGTGTGAGGCCAACACAAGTCTTATCCCACTTACATGATCCGGGGTCATCTTCCGGAGATAAACTGTAGGTGCCATTCCAAGCAAGACCTTCCTTTCTTGTATCATTGGGGTTGGTGTCCTTGATGGACCTGCTTCCTCCTGCAGTGCAACTGTTCATAACAAACGAGGCAACGGCGTCAATGTTGACAGAGTCTGTAAAATACTTTGTGCAATCGGGTTAGCATTACTACGCAGCAGAAGGTGGCAGTGGGTGCCACGGGGACCCCAGGGTGGCAGGAGGTGGCACTGGGTGGCAGGAGGTGGCAGTGGGTTGTACTGGGACACTATGGTGGCAAAAGGTGGCCCTGGGTGGCACTGGGACCCCGGGGTGGCAGGAAGTGGCATGGGGTGGCACCGGAAACCAGCAGTGGCAGGAGGTGGGCACTGGGTGGGTGGGTGTGGCACTGGGTGCCAGGGGGTGGCTCTGGGTAGCAGGAGGTGGGAGTGGGTGGCACGGGGTGGGAGAAGATGACACTGGGGGGCAGGAGGTGGTAGGGGGTGGCACTGGGACCGGTGGTGGCAGGAGGTGGCAGTGGGCAGCAGGAGATGGCACTGGGTGGCAGTGAGTGGCAGGAGGTGGCACTGGGGTGGCAGGAAGTGGCACTGGGCAGCACCGGGAACCAGCAGTGGCAGGAGGTGGCAGTGGGTGGCAGGAGGTGCCACTGGGTGGCAATGGGACCCTGTGGTGGCAGGAGGTGGCACTGGGCAGCAAGAGGTGGCAGTGGGTGGCAGTGGGCGGCACTGGGCAGCACTGGGCGGCACCGGGCGGCAGGAGGTGGCAGTGGGCAGCAGGAGGTGGCAGTGGGTGGCACCGGGCAGCAGGAGGTGGCTGTAGATGGCAGTGGGTGGCAGTGGGCAGCAGGAGGTGGCAGTGGGCGGCAGTGGGTGGCAGTGGGCAGCAGGAGGTGGCAGTGGCATCACCGAGCTGGGGTCGGGACCCTCCCAGACCAACGCACGTGGCTGGTGTGGGGCGGGGGGGGTCAAGACTGCACCTCCCTCCCCCCACATGTGTGGGGCAGCCCCCCAAGTGCCCCCCCCCCCTCAGCACCCCCCAAGTGAGACCCATCCCCCAGCTGGGGTCGGGACCTTCCTGGACCAGCTGCTCTGGGGCGGGAAGGGTCAGGACTTCCCCCCCCTCACCCCACACGTGTGGGGCAGCCCCCCAAGTGCCCACCTGCAGAGGAAGGGGACGGCCCCGTCCTGCCCCACGGCGGCCTGGAAGATGCGGGCGAGGATTTCGGGGGGCAGGTGGGTGCCCCACGCGCTCGGCGGCCCCACGGCCACGGCGCCTCCTTCCTCCCCCTCCTCCTCCTCCTCCTCCTGCTCCCGCCGCCTCCTCTTCCTGCGTGGGGCGGATCTGTGGGGCTGGCCCCACAGCGCCCCGGCCGCGGGCAGCAGCAGGAGGACGTCGTCGGGGGTCCGGTGCACGAAGAAGTCGGGGCCGTGGAGGCGGCGGCGGCGGCGGCGGTGCCGGGGGGCGGGGGGGGGCCGCTGCCCCACGGCCGCTGCTTGGGGGGCTGGAACCGGAGCGCTGGGGCTGCGGGAGAGCGGGGGGAGAGGGGAGCGTGGGGATGGGGGGGGGGGGGGGCGGCGGAGGCCCCAGGGTGGACCCGCAACAAGTCGCAAGGGGGGCGGGATCTTGTCCACCCCATCCCACTGCAGGGAGAATGTTGAAAACCAGCCTTGGTGCTGTGCGAGCCCTGCCCAGCAGTAGCCACAACACAGGTGTATTAGCAGCACCTTTCCAGCTCTCAATGCAAAGCACAGCACCGTGAGGACTGCTATGGGGAAAATTAACTCCAGCTCAGTCACACCCAATACAGAATTGCACACAGAATCACAGAATGTTAGGGGTTGGAAGGGACCTCCAAAGATCATCAAGTCCAGACACCCCTGCCAGAGCAGGCCAACTGTGGGAGATTTAAACATGGCAAAAGCAGAAGCTACACTCAGAGCGTGAACAGCAAGGCAGCGGTTTTCACTAGCTTTCAGAGAGCGCGTGCTGGTAGCAAGGCACACAGGGAAAACAGTGGATGTGCCGGCTCAACAGGGGAGCCCGATCTTTAAGAAAATCTCAGCCATGGTCTCCACCCATCAAAAGGTCATGCGCTCAGCGCTTGTCAGAGTGGATGTGGGAACTCAGAGCACCCACAGAAGCACGCAGTGGTCCAGGTCAGAGGCTGTAAGCAATGTCACAGCTTGGCACTGGCAACAAATGACAGTAATGGAAACTGCTGCATGTGGTGTGAACAGGTAGATGATCTCCTCTGACTCGTAGCAGAGTTACAAGAGGAAGTTGAAAGGCTGAGGAGCATCAGGGAGGCTGAGCAGGAGATAGACTGGTGGAGCCAGGCCCTAATGGCTGACACATCACTCTGAGATGCCACCTACCACGTCCCCTGCCACACTGACTGTTGGGGTAGCCTGTGCACTCCCTTCAGCGTGAGGAATATTCTGTTGGTAAATACAGGCTTCTATCATCAAGCCATGTAATTTGCTTGTGCCTAATTTAGCAAGTGCTCCACAATGATGATGTCCATCTGCTCTTTATCACTCAGTTCTGGTTTGAGTTAGAACAGAATAATTCTGTTCAGTGATTTTACTTTCCAGTTAAGTCTCTTCTAACTAACTGTACTTTCTGAAGTTAACAGCAGATTTTCAAAGACAGAGTCTGCTTCTAGCAGTGATAATGCTCCATGTTTAGAATTACTACCAAGGATTGAGGTCACTACTAAACCTTGTGCCACATTCGGAGGTGCAGAAAGTAAAAGGCTGCACCTGCAGGGATGTGACCCCAAACTGACCAAAAAGAGATTACAGCCCATATATGTCATATTCAGTATAAAGCTGAGAGATCATGAAGGATCAAGCCTCTTTTTCAATGGCCAGCATCCAAGGAGGACTCTGTCTGTTCTGCCCTCAATACCAGTCTGTGTTCCTGAATCCAGTTCCAGAATCCAGATCCTGAATCTGTTTCCCACCTGCTGCTGAGTCCAGTCTGGGACTTCCCCAGAGTCTGCGGTGGTGACCATGGCATAATTGCCATTGGGGGGGAGTGGAGGGTGTTGGATATTGTTTATGCCAAGCCCTCTAGAACTCTCCTACCTCCCTCGGGCTTCCCTGAGACAGGGACCCCCCCCATCCGCCTCAAAAAAAAGAGTAGGAAAAAAGAAAAAGAAGGAAAAAAACCTCTCCAGCCACAGAGTTTACCGTTCCTGGCGCTGCTTTCTCGCTGTCCTCCCCCGGTCATGCAAGAAGAACTAGAGTGGCATGTGCCTTGGGCTCTCTTTCCCTCTAACTGGGGCAGGAGATGACTGATTTCTTGGGGTGCCCCTGATGTCCAGTGTTCTAGCCCATAGGGATGAAGAGGTACCAAGACTTTCTTCAAAGTTTTGGAGCCAAGAAGACACTGTGCCCACAGTTGGTGTGTCCAAACCAGAGACCTTTTGCATGTCCATTTCCGAGTAGTACATCACCGCCAAACTGGCAGAATATGATACTGGAGCACCTTTGATCACCTTTCTACACATGGCCCATGTGCACAGGACATCCTCTGGATCTTTGGAGTCCCTATCATCATCTAAATCACTGGAGATGACTTCCAGCACTGCTAATTTTCTCAGGTACTGAATACCTTCATCTGCAGTAGTCCACTTTCCTGGGAAGCTAGAACTCGTAAGATCTTCCTTGTATGGGTACCTTGCCTTCACACTGGAAAGGAGTGGTCTCCAGAGACTGCAAATTGCTGCCTCTTTTCCACTTTCTCTATCAATTCCATGATCTCGAGCAAGGCATCCCATATACAGATATATACAAACCCAGTATTGAATCCAACTTCCCCCCTGATGGCAATTATGTCACCATCACCACTGATGCTGTAGAGCAGGCACAGGGCAAGTCTCAGACTGGGCTCAGCAGCAGATGGGAACCATGTTCAGGAGCTGGATTCTGGTACTGGATTCAGGAACACACAGATTGGGTTAGAAGGTAGAATGGACAGAGTCCTCCTCAGATGACAGCCATTGAAAGCCAAAGAGGAAGAGCCGAGAGCTTGACCCTCCTGATCCTTCAGCTTTATATAGAATATGACGTATATGGGATGGAATACCTCATTGGTCAGTTTAGGGTCACCTGTCCTGAACGCTCCTCCCTACAGGTGCGGCCATTCATTTTTCTGCACCCTCCAATGTGGTACACAAGATCTATCAGTGACCTTGGTCTGAACACCAATCCTTGGTGGTATCTCTAAACATGGGGTGTTATCACTTCTAGAAGCAGACACTGTCTGTGAAAACACACTGCTAACTTCAGAAAGTGCAGTTATTTAGAAGAACTTATCTGAAAAATAAAATCACTGAACAGAATTAGTTCTGTTCTCACTCAAACCAGGACAGCTGTTAAGAAAACACATTTCCTGTCCATCAAGAAATATTTTTTTTTTCAAATTTGTTCTTAATCGATATTGATTTTATAGAAAAATATAATTTCAGAATTTCCCATGGAATGAAAATTCTGGTTAACCCTCCCCCCCCCCCCCCCCCCAGCCCCCCCGCACCCCCCCCCGCCCCCCCGCCCCCCACCCCCCCCCCCCGCCCCCCCCCGAGCCCCACAGCACCCCACCACACCCCGCGGCACCCCACTCAGCACCACTCAGCCCCACTGAACCCCACGGCACCCCACTGAGTCCCACGTCACCCCACCGAGCCCCATGGCACCCCATGGCACCCCTCTGAGCCCCACGGTGCCTCACTGAGCCCCACTACACCCCACTGAGCCCCACGGCACCCCACAGCATCAGCTCCACGTCCGGGCAGCCCCGGGGGGAAACTGAGGCACAAGGTTGGTGCTGTGGGGCACCCGGCCCCCTCACCATGGGGTCCACGGCCCCTCGCCGTGGGGGACACAACCCCTCATCAGGACCCCTCCCCCGGGACACACGACCCCACATCACGACCCTTCCCACGGGACACAGGACCCCTCACTGTCGGACACAGGACCCCTCATCACGACCCCTCCCCACAGGACACACGACCCCTCCCACGGGACACAGGACCCCTTACCATGGGACACGAGACCCCTCATCAGGACCCCTCCCACGGGACACACGACCCCTCCCACGGGGCACAGGACCCCTCGCCGTGGGACACAAGACCACTCACCAGGGGGCACAGGACCCCGCCTCACGACCCCTCCCCCAGGCCACCCGACCCCCCCCCCGGGACACCAGACCCCCCACCCCGGACCGTGGGTCTGAGGGACAGGGGGGGGGGGTCCCCTGGCAGCCCTGGGTCAACAGTTGGAGCCCCCGAGCGCCAAGCTCTCTGGCGCCCAGACCCACTCTGGGACCCTAGAAGGCCAGGGCTTGAAGCTGCCTGGAGAGGAAGGCCAGAAGCTCCTCCTCATCCTCCTCGCCCCTCTCTGCAGTGCCAGGCCCCAGGGCGGGCAGCTCATCCCCCAAGCCCCAGCAGGCCCCGGGGGCAGCCCCTACCTCGGTCGTAGTCCCGGCTGCGGTCATCGTAGCGATCCCTGCCCCCGAAGCCGCGGTCCATGTCCCTGCGGGGTCCGTCGCGATACCGATCGTCGTAGCGATCCCGGTACCCTGGGGGTGGGAGAGGAGGGAGGGTGTCGGCGTGGGGAGGGTGTCGGCGTGGGGAGGGTGTCAATGTGGTACTCTGGGGACAGGATCCGAGCCGGGTGACGGGCTCTGGGTGGCAACCAGAGCGGAGGGTGCCACAGATTTGCCACAAGGGGAAGGAATTCTCCGCGCCGATTCCGACGCAGACCCAGAGGAAGCAGCTCAGAAAACCATTTGCCAGGGGGGTAGGAAGCGACGAGAAGCTTCAGCTCAGCTCCTTCCTCCCTCAGCCACCGCTCACGGGCCGGGCCGGGCGGGTTTGGTGTCAACTCACTGTCCCCGAAGCCGTCGTCGCCCCGGCGCGGCGGGTAATCGTCGAAGGTGTCGGTGGCGGGGGGCGGGGGGGGGGGGGGGGGGGGGGAGGGGGGGGGGGGGGGGGGGGGGTGTCAGGTGCTGCACCCCCAGAGCGGGGGGCTCCTCGTGGGTGCCTTAAAATGGGGCTGCCTGCGGCCATGGGTGGGGTTCTCTGACGTGCCCCAAAGTGGGGTGTCACCACCCAACACTCAACACCCACCACCAGCCAGCACCACTCACCATCACCCATTGACCGCCACCCAACACCACCCAACACCACCCACCACCACCCACCACCACCCACCATGACCACCCCGTGAGCACCTCCCCCCCACGCTGCCCACAGGTGGTGAGGGCTTTGGGGTGCACCTGGCACCCCGAGCACTTCGTCTGCACCCGCTGCGGGTCGGAGCTGGGCGGTGGCAGCTTCTTCGAGAAGGACGGGGCACCCTACTGCCCCCGCGACTACGGGCGCCTCTTCTCCCCGTGCTGCGCCCGCTGCGCGCAGCCCATCCTCGACGTAGGTCACCGGGGACCTGCTGGGCTGGGATGGCCTGGGGGGGGGACCTTCTAGGGGTGGGGGGACCTTCTGTGGATGGGGGGGACCTTCTCGAGGTGGTGGGACCTTCGGGGGGGTCATGGGGGTGGTGGGATCTTCTAGGGCTGGTGAGACCTTCTGGGGATGGTGGGACCGTCCAGAGGGGGTGGGGGCGTCTGGGCTTGATGCCTGATATATAGTAAATCATTAATACCAATTGTGACCAAATCTGGCATAAAGGTGAGTTTTGAAAGATTTTTAATAGGAACTGTGTTAGACAAGGTTATATTCTTCTAAGTACTAGCATGGTCTCTGGAACCCTGTGAAACTCCCAAATGATTTTCTTGCCAATATCAGTTTTTCCCTGAAAAGTGAGTCTACAGTGACAGCATGATGGTGGAGGTTTTGGATTATTTCCTTGTGACAGTTATCCTCCCATTGGGAGAAGAAATGTGTTCCTACTGCATCTGATTAATCTGTGAGCATACTTACTGCATGAGAAAAAAATCAACATTAAGTAATCAATAATTATTTCTTAGTATGTTAAAAAAAGAACTAAATTTGTTCAATAGCAGTTCTTCATTCCCACATGCCTCTGAGAGATATCTCATGGAGGTAGAAATAGACTGGAAACATCAAATAATAGTATCATAAATATGTGATTTCCACAGATTGCTTGGGTACAAAAATTCCTTTTACCTTACCCAAACCATTACTGAAACGAGAGATATTATCAGCTAATAAATATATGTTTCCCTAGAGCTGTGGTAACTAGTGCTTTATGAATTTAAAGGAGTATAGTTATCCAAAACAGTTGATAAGCGTTCCTTTTAAATAAAAAAAATGTAGATAGTTGGTTTAAAATAAATACTCTGAGAATACTTTTACTTGGCTGAAAAATAGGGCCAAATGAACCGATAGATATAAGAATAAATAATCTTCCCACAACCCCCCCCCCAAAAAGACACCAACGCAGGGAGTTTACAAACCCCCCCCGCTTTATTCTGGGGGGCTGGTGGCACTGGAGGGACCCTCCCAGCCCCCCCGGAGGGAGCCCCCCCGGGCCCTGAGCTCTGTCCAGGCTCACTGTTGGCGGGGGGGGGGCCCATGTCCGTCTGTCCATCTGATGCCCACAGACTGTGCCAGCGGCTCCGGGTGCTCGTCGGGGTGTCCCTGGGTGGGGTCGGGCGCCCGCCCACAGCCGTGTCTGGGGGGGGGTCTGTCTGTGGGTCCGTGGGTGAGTCCGTGGGTCCATCCGGGTGCCGGGGTTTGGGGGGGAGGTCTCACTTGCCCCCCGCCATGATGCGCAGGTACTGGAGGGCGTTGCGGGCGGCCTGGGCGCGGGCACCGTCGCGGGAGGGCCCCGAGCCGTGGCACACGGTCGCCGGCTGCGTCGACAGCTCCACCAGGCACTGGTGCAGCCCGCTCAGGCTCAGGGTGTCTGGGGGGGACACGGGGACACTGTCACCACACCCCCCCCAGACCACCCACAACACCCCTGAGCCTGGACTGGGGTAGTCTGGGGGGGACACACAGGGACACCATCACCACACCCCCCCCAGATCACCTACAACACCCCTGAGCCTGGACTGGGGTCGCCCCTTGGGGACGGGGTCGGGAATGGGGGACCAGTCACGCCGAACCCCCCCCCACCACCCAGAGCCGGCGCTGGGGGGCCCCGCCACTGGAACGGGGACCAGGGCCGGGACTGGGACTGGGGCTGGGAATGAGACTGGGACCAGAGCCGGGACTGGGACTGGGACTGGGGCTGGGACTGGGACTGGGGCTGGGACCAGAGACGGGACTGGGGCTGGGACTGGGACTGGGACCAGCACCGGGACTGGGACCAGCGCTGGGACTGGGACTGGGACTGGGAATGGGACCAGCGCCGGGACTGGGACCGGCACTGGGACTGGGACTGGGACCAGAGACGGGACTGGGACTGGGGCTGAGACTGGGACTGGGGCTGGGACCAGCACTGGGACTGGGACTGGGACCAGAGACGGGACTGGGACTGGGACCAGAGACGGGACTGGGACTGGGGCTGGGACTGGGACTGGGACCAGAACCGGCACTGGGACTGGGACTGAAGCTGGGACCAGCACCGAGGCTGGGACCAGAGCTGGGACTGGGACTGGGACTGGGAATGGGACTGGGGCTGGGACTGGGACACGGACTGGGACTGGGAATGGGACCAGCGCCGGGACTGGGACCAGCACTGGGACTGGGACTGGGACCGGCACTGGGACCAGAACTGGCACTGGGACTGGGACTGGAGCTGGGACCAGCACCGAGACTGGGACCAGAGCTGGGACCGGGACTGGGCCTGGCCCCCGGGCGGGGGCCGGCAGCGCTGCCACCGGCCCGGTCGCCCCAGCGAGCCCCCTGCGGGTCCGAAGTCGGGGCCGCGCCGGTACCGCCGCGAGCATGCGCGAGCTGCGCGCGTCACAGGAGCGGGCGAGGCCAGCGGGAGCGCGGAACCCGGCGCGCACCCTCCCTCCTCTCTCCTCCCTCCTCCCTCCCTGTCGCCGCTCCCGCGCCTCCCTCCATTCGGCTCCTCCGAGCGCTGTCAGCGCGCCCCGCCGCCGCCGCCGCCGCCGCCGCCCGTTACAGACCCGCCCGGGAGGGGACAGCGCGACAGCCGGGAGCACGGGAGAGAGGGAAGAACCCTCCCTCCCCGCCGCGAACCCTTTTCCTCCTCCTCCTCCTCCCCCGCCTCCGCCTCCGCCTCCCGGCCGGGGAAGAGCTCGCCGTGCCCGCAGCCAAGCCCCGCTGGATGCACTGAGCGCTCGGGCGCGGGGGAGAGAGGGGCAGGAGGGAGCCGGGAGCCCCGCCGCGGAGCCGCTGCGCTGCCGGGAGGCTCACGGCCATTTGCTTTAAGGCTTTTATTGTGTGCACCCCCGCCCCCCCCGCCCGCCGGTGGCTGGCCGTGCCCCTGCCTCCTCCTCCGTGCCCGCGGGAGCCAGCCGAGGCGGCGGCGGCGGGGGCTGCGGTGTTTTTTTTTATATCCCCCCCCCCCCTTCTTGTTTTTCCTCTTTTTTTTTTTTTTTTTTTTTCTCTTTTTTTTTTTTTTGCTTGTTATTTTTCGGTGGGGCTAGTGTGCGCCCCAAGCCTGTAGTGCTGCTGGGGGTTGTTGTGGCCCAAGTGCAGGACCCAGCATTTGGCCTTACTGAAACTCATGGAATTGACCTTGGCCCAGTGATCCAGCCTACCTAGATCCCTTTGTAGAGCTTCCCTACCCTCAAGCAGATCGACACTTCCACCCAGCTTCGTGTCATCTGCAAATTTACCAAGGGTGCACTCTATCTCCTCATCTAAATCATTGATGAGGATGTTAAACAGGAGTGGTCCCAGGACTGAGCCCTGAGGGACACCACTCGTGACTGGCAGCCAACTGGATTTAACTCCATTGGCCACAACTCTTTGGACTTGTCCATCTAACCAGTTTTTCACCCAGGAAAGCCTATGCCCATCCAAGCCAAGAGCAGACAATTTCTGTAATAGAACTCTGTGGGAAATGGTGTCAAATGCCTTACTAAAGTCAAAGTAGACAACATCCACAACCTTGCTTTCATCCAAGAAGCAGGTCACACTGTCATAGAAGGAGATCAGGTTTGTTAAACAGGACCTGCCCTTCATAAACAATGTTGACTGGGCCTGATCACCTGGTTGTCCTGCATGTGCTGCATAATAGAACCCACGACAATCTGCTCCATCAGTTTTCCTGGTACCAAAGTCAAACTGACAGGCCTGTAGTTCCCCGGATCATCCTTATGTCATTTCTTATATATGGGTGTTATGTTGGCTGACTTCCAATCTGCTGGTACCTTATTGAATAGTACTGGTCCCAGTACCGACCCTTGAGGGACTCCACTAGATACAGGCCTCCAACTAGACTCTGCCTCATTGACCACAACTCTCTGACCTCTTTCCTTCAACGAGTTCACAATCCACCTCACTACATGATCATCCAGACCACACTTCCTCAATTTAGCTGCAAGGATGCTGTGGGGGATGAGTCCTTTCTCCAAAAAGTTCATTGAATTAATGTAGTCCAAAACCGTGGGTTCCTTCTGTCAGACAGGAAAAGTTGGGCACAGCAGGATGATGTGCCATGCATCTGGAGCTTGCAGCTGGTGTATCTGGTGCAGTCCATGTTTACCATCTGTGGTGAAGATGCTGAGCTCAGGGAACTTCCTAGGCACCAGTTGCTGAGGTTTGTTCCTCATTAATCTGTGTGATTCTTACTGTAATAAATAACTAGAGCAACAGTGAAAAGAAATATCATATAACAGTTAGCTTCATACAGTTCCAAATACTGCTATTTTCACCCAAAATCAAGTCTCCTTGAGGTACACATCTAACTTTACCATCCTCCTGCATTATCTACCAGGTTCACCCAGGTCCTTGAACAGAAGTGATCCCATGAATGGGTTTGCCTTGGCTCAGGGCAGAAGTAACTCAAACTGTTTTCCCAAACATAATCACTATGTGAACCATGGGGACTATATCTCCTTCTTCAGTACGTAGAAATTCCGATTGAGCAGGACCCTAATTTCAAATTGTTCAGGTTCTGTTTCTGGTTAATTTGTTCTCAGTTTTCTTTTGCAGGGGAAGAAGCACAATCATTGCAATAATTGTTAACACTTCTAAGGTGTTTGTTGCTAATAATAATGGAAAAAAACCCCAACACATTCGGAAGGAAATAAAGAAGGAAATAAAGAAGAAGCAAGGCACTGTCGTATTTCCGTAGATTAGACATAAAGATGATTACCTTGCAGAATTAATAGAGATAAAAATTAGATGCAAAATCTGATCTCTAGTGAATGTGATGAAAGCTCTTTTCAAGTTCTATTGTTCTCTTGATGTGCAGATATATTACCCAGAAATGCTGCTGCAATATATGCAGACTTGCCTGAAGATCCATCATACCTGCTTGCTTATGTTATCTATATATTTGGGGAAACTTTGTTTTACTGGAAAATGTTCTCATAAAGGAGAGGGATGCCAGGAAAGAGAAAATGGAACTGCAGGAAGGTGTCAGGATTTCTATTTGTGGTGCTTGCTGTATTTTGAGAAGTTTCAAGTTCTACCTGTGATGTATTTTGAAATATCCTGGAGCAGATACTGTTATTAGAGTTTAATCAGCTGACTTTGTCTTGTTATCCTTTAAGGAAATGCATAACTTATATGGAGTGCAAACTTTCTTCCTGTGCTTGGAAGACAGCAGTGGAGCCTCCTTTGGTGTTTTCCTGATGAACAGTAATGCCATGAAAAATTAACCCCTTTCTGACTTTTTTTTTTCCTTTTTTTTTTCTTTTTGTTTTTCCTTTTTTTGTGTGTGTGTGTGTTCTTTTTTTTTTTCCCTTGTTTTGTTTGGGTTTTTCTTTCCCTTGTTTTGTTTGGGTTTTTTTTTCCCTTTCCTTTGTCTTCCCACACCCAGCACTTCGGGGTGAAGCAGCAGCTCTGCTCCTCTCCCCTCCGAGGTGATGCAGGAGCAGGATGAGACCTCGAGGGGGGAGAGAAAAGGTGGGGGGGATGCTGGGGGAGGGGGGGCTGTGGATTTAGCTTGGAGGGGTTGAGGATTTGGGAGCTGTGGGGCCAAGAGTTTTGGGTCTGTGAGGAAAGGGAAAGGGGTTGCAGGGTCCCCAGGAAGGACCCGAGATGGCATGTGATGCTCGGGGCCCAGTTGGCAGCATCATCTCAGCTCCGTCCCTCTGCTCTCCCTTGGGGGGGTTGTCTCGTGCTCCCCATGGGTGTCTGGAAGCCACTGGGCTCCTCTGGGAGCCCGCAGTTGCCACTGGACGCCCCGGAGCAGGGGGGTCCACCAGCAGCTCTGTGGGTGTCGGGCTGGGGAGAAGCAAAATCAGATCGGGGGTGGGTGGGTGACAAACCCTCCCTGGGGACCAGTGTGGGGTGGAGGGGGTGGGGCTCAGTCAGCAGCACCCCGAAAATGGGGTGAAATACCTGGCGTGGGTGGGGGTCTGGCTCAGATCTAGATATAGATATAGATATAGATATAGATATAGATATAGATATAGATATAGATATAGATATAGATATATATATATCACAGGCAGTGGGTGACCCCCCCGCGGGGCCGGGGCTGGGTGGCACGGCAGGGTGCCCGTGACCCTGCCCGCGTCTGTGCCGTATATACCGACACTCAATATTCTATAGACAGTGGATGGGAACCACAGCAAGGGCAGGAACCGCTCGACGATAGGAGCGATCCGTGATATAAAGTAGATAAACACGGCGAAGGTAGACGTGCGGGATACGTGTTTAGATGATATAAGTGTACATAATGGTATAAAAATAACACGAAACAGCTGAACAGTAAGGTACACAAACATCAAGATACTAGAAATACTAAAATGTGAAGTGTAGGAGGCATGAAGCGTAGAGCTGCACGGGGGTCAGTGCAGCGCAGGGGAGTCTGGCAGGTGCCCGGCACCGCCTGGGCAGGGGAAGGGTGGGCACAGCGCGGCAGCGACCCGGACCAGGCCGGGCCAGCGACCCCCGAGACAGGGGCCGGGCTGCGCGGGACCCGGGTGGGCGCGTCCCGGGTGGGCGTGTCCCGAGTGGGCGTGTCTCAGGTGGGCGTGTCTCAGAGCATGTCTCAGGGCGCGTCCCGCGTGGGCGTGTCCCGGGTGGGTGTGTGTCTCAGGGCGTGTCCCAGGGCGCGTCCCGCGTGGGCGTGTCCCGGGTGGGCGTGTAACCCCCCCTAGGTGACCCCGAGACCCCATACCTACACCAAGGCGCTGGCCAACATCCGCAACCATGATGGAACTGAAGCCGGTGGAGATGCCACCTCCACCTCCCGAGGTCCCCAGGACCCCAAACTGTCCCCAGATGTCCCCAACCACCCCTGGACGCCCCTGAGACCCCATAACTACATCAAACCTCTGGACAACATCGCCCACCATGATGGAACTGAAGCTGGTGGAGATGCCTCCTCCACCTCGCGCGGTCCCCACGACCCCAACCTGCCCCCGGACGTCCCCAACCACCCCTGGACGCCCCCGAGACCCCATAACCACGTCAAAGCTCTGGACAACATCGCCCACCGCGACGGTACCGAAGCCGGCGGAGATGCCACCACCCCGGTTCCTCCCCCCTGTCCCGAAGGAACTCACCGCGAAGAGCCTCAGGACGTTGGCCACCATGATGGAGACGGAGCTGGCCGAGGCGCCGATGACCCCGACCAACCTCTCGGGCGGGGGTCGCTGGGGCCGGGTCCCGTCGGCGCAACGCCCCTCCCCCCCTTCGGGGGGGAGGAGGCTGCGGACGAAGCGGAGGGCCTGCTCCAAGGCGTAGGTGTCCCTGGAGCACGTGGCCAGGATGCGGGCGCCCAACGTCAGGGTGGGGAGGACCTTGGGGTCGCCGTTGACGCGGTCGAGGGCGTAGAGCATGGCCTCCAAGCGATGGATCCCCTTCTCAAAAAAAAAAATTAACACTTTTTTTCCTAAAAAAAAGTGTTGCAAGTAGCTTTTTTTTTTTTTTTTTTTTTTTTTTTATGAATGCTTCCCTCATTTTAAAAAGAAATATGTAGAGATAAACTGGCATCCATATGTATAGTATATTTATAATGGTTTTAGGATTTGAGGGTAGCTATTCATTGCATAAGCCATTTAGAACTGACGTTTTAAAAGCTACTTAACCTCAGACATCCTTGAATCTTAAAGAAGGATTCCCAACGATATTATTTAAAGAGGAATTTGCCGTAATTTAATTGCATATCAAGGCGGAACTGTGCGCAGGGATGGCCCCGGATGCTGTGTTTAACACCGCTCCAACTCAGATTTTATTTACCTGCGTCCTCAACACGTCCTCCCCTCTTCCCTCCAGACCAGGTGCCCGGGAGGTGCGATCCAGCTCCCTCCTCGTTCTCCTTCCTCCGCTCCCACCTTTGTCCCGGGGACCGAGGCGATGTTTCCCGGTCACTCCTCACACCCAGGCTATTTCATCAAGCTTTGTCCTTTGTTTGGGGAAGGGGTGGAATCTACAACCACCCGTGTCTTTTTACCGTTTCTGCAGTAAAAGGCCAGACCCTTTTCTGCCGGAGGAGCGGACGGAGCGTTTTGCAGATGTTCTCTGCGCCCAAACCGACCCTCTTCTGCTCCCCCCCTCCCCTACCCCGAAAGAGGCTCCGAGACGCTCCCGGGGGGGGGGGGGGTGGGGGTGGGGGGGGGGGGGGGGGCGGGGGGGCGGGGGGGGGGCGGGGGGGGTGGGGGCTCGGGGTGCAGGATGGGACCTGGAGGTGGAGGCTGCCCGCCCCATGCCCAGCCCCATGCCAGCCGCTGGGAGCCAGGGCAGGGCTTCCCCATCTCTCTCCCCCACCAGCCCGGGGACCACCCGGGGGAAGGCCCCGGCCCCACCAGCCCGTGCCAAGCGGGGCCTGCCCGTGCCCTCTCCCCATGCCATTGCCGGCCTCTGCCCCGCGCCGGCACCCCGGGCACCACGGCGCCTCTCGGCGAGGAGCTGGCACCCAGCTCCCCCAGGTTGCCGCTTCGTGCCCCCGCCTGGCAGCTGCCGTGCCAGCCAGCACCACGGCACAACGCTCAGCACACCGCGGCACGCCGGCGGGCACGGCGTGGCACAGACCGCCGTCGGGTACGGCCTGGCACGGGGCACCTCGGCCCCGCGTCCCCCCGTGCCAGCTGCCCCCTCGGGGAGCTGCTCGGCGGCCCGGGGCTGGCAGAGCCCCCGCCGCTTGCCCGTGCAGCCCCCAGAGCCCCCAGCCCGGCTCCCACCGCGCTGTGTTTTGGCCGAACCCCGGCTGCGGGCACGGGAGGACACGTGCAGCCGGGCAGCGCCCGGGGACGCCCCGGCTGCACCCGGGACCCCGCCGCCTCTGTCCTAAATAAACCTAACCTCTTGCATCCCAAATTAAACCCCAAAGCCCAAATTAAAACTCAAATCAAAACCCAAACCTCAAATTAAAACCCCCCAAAATGAAATGAAATTCAAACGCCCAAAGTGAAATTAAAAAAAAAAAAAAACAACAAACCTAAAAAGTCTAAAAACTCAATTAAGGTGAAAGTGAAGTTGAAAACAAAAAGGGTGGAGTTCAAATATGCAAAACCAAGTTAAAAATGTCAATTAGCTAAAAAGTTAAAAAAAATCAATTAAAAGCTCAAATTAAAAAAGTCAAAGTCGAAAAGCCCAATCAAAAAGATTCACTCGTATTTTGAAAGTCAATTAAATCAAATTTTTGAAAGGTCAATTAAAATGTTTAGAAAACAAATTAAAAGCCAAATAAATAAAAAAAAATCAGAATTTAAACCCCTCAATTTCAAAAAATCCAACTCAAACCCTCACCCTTAAAAAAGACAAAATTCCAAGAATTCAATTGAGACTCCGACTAAAAAAATGAAAATTTAAAATTTCCATTAAATGGTAAAAAATAATTCAAACCCAAAACCAAACACCCACAACCCACCCATCATCATCATCACCCCCCATTGGGTTGGAGCTGCTGAAGGCCCCACCCCGAGACCCTCCCCATCATCTTCCTCACCCAGGGGGTTGGAGCTGCTGAAGGCCCCACCCCAAGACCCTCCCCATCATCTTCCTCACCCAGGGGGTCGGAGCTGCTGAAGGCCCCAAATCGGGACGAGCAGCTGGGAGAGCTGGGAAGCTCCTGTCCCATCCCAGCAACCACAGTGGGGAGCTGGGGGGAATGGGGGGCAGGGGGAAACGGGACCTTTCCCCGGTGCCGTGCCTCAGTTTCCCCCTCCCCACTGCAGTGGTGCAGTTCGAGCTCCCCGAGGGGGTTGGGAAGGGAGCTCGAGTTGGGTCCCCCGAGAGTCTGCCCTTTAAAAAACACCCCACCCTAAGCTGGGAGCAAACTGGGGGTGGGTAAAAACGGAGGGGGAGGGGGCGTTGGTGTCCCCCAGTCCAACTGAGCTCCCCACGCAGCGGGGACCCCACCTTTCCCCCTGCTCTGGCTGCTGCCGAGGGGCAGGAACTGCAGCTCCTTCCTCCCCACCGACTGCGGAGTCATCATCCCGGCAGCAGCACTGGGGAGGGGGGTGGTGGTGGTGGGACCCCCACCCAACCCCGCAGAGCTCCTCACCCCTCCCCAGTTGCCACGTTGAACCAGCCACATCCCATCCCCCCCACACACCCCGTCAGCATTTGGGGTCCCCCAGGGACATTTTGGGGGGCGGGGGATGAGTCCAGCAGAAGTTCGATCCCAGCAGCCCCCACACCAGCTTGGTACTGGGGTCCCCACAGCTCAGGGGGGGGGTGGGGCGATTATAAGCATCGTGCCTCCGACAATTGGGGGATGGGGGGGGCTGACCCCACGGAGGTGACCCTGCATTTTTGGAGTGGGGGTGGGGGGGGGTGGTGCGGGGTGGGGGTGTTGGTAGGGGGGATGCGGGGGGACATGGTAGTTAGAGGGGGCACGGGGGGAGACTGGGGGTTATGGGGACACTAGGGGCTACTGGGGTTACTGGGGGGTGAATACTGGGAGCAGTCAGGAATACTGGAAGCAATGGGGATATGTGGGAAATAGCATACTGGGGATTACTGGGAGCACTGTGGACACTGGGAGATACTGAAGGCTATTGGGGGGGGGCACTGGGAGGTAAGGGGGGAATGGTGTGGTGGGACTGAGATGACGCTGGAGTTACTGGGGTGCACTGCGGGGCACTTATGGTGGACTGGGCTGGCACTGGTGGGCGCTGGGGACAGGTCCCTGGTGAGGTGTCCCTGTGCAAGGTGCTGCCCCTCGCCCAGTTCCACCAGGAGGGCTGGGCTGGGCTGGATCCCCCCAGCAGGAGCTGCGGGAGAGAGGACGAGGACAACTGGGAGGGTCTGGGGGTGGGTGGTGTTCATGGTCTGAGCCCAGGTTACAGAGGAACCACCACCAGCCCTGGATGGACTGGTCGGGGTGGGAAGGCACCTTTGGAGGTCACCTCAGCCAACCCCCCTGCAGGGAGCAGGGCCATCTGCACCTAGAGCAGGGTGCTCAGAGCCCCGACCAACCTCCCCTGCGATGGTGCCAGGGATGGGGCAGCCACCACCTCTCTGGGCAGCCTGGGCCAAGTACTTGAGGTGAGGCCTCATCAGTGCTGAATACAGGGGAAGAATCACATCTCTAGTCCTGCTGGCTACCCTATTCCTGATACAAGCCAGGATGCTGCTGGCCTTCTGGGCCAGCTGAGCACACTGCTGGCTCATGTTCAGCTGGTTGTCAACAAGTACTCCCAAGCCTCTCTCCACTGGGCCGCTCTCCAGCCACTCC
The DNA here is from genome assembly GCA_024336885.1 of Actenoides hombroni. NCBI lineage: Eukaryota > Metazoa > Chordata > Aves > Coraciiformes > Alcedinidae > Actenoides > Actenoides hombroni. The sequence goes on along the minus strand of WUAM01010367.1, from coordinate 4,960,019 downwards.
TCTCCCAGTCTGTAGTGCTGCATGGAGTTATTGTGGCCAAAATGCAGGACCCTGCACTTGGTCCTGTTGAATTTCATACCGTTGGCCTCAGCCCATTGACCCAGCCTGTCCAGGTCCATCTGCAACATCTTCCTACCCTCTGGCAGATAGGCAGTCCCTCCCAGTTTGGTGTCATCTGTGAATTTACTGAGGGTAGATTCAATCCCCACACCCAGGTCATCAATAAAGATGTTGATGAAGATGTTGATGTCCTCCTTCTTGAACTGGACAGACCAGAACTGAACAGAATACTCCAAAAGTGGTCTCACTAGAGTAGAGTAGAGGGAGAGGACAACCTTCCTTGACCTGCTGGCCACACTCTTCTATATGTACCCCAGGATACTATTTGCCTTCCTGGCCACAAGGGCACATTGCTGTTCCATGGATAACTTACTGTTCACCAGGTCACCAAAGTCCTTATCCATGGAACTGGGTCTACCCCTAACAGGTACACGTTATTGTTCCTACACCACTCTAAACTTATGAAAGCTCAGCTAGACACACACACCCCCAACACAAGCCCCCCTCCCCCCCAAAAAACCCTCTGGGACCCCCACCCCCCCAGGACTTACCTGATCTCCCCAAACTGCTGCCCCTCGGCTTCCAGGTCCCAGAGCTTGACGGTGCTGTCCCAGGAACCCGAGCAGATCTTGGTGGCCCAGGAAGCCAAACACCAGACCCAGCCCTGCCATTGGGGGGGGACCCCACACCCAACGTGGGTCCCCAAAGCACCCCAGGACCCCCCTCCCAGCCCCAGTCCAGGGGTGAGTGGAGGGGAACCAAGTGGTGAAAGCTTTGGTGGGGTGGGGGGGATAACATCCTCTGCCCACTCCCCCTCCAACCTGGTGCGTCCCATTGCGCTCGGTGCCCAGCGCCTTCACCAGCACCTTACTGGGAGCCTGGCCCAGTTGCCGCAGGTCCCACAGGTTGACATTGCGGTCGCGGGAGCCAGAAACGCAGAGAGACCCCCCCTGATGAGTTTGGGGAGGGGAAGGGGTGTCAAAAATGAGGTGAGGACACCCCCAGCACACACACCCCCCCTCTAGGACAAGGGGACCACCCAGCCCCCTAGAGCCGGGGGACACCCCCCCCCCCGAACCCGGCGCCGACTTGCAGCCGCCCGACCGGCCCCACCGCCGGGAAGGGGCCGTGACGCCCGGGCAGCTCGGGCAGGGCCGCACCCCCGGGCCCCCGGCCGGGGCGGGACAGAATAGAGCAGGAACTGGGCCGGCAACACCGCCCCAGTGCTCCCAGAAAGACCAGAAAGGCTTCAGCTTGGTGGTTGAGATGAGTCGAGTCACCAGTATGGACCAGTATAGACCAGTATAGACCAGTATGGACCAGTAGGGACCAGTATAGACCACTAGGGACCAGTATAGAGCAGGAACTGGGCCGGCAACACCGCCCCAGTGCTCCCGGGCAGCCCAGAAAGGCTTCAGCTGGGTGGTTGAGATGAGATGAGTCACCAGTATAGACCAGTATAGACCAGTACAGACCAGTATAAACCAGTATAGACCACTAGGGACCAGTATGAACCAGTATAGACCACTAGGGACCAGTATAGACCAGTATAGACCAGTACAGACCAGTATAGAGTAGGAAGCACCCAGTCCCCCCATCAGCGCCCTCCCAGTCCCTCCCAGTAGCATCCCAGTCCATCCCAGTGCCTCCCAGTCCCCTCCCAGTGACTCCCAGTAGCCTCCCAGTCACCTCCCAGTCCATCCCAGCAGCTTCCCAGTCCATCCCAGTGCCTCCCAGTCCCCTCCCAGTAGCATCCCAGTCCATCCCAGTGCCCTCCCAGTCACCTCCCGGTCCATCCCAGTAGCCACCCAGTCCATCCCAGCCGCCTCCCAGTCCATCCCAGTGACTCCCAGTAGCCTCCCAGTCACCTCCCAGCCCTTCCCGGCGCCTCCCAGTCCCCTCCCAGTGACTGGCGGCAGAGCTCGTACGCGGGGGACGCCATCATCACGGCCGTGGGGCTGCACGAGGGGCTGTGGATGAGCTGCGCCGCGCAGAGCACCGGGCAGGTCCAGTGCCGCCTCCACGACTCGCTCCTCTCCCTCGACGGTGGGTACGCGGCGCGGGGCGGGGTGGGCGCCGGGGCCCCGCTGCCTTCCGTGGGACGGAGCCCCCCCTGCCGCCCCCGGCCCTCCGGGGGTCTGAGCTGCCCGATGCGCCGGAGCTGAGCCTGTCCCCGAGCTGAGCCTGTCCCCGAGCTGAGCCTGTCCCCGTGCAGCTCTGAGCCCTTCTGCGGTTCCACCGCCCCCATACAGGCTCGACCCCCCCCCTCGTGGGCGTGAGCACCTCCTGTGGGTTTGATGCCCCTACCCCTTCGGGCTCTGAGCCCCTCTCTGGGTTTTGAAAGCACCTGCGTGAGTTGGAGCCCCTCTGCGGTTTGGTCCCTCTCGGTGGGTATGAGCCCCTGCTATGGGTTTGACCCCTTCCGCAGTGTGGGTCTGAGCCCCTCTGATAGGTTTGACCACCCTCCTATGTGCTTGAGCCCCTCTGGATTTGACCTCCCCCCCTTATGGCTCTTGAGTGCCTTCATAGCTTTGAACCACTGCCTCCCACCCTCCCCCCCGGTGTGGGTCTGTGCTCCTCTCTGACCCCGAACCTCCCCCTCCTGTGGGTCTGAGCCCCTCCGTGAGTTTGAAACCACATCCACCTCCCCCACTGACCCCCCACAACCATGTTCCCCCCCCAGCAGAGGCAGGAGCTGCTCCAGGACCTGTCCCTCAAGGCCCGTCTGGTGCAGGAGGTGCTGGGCAGGGCCCCCGGTGTCTTCTGCCAGCCCGTGCAGGGTGGTGCCCGCGCCTGCCCCCGCCTCCAGCTCCCGCCCCGCGCCCAGACCCACGCCCGGGTGAGTGCCCGTGGGGAAGGGGAGCGGGAGAGGGGACACCCCAGGGGCACGTTCTGGTGGGGAGGTGCCTGGAGATGAGAGGTGTCCTGGGGAGATGGAACACCATGGAGATGGGATGTGATGGGAGGTGGGATGTCATGGAGAGAGGGCACTGTGGGAGATGGGACACAATGGGAGATGAGACACCATGGAGATGGGATGTCATGGAGATAGGGCATCATGGGAGATGAGGCATCATGACACATGGGACATCATGGGAGTACAGGGCATCTTGGAGACATGGGGCACCCCAGGGACAGGGGAGACCCCAAGGCCAGACCTCTCCTCTCATCACAAGGTGACCGTCCCATCCCTTGTCCCCAGGCTCTGGGTCTGGAGCCCGATGTCTTCTTCTGCCAGCAGCTGCTGAAGGCCACAGGGGTTGTGCTGGCCCCAGGGAGCGAGTTTGGGCAGCCTGAGGGCACCCACCACGTGGTGTATGGGGTGGTGGGGACAGGGGGGGGGATGGGGGTTGGGGGGTTTACCACTCTCCCTTCCCGAAAAATTCTCTCTTCTCCCCAGTTTACCTTGTAAGTAGAGCACACATGCCTGTAGAGCAGAGGTAGGTTTTCCATCCCATCTGCTCATTTTCTCTCCAAAGGCACAGAGGAAAGACCACAGGGTACATAGTGAAATGTACTGGTCCTGTTTAGCTGGTCTTGAAGAAGGGCATCTTCTCCTAGTGGCTTCAACACGGGTCCACTCGGGGGAAGAATAGGATCTGTTCTCCCTTCTCTCTATTTTTTCAATCAGTTTTTCAACCGATCTCTTGGTTTCCTTATCCATCTTCTCCATGGCTGATACACAGGCCTGTAGAAGACCAGAGACACTGTCTTCACTGTCATGCTCTCATGGCCACTTCAGTCACAGTTGATGCCTTACAATCTGTTCCCCAGACCATTGTTGACAATGTGTGGGAATATGCTGATGGGGCACTCTGCACAGACTTACGCAACATGGGTCACTGGCATGGCATTGCATCAGAGTTTACTACTTGCCTGTCACCATAAATCACCTGTCGCACAGTTAATTCTCTCAAGTACTTAGTACCTTTTTCATAATGCTCTGTTTGCTTGGGTGGTATTTGATGTCCTCCTTAAACGGATACCTGGATTTTACAGCTGACTAGAGTCTTTTCCAGAGACTGATAGTGTTGCTCTTTCTTGCAAGCTCTTTATCAATGCCTCCATCTCTGGCCAGGGATCCATTAATAGGATTAAGAAGCTCACATTAATGTGGACAAGGACCTCGGGAGTATGCACAGTAATATAATCTACATCAATTTCTGGTAGAGAGAGGGGGATGTATTCAGTTAATTTCTCCCCAATGTAGCTCCCCCAACACAGCAAAGCCACCGATGCCAGCATGAAACACATCGTTACTATTTGTGCCAGGGTGCTCCTGAGTCCCTTCATCCTCCTGAGACAGAAGCTTCCCCAGCACATTGAGGCTACAGTACAGAAGTAAAGCAAAGAGACAGTGTTTCGATAAACATGTTAACAAAACACCAGATAAGCAATGCAATCAAACTCGGTGGCCTGCAAAGGAGTTTTCTACTAATATCTAAAGCAAGCAATAGAAAAACTGCTTCTCGTGCCCCACGTTGGGCACCAAAAAAGGAACTGTTGTGGATTTACCCTGTCTGGGCCCTGGGTGCCCACCAAGCCCTTCTATCACTACCCCCAACCTCCTTCAACAAGGCACGCAGGCAGAGAATAAGATGAAAAGAATAGTGGGTTATGATAGATAAGATGTTATTCTCTACTTCCCATCCGCAGGCGATATCAGGCCAAGTCCAGGAAGCAGGGCTCCAGGAACACGCAGCAGCCGCTTGGAGTACAAAGCAGAATGCCCCTCCATCCTCCTCCTGCCCTTTCCCTTTATAACTGAGCTGACGTCATATGGTATGGAATATCCCACTGGTCAGCTTAGCAACAAGCTTTCGAAAGGAACTATTAAAATCCCATCATCTGTGGAAACTAACACGAGGACATGTTCTGTTAAATTAATTTCAAACTTCCTCAGAAAGACATTAACAGGTGAAGAACACTCCTCCCCCCTCCACAAGCACATGCACAGAAGGATACCAGCATTCAAGAAAAACGGAGAAAGCAGGATTGCCTTGCTTCATAAAATGCCACGGAGTACCCTCTGCTTCAATCTGTGAGCCAGCACCTCCACTCAGCCTTATCAGAAAGCCTAGTGATGAACTAGAGTCACCTTACAGATCCTTTGGGTTACCCTGGTGCATCAAATGTGTGGCATAATTTCTTATCTCTACACCTTGAGGTTTGCTCTGACTGACAGAAGCAGTGCTTCTGCAGTCTGTTTTGAGGCTTTCCCCTAAGTGCAGTGAAAACAAAGCCTCTCTCTGCCCTCAGCCTGACCAGGAGCCCCCCAGGACGCTCCACGCAGGGATTTCAGTTCAAGAAGGGCAGGGAACTGCTGGATGGAGTCCAGCACAGAGCCACGGAGGTGACGAAGGGAGTGGAGCATCTCCCTGCTGAGGAGAGGCTGAGGAAGCTGGGGCTCTTTAGCTTGGAGAAGAGGAGGCTGAGGGGTGACTTCATTCATGGTTATAAATATGTAAAGGGTGAGTGTCAGGAGGCTGGAGCCAGGCTCTGCTCTGTTATGTCCAATGACAGGACAAGGGCGACTTGCCAGAATAGGTCGAATCCTGCGTCTCATTAAAGGCGCTAAGGGAATCCGCACGCTGCTTTTTGCTTTGATGATGTCTCTCCCTGCTTTGTTCAACATTGGCCTGCTGCTGTTCCTGGTCATGTTTATCTACGCGATATTTGGCATGTCCAACTTTGCCTATGTTAAGAGGGAAGCTGGTATAGATGACATGTTCAACTTCGAAACGTTTGGCAACAGCATGATCTGCCTATTTCAAATTACCACATCTGCTGGCTGGGATGGTTTGCTCGCCCCAATTCTTAACAGTGGGGAGCCAGACTGTGACCCTAACAAAGCCCATCCGGGGAGCTCTGTTAAAGGCGACTGTGGCAACCCTTCTGTTGGGATTTTCTTCTTTGTCAGCTACATTATCATATCATTTCTGGTAGTGGTGAACATGTACATTGCTGTGATTTTGGAGAACTTTGGTGTTGCTACTGAAGAAAGTGCTGAACCCTTGAGTGAGGATGACTTTGAGATGTTCTATGAAGTCTGGGAGAAGTTTGATCCCGATGCAACACAATTCATAGAATACAGTAAGCTGTCAGATTTTGCAGCTTCATTAGATCCTCCTCTTCTTATAGCAAAACCAAACAAAGTCCAGCTTATTGCAATGGATCTGCCCATGGTAAGCGGTGACAGAATTCACTGCCTTGACATCTTGTTTGCTTTCACAAAGCGTGTTTTGGGGGAAAGTGAGCCTTATCTTTAGGGTAAAAACACCCTATGGGTTGCTGCAGGTGCTGTAGGGTTCTAGGAGGTGCTACGGGTAATATAGGATGCTATGGTGCTACAGAGTGGTACAGAGTGATATATGGAGCTATGGCTGTTAGGGGTGCTATAGGGTGCTAACAGAACTGTAGGGTGCTATGGGATCTATAGGGTGCTATGCAGTGGTATAGGGTGCTAAGGGGTGGTCTAGGTGCAGTAGGGTGCTATAGGGTACTATGGGGTGCTAAAAGTACTATGGGATGCTATGGTGCTGTAGGGTGCTATAGGGTACTCTAGGGTGCTATATGGTGCTATGGAGCACTACAGGGTGCTGTAGGTGCTATAGGACCTAAATGGTGCTATGGGTGATATAGGGTGTTCTAGGGTTCTATGGGTACTATATGGTCCTATAGGGTACTGTGGGCTGCTAGGGGTACAGTGGAATGTTATTGGTGCCATAGGGTGCCAAAGGGGGTTATGGCGATATAGGATGTCATAGGGTGCTGTAGGGTGCTATGGTCTCCTCTAGGGTGTAATAGGATGCTGTAGGGTGCTATAGGGTGCTCTGGCTGTTTAGGGTGCTGTACGGTACCTTAGGGTGCTATCGTGTCCTATAGGATATTTTGGGTGCTATAGGATGCTGTAGGGTATGAAGGGGTGCTCTAGGGTACCATGGGATGCTGTGGGTGCTCTAGGGTGCTATGGATGTTACTAAGAAGGACTCTGGATTGGTCATTCAAAATAGTGATGTTCTCTTGTTAGAGGTGGAAAATAGCAAACCACTTAAACATTGTTGTTCAGAATGTAGCATTGATAGGCAGTGCAGGAAATATAAAGAGAAATGGAGAGAAGAGGAGGATGTTGAAATGTTGGTTGGACTGAGAAGGAGAAACAAAGTGAGGGAAGATGAGCAGGAAGCAGTTGCACAGAACATAAGGGGGCCGAATGGAAGGTGGAGAGAACAAAGGACTAGTGATGTGGATAGTTATGTCAAGAGAGACAAGCCCCTCTAAGACAAGCAGTAGGAGCTGACAGACTGGTTTGGGTAAAAGTGCCAGTTTTGGTATTGGACTTAAAGGCTTGGAAAGAGACAGTGGGGGTATATAAGGAGGATCCTGCACTGGTAGCAAAGGTTATGGAGACTATAGTCGAAAATCAGGATCCCGATTGGAAATATTTACAACTTATCTTAAACATCTTAGTGTCTTAGAAGGAAAGAATTATTATGGCCAAGGCTAAAGAGGAGGCGGAATGAGTGCATGTACAAGATGTACAAGCAGGGTAGATAGAGGATCATTTTCCTCCTCACAACCATAATTGGGATCCTAATAACCCTGCTCAAAGATTATTATTAAATGAATACTAACGATTGATTTTGTATGGTATCCAGAATGCTATTCCAAAGTCAAAGAATTGGTCTAAATTGTATCAAGACTCATTATCATTGCCAAAAGGGCTCATCAAACTGCCAGAAATGGCAATTTTGAGAGTTATCCATTCATCAGGAATAAACCACATCACCATTCGATGCAAGATCAGCATCAGCACCAAATGCAACATAAGGATTTTCTAGACAATTTTCACTAATGAACAGAGATGAAATTTTAGGAGAAACATATTTTTATCCCTACTCACCTGTACAGGACATGCAGCTATTAAGGCAGCAGGCTTCATGGCACATTAAATATGAAACAGATTTTGTAAAACAATGTTCAGCAGGACTGAGCATGCCCTTTAAGAAAATGTCACACTGTACTGTTCATTTTAAACCTTAATCATACATCTTACAAAGATCTGGGATGGTTCTATATATCCAAAGGCAATTTTCACCCCATTCTGACCAAGTGAAAGTTTAGACCTTCACCAAATGGCACACAGGGAGACACAGATGATCTGTGATTGTTCTACCAGAACCATTGGGATTTGCAGAACTGACAGTGCTGTGCAATGCACTCATCCTTTCCAGGCCACACAAGAGTTCAGTTTGTGGCAGAAGCATCTTTGATTTTGATTTGTGCAGGTGCAGTATCCTGGGATGGAAGCTCCAGCAGGGCAGAAACAGGAAGGACAGGGACTGGTGCTAGAAACAAAGCTTCCAGTGGAGGCTCCTTGTATCTATACAGCCCCAGCACCCCATCCTAATGCCTTGTACAATACTCAGGTTGGGGTCCCGGCTCTCAAGGAGGGGTGGATTTTGGGACACAATCCCCTCCCCCCCCCCTTTGTCCCTTTTTCGGACGCTGGGGGTCCCCGAGGTGCCGGAGCCGGGCACGAGCATCGTCCCGGGGCTCAGTTTATGGGAAAGCTCCTGATTTTGGGGAGCAAAAAAATAACCCCAGGTTCTTTCCGTGCCGCGTTCGGACCCTTTGGCATTTCCCACGCCACCAGCACCGGGTTTTTCCCTTTCCCTAGGAAAATGGGGGGGGGGGGAATGGGGGTTTTGTGGCATTTTTTTTCCCTATTTTTCCCCTTTTTTCCCTCTTTTCTTCCCCGATGCCGACCGAGCCAGCCCGGGGACGCCGCTTTCCCCTCTTGGAATCATTTCTATTTTCCTCCTTCGAGGATCAGCGATGGGAGCTGGGGGGGGGAGGGTAATTAAGGGATTTGTGCAGCTGCCGCTTCAAATTAACGAGCTGCACCGAGCTAACGAAGAAAGGAGGAGATCAAACGGGACGAGTGGCCCGGTTCGTTTCGGGGTTGAGCTCTTCCGGCCTTGTTTGGATGCTAAAAGTGAAAAGCTTAAAAAATCCCAACGTATTTTTTTTTTTCTCTTGAGATAAGAGGACCCGGGGCTGGGCCCCCTGCCCTGATCTCGGGGGCTGGGGAGGAAAAGAAGCTGTTTTTGAAGAGAAGTTGAGGGGTTTTGTTTCAGGCAGCTGCTTGTCACTGACTCTCAGCAGCAATGGTTGCCACTGCAGCCTGGCCAAGAGCCACTGTCAACTGTTTGTGCAAGGTTCCCAACTGCAGCAGGAACACATCAAGAGAACAAACAGGAGCAGAAAACAAGTACATAAGACTTTACAAGGCACTTCAGCTCACCGTTTAAACTCTTTACGTAATAACTCTGCATCTAACTTAGGTCACTACTCAGAATCCCTATCCCCATATAAAGGAAAAAAAAAAAAGTCTTTTTCTTACAACCAGTTGTAATTTATAGTTACTGTATTGCCTGAGTATAACACAAAAGTAAACGTGACCATTTTCCTCCACTTACCTTTCTTGTTAATAGACTTTTGCGCCTCATTCCAGAACCCTCTAACTGAAGACGCCCTCGCAATGCCAATTCGATTAACATACAGCCACGCAATCCTGAAGAGATGCAATCATTCCAGAATGATGTGTAACCCTGTGAAGAATGAAAGGCAGTAAGATACTTCCATCTCCACCCAAAAGCAAACAGAAAAAGAGGCTTACTGCATTCTTTAAAATATTCTTAGGCCCTCATACTCTTTTGAAGTAGCATCACAAGGCAACTACTGTTAATGTATTGAAAACATGAAAGAACTCATCCTCTATTAGTTTTGACACTTAGTCTCTGCCCTTTGAAGAATCATAGAATCACAGCAGGGAAAATTTAAGAACGTGATACAAAACAAAAAAGCAAGATATCGAGTTACCGGGAGCGCACTGGAAATGAACTGGAAGGGCACTGGGAATGGGGTGGGAGACCAGCAAGGGTTACTGGGAGCTACTGGGAGGCACTGGGAGCTACTGGGAGGGCTCCAGCAGCGCCGTCCCCCTCCCAGTTCGTTCGTGTTCCGCCCGGGGGGGCCGGAGCTGCGGGAGAGGGGGGGCAGCCAGACCGGGGGCATCGACCTCTTCGTCACCCAGGAGCGCGTCGTCTTCCTCGACACCCAGGTTCGTTAGCGCTAATTAGCGCTAATTAACGCTAATTAGCACCCCCCCCCCCACCGCCCGCTAATCAAGCCCTCATCGCCCTCCGCCACCTGACAGGCCCTAATTAGCGCTGAACGACTCCGGTTTAGCACTTGGTCAGGTTTAGCTGGTCTTCAACGCACCTAATTAGCGCTAATTAAGCCTAATTAGCCCCGGCCACCTGCTAATTAGCCCCTCATTGGCCTCCGTTGCCAGCTGACCACTGCCTGACAGGTCCTAATTAGCGCTGAACGACTCCGGTTTAGTGCTTAGTGATGCTTAGCTAGTCCTCACCGCACCTAATTAACATTAATTAAGCCTAATTAGTCCCCACTGCCCGCTAATTAGCCCCCACCACCTGCTAATTAGCCCCTCATTGCCCTCTGTTGCCAGTTGACTGCTGCCTGACGGGTCTTAATTAGCGCTGAATGACTCCGGTTTAGCGCTTGGTCAGGCTTACAACGCTTCCTGTCACCCCCCGATGCCACCCCCATGGCCCCAGTGCCACCCGTGTGTCCCCAACCCCCCCTGTGTGTCCCCAGGGGTGACGGTGGCAGTGGAGGTGGCCGAGCTGCAGGGCGAGCTGGTGGCCGCTGTCACCCGGTACCGTGCCCTCCGGCGTCACCTCGGGGACACCACCCGCCCCGAGGGGACACTTGGGGACACCCCGACCACGGGGGACACCGGGAGCACGGGTGACACCAAGAGCTCCGGGGATGTGGTGGCCACAGGTGACACCGAGACCCCTGAGGCGACATCGAGCCCCCTGGGGACACCGAGACCACGGGTGACACCAAGAGCTCTGGGAACACGGTGGCCACAGGTGACACCGTGACCCTTGGGGACACTTGGGGACCACGAGTGACCCCAAGACCCCTGAGGTGACACCAAGACCCTTGGGGACACCGAGAACCCCCTGAGGTGACACCGCGACCTCTGGGTGACCTCCAGGTGTTCACCCCCTGGTGACAGGGACCCCCCCCGATGACATCACCCACCGATGACGTCACCCACCGATGACGTCACCATGGGTGTCACGTGTCCCCCCCCAATAAAGACGTTGGTTTCTCGGCCCCGTTGTCACTTCCTGTCCCCACCCAGCGACCATCTTTGGGCCACCTGTCGGCCATCTTGGCCACCACCCGTCGGCCATCTTGGGCACCACCTGTCGGCCATCTTGGCCATATGTCCAATGACAGGACAAGGGGCAGTGGGTGAAAGCTGGAATATAAGAGGTTATGCAGAAACATAAGGAAAAACTTTTTCACAGTGAGGGTGATGGAGCAGTGGAACAGGCTGTCCAGAGGGGTTGTGAATTCTCCTTCTCTGGAGACACTTAAAACCTGGCAGGACATGTTCCTGTGTGGCATGCCCTATGTGTTCCTGCACTGGCAGGGAAGTTGGACTAGATGATCTTTCGAGGTACCTTCCAACTCAACATTCTGTGATTCTGTGTGACTCTTTGGATCACACCTGTCATCATTAATGGATGATGGTGACTTATTAGACATGGATTTCTTAGTGAAGATAAAGGCAATTTAAAGTGGTGTTTATAACCATTCATGTTGACATTATGTGTCATATATCATCAGTGCAGTTGGAGCTGCCAACAGCTACAAAATATGTGTCTAAAAAGGGAAGAAAAACATAGAATCATAGAATGGTAGGGGTTGGAAGGGACCTCTGGAGATCATCAAGTCCAACCCCCCTGCCAACACAGGATCACCTAGGGCATGCCACACAGGAATACATCCAGGTGGGCCTTGAAAGTCCCCTCCACAACCTCTCTGGACAGTCTGTTCCAGGGCTTTGTCACTCTCACAGGAAAGAAGTTTTTCCTCATGGTGAGGGGAACTTAATGTATTTCACCTTGCTACCCATTACCTTTTGTCCTATCACAGGGCACCACTCCAGCCTATGACATAACACCACAGCATCGGCTAGACCGTGGCACTAAATGCAACATCCAGCCTTTCTTTAAACACATCCAGGGACGGTAACTCCACCACCTCTCTGGGCACTCCATTCTAATGTCTGATCACCCTCTCTCTCAGGAACTGCTTCCTGATATCCAACTGAAACCTCCCCTGGCACAGCTTCAGGCCATGTCCTCTTGTCCTGTCACCAGTGGCCTGGGAGAAGACCCTGACACCCACCTGACTACAATCTCCCTTTAGGTAGTTGTAGAGAGTGACAAGGTCCCCCCTGAGTCTCCTCTTTTCCAGGCTAAACAACCCCAGCTCCCTCAGACTCTCCTCAGAAGACTTTCCTTCTTGTCCTTTCACCAGCCTCATTGCTCTCCTCTGGACGTGCTCCAGCACCTCAATATCCTTCTTGAAGTGAGGAGCCCAGAACTGTACACAATACTCGAGGTGAGGCCTCACCAGTGCTGAGTACAGGGGAAGAATCACATCCCTAGTCCTGCTGGCCACACTATTCCTGATACAAGCCAGGATGCCACTGGCCTTCCAGGCCACCTGAGCACACTGCTGGCTCATGTTCAACTGGTTGTCAACTAGTACTCCCAGACCTCTCTCCACCAGGGTGCTCTCCAGCCACTCCTCCCCCAGTCTGTAGTGCTGCATGGGGTTATTGTGGCCAAAGTGCAGGACCCTGCACTTGGTCCTGTTGAACAAGGCTGGATTGCTCACATGTCCATTCTCTGCTAAAAAGTTCTCCACAGGGCCCCTGCAAGCACCCCGCCAGACCAGAGGATGCACCCCACTGATCCCCAGAGGGATAAAACCCCACTGACTCTGGCAGGGGGTGGACCCTTCTGACACCTGCTCCATTGACCTAGAAAGGGATGCACCCCACCAACCCCTTGGGGATGGAGTTCCCAGGATTATGGGGTATGCACCCCAATGACCCCCTGCAGGGAGGATGCATCCCTCTGGGGATGGGGACAAAAAGTCATGGGGGAGGCATCCTACTGACACTCAGGGGGTGGTGTGTGTGTGTTGCACCACACCAACCGCGGGGGGGAAGATGAAGTGCTCCAGTCCCAAGCTGGAGGAATCACCCTGCCGACTCCAGGAGATGGAGCCTCCAGGGTAATGGGAGAGGCCGTCACCGACCCCCAGGAGATGGAGCCTTGCCAGTACCAGGATGGGGGCTTTACCTCACCGACCATTGAGGGATGAAGCCCCCCCGGGGCCGGGAGCGGGGGGAATGACTCCCACCGACCACCGGGAGATGGAGGCCCCCCGACCCACTACGTGCTTACCCTCCCCTGCTGTGACAGCACGGGGAGGGCCGCAGAGCCCAGCCCCGCCGTCCCCGGCCGGCAGCACCAAAACACGTTCCGCCGAGCGGGACCCCACCACTTGGGCAAGCACCGGACGCCTCCCGCCCTCCCCGAGCAATGCTGGGCGGGCTGGAACCCCTCTGCTGGGAGGCGAGGCAGGGAGGGCGGGGGGGGCTCCGCCTGCACCGGAGCCTCCAGCTCTCGCTGCTGGTCCGCGCCGCCCGGTACCGTTACCTCAGCGCCCGCGCCGCCGCCGCCGCCGCCGCCGGTTCCCTCCCGGGAACGGCACCCGGGGACCTTCCGAACGCACCGGGACGGCACCGGGAGGACCCTTCGAGCGCACCGGCCCCGGATCCTCGCAGCGCCCGGGACCGGGAGAACCCCCTGAACGCACCGACCCCGGATCCCCGCACCGTCGCCGACCGGGGGGATCCCCGGAGCTCACCGACGCCGGACCGGGGGGCCCCCCGCAGCTCACCGAGCCCGGACCCCCCCTGCCGCCCCCGGGCCCGGCGGGACCCCCGGAGCCCCCCGACCCTCGACTGCAAGGGGCTGGAGACCGTGCGGAGGGACAACTGCCCCCTGGCCGCCAACCTGCTCAGCGCCTGCCTGCGCCGCATCCTGCTGCACCGGTACTGGGAGCACTGGGAGCACTGGGAGCCGCTGGGAGCACTGAGAGGGGCTGGGGAGAGCCGGGGGACTGGGGACACGGGGAGCACTGGGGACACTGGGAGCACTGGGGACATGGGAAGCACTGGGGACACGGGGAGCACGGGGGACACGGGGAGCACGGGGGACACTGGGGACATGGGGAGCACTGGGGACACGGGGAGCACTGGTCTTCCCGGTCCCCCAGAGCGGTTCCCCCCCGGTGTCACCAAGCGGTTCCCGGTGCCCCTGAGCTGTTCCCGGTGCTTCCGAGCAGTTCCTTGTGCCACTGACCAGATCCCGGTCCCCCCCGGTGTCACCAAGCGGTTCCCCCCCGGTGTCACCGAGCAGATCCCGGTGCCCTTGAGCGGTTCCCGGTGCTACCGAGCGGTTCCTGGTGCCGCTGAGCAGATCCCGGTGCCTCCCGTTGTCACCGAGCGGGTCCCGGTGCCCCTGAGCAGTTCCCCCCCAGTGCCCCTGAGCGGGTCCCGGTGTCACCGAGCGGGTCCCGGTGCCACCAGCCCCCTGCCCGCAGGAGCTGCTGAAGCTGAAATCCTGCGTCGGCATCATCGGCGGCAAACCCCGGCACTCCCTCTTCTTCCTCGGCTTCCAAGGTACCGCGGCCGCCGCTGGGGACCGACCGGGGACACGTTTGGGGGGACAGGGGGCGCGTTTGGGGACACACTTTGGGGACACGGGGCACATGTGGGGACACGGGGCATGTTTGGGGACACATTTTGGGGTCAGGGGTCCCATTTTGGGCACACATTTCGGGGACACATTTTGGGGACACAGGGGCATGTTTGGGGGACACATTTTGGTGGACACATTTTGGGGACAGGGGTCCCGTTTGGGGGACACCTTTTGGGGGACACCTTTTGGGGATAAACTTTTGGGCCATGGCATGTTTGGGGACAGGGACAAGCTGGGCTGAACTGGGAGGAGCTGGGGCTGAACCAGGTCTAGCCAGGGCTGAACTGGGACCAGCTGTGCTGAACTGGGAGGAGCTGAGGATGAACTGGGGTCAGCTGGGGCCAAACTGGGACCAGCTGGGGCCAAACTGGGGCCAGCTGGGGCTGAATTGGGGCCAGCTGGGGCTGAACAGGGACCAGCTGTGGTCAAACTGTGGCCACGCTGGGTTGAACTGGGGTGGTACTGGGCCAGACTGGGGTGGTGCTGGGCCAAACTGGGACCCCACTGGTCCAAACTGGGGCGGCGCTGGGCCAAACTGATCTGCACTAGGGTGATGCTGGTCTGAACTGGGGCGACGCTGCTCTGAACTGGGTTGCCACTGGTCTGAACTGGTCTGTAGCGGGGCAGCACTGGTCTGAACTGGTCCAAACTGGGCCGGACTGGCCCGCAGTGGGGTGGCACTGGTCTGAACTGGCCCGGACCGGCCCGCAGTGGGTCCGAACTGGTCCGAACTGGCCCGGACCGGCCCGCAGCGGGGCGGCACTGGTCCGAACTGGTCCGGACTGGCCCGGACTGGGCGCGGTGCTGACCGGTGCGCACGCTGTAGCGCAGCAGGTCCCGGCAGCGGCCCAGCAGCCGCTCGCGCTCCTCGCCCCGGCCCCGCAGCTCCAGGTCCAGCAGCTCCCGCAGCTCCTCCGGCTCCCGCCACTCGCAAACCTGCGGGGCGGGGCGCCCCCGCCGGGGCTTGTCCTCGCCGGGTGCGGCCCGCCGGGGGGCCCTTGGGGGGGGGGGGGGGGCGGGGCGGGGGCGGCCCGGCCCCTATTCGCCCCGGCAGGGGGGGGGCAAGGGAGGCCAGGGGGGGAGGGGGGCTGCAGGGGGTCCCCAGGCCCAGCCTGGTGCGGGACCTGTTGTGCCAGGATCCCCTGCGAGGGCCTGATCCTGGCAGCACGATGCACACGTCCTCTGGCCCAGGGCTGCGGCTGCACCCGTGGGTGCCCAGGGCACCCTCCGCCTCCTGCCCCATCCCACAGCATCCTTCCTGGCTACTGTCGCGCTCGGGGCGTGTGGAGGGGCCACATCCTGCCGGGTCCCCCTCCCGTGAAGGCTCGTTCTTGTCCCGCTGTGCGGCCGAGGGGCTTCGTGGGATCTTTGTTTAGTTTGGCTCCCGGCGCTGCGAGGGATGCTGGGAGCTCACCCGAAACCTGCCCGGCTTATTTTAGCTGACACCTAATCCTGCTTTTTAAGGCTTTTGGCTGGGGTTTGGATCCCTCCCCTCCCACCCCGGGGGTGGTTGGAGCTGGGGACAGCGCAGGGGACACCTCGGATGTGGCAGCATCTGCCCTGTGCCTCCCATCCCCCAAACCTTTTGTGTGTCTGTGCCGCAGCAGCTGGCAGGGCCCTGCCCCCCCCTGCCCGCTGACCCCCCCACTGCTCCCCCCCGGTGCAGGGACTTGGGCAAATTTTCTTTTTATTATTATTTTTTTTCATATTATTTCTCCTTTTATTTAATTTCTCTGCTAATCATAGCGAATCAAGCAAAGGTTTATTGTCCCTGCTCCGGGAGAGCTTTGATTTGTGGGAAATGATCCGATCCTTACCTGGGTAACGATGGGTTTTCCTACCGCCGGGAAAGCCTCGGGAATGCCGAGCCCCACGGTCCCCGGCACGGCACGGGTGACCTGGGCATGTTGCCTCCTCTTCTTGCAAGTTTTTACTGTAATTTATTTAATTATTTTTTTAAATAATAAAAAAAAAGCGCAATCCTTCCTCGTTATCAAAAAAAAAAAGAGGGAGAAGAGTTAATCGTCGGAGCGGAGTATCTTGGAAGGGAGCGTTTTTTGGCTCTTCCCCTCTCTGTAAAGCCAGCCTCAGTAATTCAGTTTTTAAAGCATGAAAAAAGGGAGTTGATGAAATTCCACTATCAGCACTGAACCAATATGCAAAATATCTCGCCGAAAATCAAATAGCTATTATGTTTTCATTTCCATTTCAGCGTATTTGCTTAATGAAGAATAGACAGATCAGGCAAGCCGAGGGAGGCTGTGTGCGGTGATAACTGTGCAGGGCTTCCAGCAATCCCGGAGAAGTGACGCTCCTCTCCCTGCTCCTCTCCCTGCTCCTCTCCCTGCTCCATTCCCTCTCCCCCCTTTGCCTTTTTTTTTTTTCTTTCCTTTGCCCCCCTCTTATTTATATTTTTTAAGGCTTTCGGGGGGGTGCGAGCGGCTTCTGTTTTCCAGGCGTCTCATTTCCGTCACAGAATCGTTGCTGTTGGAAACCATCATCAAGTCCTAACGTCTGCTAAGTATTATCAGGACCGATGAACCACGTCCTGAAGTGCCACATCTGGACGTGTCTTGAGCCCCTCCGGGGATGGCCATTCCACCCCCCTCCCTGGGCAGCCTGTTCCACTCTCTCAGGAAAGAACTTTTTTCCTGCTGTCCGACTTAAACCTCTCCTGGTGCAACTTCAGCCCAGTTCTTCTCATCCTGTCACCAGTTACCTGGGAGAAGAGACCGAGCCCCACCTTGCTGCCCGCTCCCTTCAGGAGAAGGTCTCCTCTCAGCCTCCTCCAGACTAAACCACCCCAGGTCCCTCCGTTGCTCCTCAGCAGCCACATTCTCCAGAACCTTCCCCAGCCTCGTTGGCCTTCTCTGGACTCGTTCCAGCCCCTCAGGAGCTTTTTTTTTTTCTCCTCCTGCAGTGCCCAGAACTGAACACAATACCTGGTTGCATCTGACAACTCCAGAAGGGTCCAGTCTCTGTTCAGCTGTGATAGGACAAGAGGTAAGGAAGTTCCACCTGAGCACGAGGAAAAACTTCTTTCCTGTGAGTAAAGCCTGGCCCAGGCTGCCCATGGAGGTTGTGGAGTCTCCTTCTCGGGAGCCTTTCCAGCCCCCCCTGGATCTGTCGAATCGCACCGAACCTCACCGAACCTCACCAAACTGCACCAAACCTCACCAAACTGCACCAAACCTCACCAAACTGCACCAAACCTCACCAAACTGCACCAAACCTCACCGAACTTCACCAAACCTCACCGAACCTCGCTGAACTTCACCAAACCTCACCGAACCTCGCTGAATCGCACCAAACCTCACCGAACTGCACCAAACCTCACCGAACTGCACCAAACCTCACCGAACCTCACTGAACTTCACCAGACCTCACCAAACCTCACCGAACCTCGCTGAACTGCACCGAATTGCACCAAACTGCACCAAACTTCACTGAACTGCACCAAACCTCACCGAGCCGCACCGAATCGCACCAAACCTCGCTGAACTGCACCAATTTTCACTGAACTGCACCAAACCTCACCGAACTGCACCGAATTGCACCAAACTTCACTGAACTGCACCAAACTTTGCTGAATCGCACCAAACCTCACTGAACTGCACCAAACCTCACCGAACTGCACCAAACCTCACTGAACTGCACCAAACCTCACCAAACTGCACCAAACCTTGCTGAACTGCACCAAACCTCCACCAAACCTCAGTGAACTTCACCAAACCGCACCAAATTGCACCAAACCTCAGTGAACTGCACCAAACCTCACCAAACCGCACCAAACCTCACCAAACCTCACCGAACCTCGCCGGGCAGCGGCACCAATGGAGCCGGGCCACGCGTTCTCCTTAGCATGTAGATGATGAAAGTCAACTTAGGTTTCTGAGTATATGCAGTATATATTTTCTTTCTTTGTGAACTTTGTGTCATCCCACTCAGTGGACAACGAAGGAGGTGAATCTTTGTGATCCCCCAAAAGAGGCTGTGCCTGCATGTCAGGGCGGCCAGGGCGGCAAAGTCACGACTATGACTCTGAGAAAACAACAAAACAATTTATTAGTTCTCTCTAATGGAACAATCAACAAACAGTACAGACAAAGGAGCTATTTTTGTAGGTGATTATTTTACATCATGACTAGATTTCGAGGAAAAGAAAGAATTATTAGAAAAGAGAAAAAGTTAGGGGGAGTGAAAAAGTGAATAAGAGAAAGAGTAAGATAAAAAGGTTATCACCACCCCTAGATCCAGCAACAACTCACCGGATCAGTCCAAGTCTTCAGTTCTTCGGTGGTTGGTGCACAACGATCAGTATTTTTCTGTCCCTTTATATCCTTGAGGTATCTGGGTAGCATTCCCAATTTCCACAGGAAGTGGTGTTGATTTGCATGATCTCCATGAGCTAGAAGTAGTGTGGCACCTGCCATTCACCTCCCCCATTATGCAGTCATCAGGAGCACTTAACTAAAGAAAAGACAGAGTCCCACATATGCAGAACATGTTCCTTTTGTTAAAGAATTTCTGCAAGGATGACTTCTGCATTCAGGCTTGCTTATTTATGTGATGCATTATTTTTTTATTCATTTTATTTACAGATTAATTCACATTTATGCTTAATTTATATTTACTCCATTCATAATGGAATATTAATTCTATTAACTTTTTATTATTAATTTACTTCTTAATATTTGTTACTACTTGATAGACAATTCTACTCATAATGTTTGATTAATTTTTTACTCAGAATTCCTTTTTGCCAATAACTTTTTACCATTTTTACTCTTAGTTTATTATTTTAACAATTAATTGCTAATTGTACTCTGTAATTTATCAAACTTCATTATTTGTTCTGCTAATATCTTACTATTTTCACCTAAAATTAAAGGGTTTTACAAATATTTTGTTTACCTTTCATTATAATATATTGCTTCGTACTAATGATTATATTACTAATTAATTTTCCCCTACTAATTGGTGGCTTAATGAGGGTGAATTTAGGCTGCTTTGCTCACACTCATCCCGCCCAATTGGTCCGTGGGGCTCGATTCTGCCTGGCAACGTGGAAAGCTGCTTTCCCATTGGTCAGCAGCGGGGAGAATCTGCCTAGCAACGCTTAAAGCTGCTTTCCTATTGGTCAGTAGCGGAAGAGTCAGCCTGGCAACGCGGAAAGCTGCCTTCTTATTGGTTAGCAGTAGGAGAATCTGCCTAGAGACGGGGAAAGCTGTTTTCCTATTGGCCGGTGGCGGGATGAGCGGGCTTGGGTGCGTTTTCCCACCCGCCTCAGAGCGGCGGCCATTTTGGCAGACAAAAAATGTATAAAAGTTTGCAAAGCAGACAAAAAAATGTACAAAAATTGGCAAAGCTGACAAAAAAATGTGTAAAAGTTGGCAAAACAGACAAAAAAATGTATAAAAGTTGGCAAAGTCATCAAAAAAATGTGTAAAAGTTGGCAAAGCAGACAAAAAAATGTACAAAAATTTGCAAAGCAGACAAAAAAATGTACAAAAATTGGCAAAGCTGACAAAAAAATGTCTAAAAGTTTGCAAAGCAGACAAAAAAATGTACAAAAGTTGGCAAAGCTGACAAAAAAATGTCTAAAAGTTGGCAAAGCAGACAAAAAAATGTGTAAAAGTTGGCAAAGTCGTCAAAAAAATGTACAAAAGTTGGCAAAGCTGACCAAAAAATTATATAATAGTTTGCAAAGCAGTCAAAAAATGTATAAAAGTTTGCAAAGCCCACAAAAAAAGGTACCAAAATTTGCAAAGCAGACAAAAAAATGTACAAAAGTCTGCAAAGCTGACAAAAAGTGTTTCAAAGTTTGCAAAGCAGACCAAAAAAACGTTTAAAGTTTGCAAAGCAGACAAAAAATGTATAGAAATTTGCAAAGCTGACAAACAAAAACGTTTAAAGTTGGCAAAGCAGACAAAAAAATGTGTAAAGGTTTGCAAAGCAGACAAAAAATGTATAAAAGTTTGCAAAGCAGACAAAAAAATGTACAAAAATTGGCAAAGCTGACAAAAAAATGTACAAATTCCTCTGGGGTGGAATGGGTTAAAATTGTGTGCTTTTTCAGGTTTTGTTTTGCTAGCAGTGGAATAGGATGTGCTTTCAAAAAAAAAAAGTTAATTTAATGCCTCTGTGCTATGTAGATTGCTGCTGTCTGGGTTTTGAGGAGGAAATTTTATGCTCTGTAGTGACACACAGTGCTGTGTAGTCTTCCTTTTAACCAACTGTGGTGGTATGATGACACTGGGTGGGATTTTTGTTGGGTTTATTCTCCAGGGAGAGGGAGAAGAAGCTTAATGAGCAAATTGAAGCTTTGTAAGAGTTGTTTTTTTTTTAATTACCCAAATGAAAATTATCTTAGTAAAAAATTTTCTGGGTAACCACTGCTTCTGATTAGAGAATTGGTATTAAATAGGTGAGATACAGGTAAGGATCTCTGCCAGAACCTTTTCATCACCCCTGACAAGAAAAGTGGATTTAAACTGGTCTGTTAGCTTCTGTTTGGGACCAGTTTCCTCTACCAGCTCCCAGGATTCAAGAAAACAATTGCAAGTAGCATTAATTGATATCAGGAGTAATTTGGAGACTGTTGGGTTATTCTAAAGCTGTTAAAGATTTCTGAACCAATGATTCCCAACTCACAAACAACCAAGAACCTTCTTCAGTCTCCTAGAAAAGGAGCTAAAAATATCAGGGCATCTTCTAAACCCATGAACAAATCTAATCAACTCTAATTAGATGTGAATTCCACTGAAAAAAGACTGGTCCCATCCTCCTGACCCCCATCTTTTAAGCATTGATAAGATCCCCCCCTCAGTCTTCTTTTCTCCAGACTAAAAAGACACAGGTCCTTTAGCCTTTCCTCATCAGAGAGATGTTCTAGTCCCCTAATGATCTTCGTAGCCCTTTGCTGTACCCTCTCCAGCAGTTCCCTGTCCTTATTGAACTGTGGAGCCCAGAACTGGACACAGTACTCCAGATGTGGCCTCACTAGGGAAGAGTAGAGGGTGAGGAGAACCTCCCTTGACCTGCTTGCCACACTCTTCTTGATGCACCCCAGGATGCCATTGGCCTTCTTGGCCACAAGGGCAGATTGCTGGCTCATGGTCATCCTATTGTCCACCAGGACTCCCAGGTCTTTTTCCACAGAGCTCAGCCCCTAACCTGTACTGATATATGGGGTTATTCCTCCCTAAGTGCAGTACCCTACACTTACCCTTTTTCAATTTCATAAAGTTTCCTCTCAACCCAACTCTCCAGCCTGTCCAGGCTGCCACTCCTCCCAGTAACTTGCTGAGGGTACACTCTATCCCTTCATCCAGGTCACAGATGAATATATCAAACAGGACTGGACCCAGTACTGACCCCTGGGGAATACCACATGTTACAGGCCTCCAACTAGACTCTTTTCCACTAATCACAACCCTCTGAGCTCTATCTTTCAGCCAGTTTTCAATCCACCCCACTGCCTATTCTGGTGCATACTGGGGCCATCCTGTTGTCCTATTGGTATCTGCTGGTGCCTCACCGGTACTTACTCGTGCCTACTGGTGCCACCTGCTTTCTCGCTAGTGCATACTGGTGCAAACTGGTGCATACTGGCATCCTTCTGGTGCCTTACTGGTGCAAAGTGGTGCAAACTGGCATCCTTCTGGTGCCTACTGGTGTGCACTGGTACATACTGGCGTCTTACTGATGGCTTACCGGTGCATACTGGTGCAAACTGGTATCCTTCTGGTGCCTACTGGTGCCTACTGGTGCAAACTGGCATCCCTCCGATGCCTACTGGTGACTTACTGGTGCAAACTGGCATCCTTCTGGTACCTACTGATGACTTACTGGTGCAAACTGGTATCCTTCTGGTGCCTACTGGTGCAAACTGGCATCCCTCTGATGCCTACTGGTGACTTACTGGTGCAAACTGGTGCAAACTGGCATCCTTCTGGTACCTACTGATGACTTACTGGTGCAAACTGGTATCCTTTTGGTGCCCTACTGGTGTGCACTGGTGCATACTGGTGTCTTAGAGGTGCCTGTTGGCGACTTACTGGCGCATACTGGTGCAAACTGGCGCAAACCGCTGCAAGCTGGCACCCTCCTGGTCCCTACTGGCGTGTACTGGTGCCATCCTGGCGCCTTACTGGTGCCTTACTGGTCCCTTACTGGCGCCTTACTGGTGCCTTACTGGCGGCGCCAACTGGATAGTGTATTTATCACCTAAAAGAACTTGTATTCCTGTTGCACTTTTAAATGCAGCTAGTCACAGAAGTTCTCTCATCAGGCGCCATCAGATCTTTACTGGCTGCATGGTACCGTGGAGCGTGACTGGGCAGGGAGTGCAGGGGGCTAGTAGTGAATCCGGAGCCGTGTTAGTTCAGATGGACTGAACATGACTGGACTGGGATCTGAGCCGTGGTAGTTCAGATACACTGAACGCGACCGGGCTGATAGTACCAAACTAACAGTGCCCTATTAGTGAGTCTGAGCCGTGGTAGTTCAGCCAGACTGAACGCGACTGGACTAATAGTGCCAAACTGGACATCACTCAGATTCTAAGCCTAGCCACCCCTAGCCCCTCTGGTATCTGAGGACCAGCTGGAACACAAGGCGGTTTATTTTCTGCCAAATTACTTTACCCTTTTCACGTAACACCAGCCAACTGCCAAGACCGAGAAAGGGAGTACACCAGCCTCTGTGACCACCTGCGCCAAATGGCTGCACAGCATGGGCCTCTGTAACCCCCTGCGCTGGCTCAGGGAGAGGGTGGCCATCTTTAACAAGGACACAGAGCAAACTCCCACTGGCACAGAGAGCACAGCCTCTGTCCTGCCCTCCTGCCTGGGCCAACTTTGGGAACACCTTGCCCAGGTGGCCAGGATCTGGCTGCTTTGCAGGGCCTGCAAAATGCTCTCCCTGCTCTCCATGGCCTAGTGGGAGGCCGAGAGAGTGTGAAGGCTAAGGTAGTGGGAGGCTGAGAGAGTGTGAAGGCTGAGATGTAGTGGGAGGCTGAGAGGGTGTGGGAAGCTGAGAGGGTGTGGGAGGTTGAGAGCTAGTGGGAGGCCGAGAGAGTGTGAAGGCTAAGGTAGTGGGAGGCTGAGAGAGTGTGAAGGCTGAGATGTAGTGGGAGTCTGAGAGGTTGTGGGAAGCCGAGAGGGTGTGGGCGGTTGAGATCTACTGTGAGGTTGAGAGCTAGTGGGAGGCCGATAGTTACTGGGAGGCTGAGAGGTAGTGGGAGGCAGAAAATTAGTTGGAGGCCGAGAGCTAGTGGAAGGCCAAGAAGGTGTGGAGGCCGAGAGCTAGGAAAAGGCTTAGAGCTAGTGGCAGAGGCCGAGAGCTAGTGGCAGAGGCCGAGAGCTAGGAGAAGGCTTAGAGCTAGTGGGAGGCCGAGAGCTGGGTGGAGGCCAATATGTAGTGGGAGGCTGAGAGCAGGGTAGGGCCGAGAGGTAGTGGGAGACCGCTAGTTGAGCGGAGGACGAGAGGTAGTGGGAGGTCGAGAGCTGTGTAGAGGCTGTACTCTACTCCATACACTACATCTCAAGCCGAAAATAGACAGAGCAGATGGTGCTGAAGGAAGTTTGAGCACAATAGAACATAGAGAATGATACCACTGCTTTGCCAAGAGAGGCAGAGAAGTCATAACAGACTAAAAACCCTTGGGGCAGCCACCACCTCTCTGGGCAGCCTGGCACAGCCTCTCACCACCCTCAGCACCAACAATTTCTCCCTCTCCAGTCTAAATCTCTCTCTTTTAGTTTAAACCATCCCCCCTTGTCCTGTCCCAACAGGCCCTGCTCAAAACTCTGTGCCCATCTTTTTGATAGGCCCTGTTAAGCACTGAAAAGCCTTCACATGTTACAAGTTTTCTTTCTTTTTCTAAAAAAAAAGTCTTTTCAGAGATTTCACCCTGAAGCAGAGTGGTGCAAACCACTTGTTTTCGTGAGCTGTGTGTGGTTTTGTCATCGGCACTGGGTTTACTGGGGGTGTGGGAATGTGGTTGCAGTGCAGCAGAGCACACCTTGTGAGGAACTCGTGGCTGTGTGTACGTGTAACAAAGACTTGTAGGCGTCTTGCGTCCTGAGTGTGCTTCCTTTCTTCCTAAAGGGGACACATTCAAGAAGAGAGTTGGGGAAGTAAAACCATGAAAAATTTATAACGAAACCCTCCTAGAGATTCTGTAGATCTTTTTAAAGGAAAAGGGCTTGTCTTTTACTTAATTGTTTGTTTTTCATCACAAAGTACAAAAGTTGGAGATATTTTTAGATTTTTGTTAACTAAAACTATACTAAAAATACTGCCAACTCTCCCTAAAATAATTTATTTTTTATTTTGCAAAGCATTTTAGACAAATGACTTGAGGCCGGTTCCTCTTGTCCTGTCCCTTGTCTCCCTTCCCTTCCCTGCCCTTCCTTTTGGGTGGCCCCTCACCCTTCCCCTCCCCCTTTTTGGTGGCCACCCTCCCCCCTTTTGGTGGCCACCCATCCCCCTCCTCTCTCTGGCCCTCTCTCTCGGTCCATCAGCTACAACCAGAAGCTTTTTCTTTATCCCAGCAGCTTTCCTGCCACTGAGGGGTCCCCCCCCGGGGGGCTCTCGGGTGGCTTCCCGACGACGGGACCCGTATCTCCTGGGGGGGTTTCCTGACCACCTTTCTGGGTGCAAACCCCTCGCTCGCCGACGACGACCTCAAGTCCCCGCCGGGGTCTGGTCCCCAGGAGGTCCCCCCGAGAGCGGCGGCCTCGCGGTCGGCTTCTTCCGAGGCCGTCGCGGCGGTGGCCCGGCGCCTGAGCCGTCGTCGTTTTTGTGTTTACTGCTTCAGATTATTCAGTATATCGGGGAAATCTGCAGGTACCTCCTGAACCAACCCGTGCGAGAGGCCGAGACCCGGCACCGGGTGAGGTTGGCGGTGGGCAACGGGTTGAGACCCACCATCTGGGAGGAGTTCACCAAACGCTTCCGCATTCGGCAGATCGGTGAATTCTAC
The DNA here is from genome assembly GCA_024336885.1 of Actenoides hombroni. Classification (NCBI taxonomy): domain Eukaryota; kingdom Metazoa; phylum Chordata; class Aves; order Coraciiformes; family Alcedinidae; genus Actenoides; species Actenoides hombroni. The sequence continues at coordinate 4,934,237 of WUAM01010367.1, read as the reverse complement.
GGGGCCACGGAGTGTAACTGCAGCATCGCCAACCTGGACGGGAAGGTGAGGAGGAGGAGGAGGAGGAGGAGGAGGAGGAAGAGCTTCGATTGGGATCGGGGGGGGGCTGGGGGGGGGTGGGGGCGATCTGGGATGCCCCAATTTTCAAGAAGGGTAAGAAGGAAGACCCTGGTAATTACAGGCCTGTCATTCTCACTTCAGTGCCTGGTAAAATTATGGAGAAGGTTATTCTGGGAGTTACTGAAAAACACTTGAGAGACAACACAGTCATTGGTCATGGCCAGTATGGGTTCACGAGGGGAAAGTCCTGCTTAACCAACTTAATTTCCTTTCATGACAAGGTCACTCATCTAGTTTGCCAAGGGAAGCCAGTAGATGTGGTGGTTTTGGATTTTTAGCAAAGCTTTTGATACTGTCTCTCACAGAATCCTTCTGGACAAAATGTCCAGCACACAGCTAGACAAGTCCATAATATGTTGGGTGAACAATCAGCTGACGGGTTGGGCTCAAAGAGGTTACATCAGGCTGGTGGCGAGTCACCAGTGAGGTTCCCCAGGGCTCAATTTTAGGATCAGTGTCCTTTAATGCTTTTATAAATGATCTGGGAGCAGGAGTTGAATGTACATTAAGTAAGTTTGTCGATGATACTAAACTAAGGGGAGCTATGGACTCCCCTGAGGGTAGAGAGGCCTTACAGAGAGATCTGGATAGACTTGAGAGCTGGGCAGACACCAACCATATGAAATTTAACAAGAGCAAGTGCAGGTTTCTCCACTTGGGACAAGATAATCCTGGTTATGCGTACAAATTGGGGGGCGAGAGGCTGGAGAGCAGTCCTGTGGCGACAGATGTAGGGGGTTGGGGAGGGGAGGAACAACACTGCAGGGACGTGAGAGCAGGGTGTGTGGGAAGTAGCACACAGTGAGTGGTTCCCCCCCGGCCAGAGAGAAGATCATGGTCACAACACAGCCAAGAGCCACAGTGAGGAAGAATGTGAGAACTCAGAGGTCCTGCACAAACAAAACAGGCAGCTGTGCAGGTCTTCGCCTGCGGTGAGTGCCTGAGCCTGGCACTTGAACCAGAGGGAGTCACAGACACCGCTTGTGTGTGGTGTGAGCAAATAAACGACCTACTCAGGCAGGTGGTTGAACTGAGAGAGGAGGTAGAAAGATTTAGAAGGATCAGAGAGTGTGAAAGTGAGATAGATTGGTGGAGCCAAACTCTAAGGCAAAGGCAGTGGGAAAAGGCTCTACAAGAGGTGGAAGACCTACTCCCCTCCTGTCACCAGGCAGAAGGAGGGGACATAAGGGACAAGGGGGAATGGAGAGAGGTCCCTCCTTGGAGAGGTGAGTGAAAACCTTCTCGGCCCCCCCTCACCTTCCCAGTTGCCATTGTACAATAGGTATGGGGCTTTGGAACTTGATGGCCAGCCGAATGAAGATGGAAACAAGGATCCATCTGGTGAGTCACCTACAGCTTGTCACTCACCCCCATGTCTTATGACTTCTTCTATTAAGAAGAAAAGGAGGGTAATTGTAGTGGGTGACTCTATTCTGAGGGGAATAGAGGGGCCTATTTGTCAACCAGACCTCCTCTTCCCTCCGTGAGACCCTTGCTCATCATCTTCACTTCAATCCAAGAGACCCTGGCTCGTTGTCTCTTCACTCCAAGAGACCTTTGCTCATCGTCTCCTCTTCACTCCGAGAGACTCTTGCTCTTCGTCTCCTCTTCACTCCGAGAGACCCTTGCCCGTCAACTCCTCTTCACTCCGAGAGACCCTTGCTGCTCGTCTCCTCTTCACTCTGAGAGACCCTTGCTGCTTGTCTCCTCTTCACTCCGAGAGACTCTTGCTCGTCTCCTCCTCACTCCAAGAGACCATTTCTCGTCGTCTCTTCCATTCCTAGAGACCCTTGCTCGTATCTTCTTCACTCCGAGAGACCCTTGCAGCTCGTCTCCTCTTCACTCCGAGAGACGCTTGCTCATCTCCTCCTCACTCCAAGAAACCCTTGCTGCTCGTCTCCTCTTCACTCCGAGAGACTTTTGCTCGTCGTCTGCTCTGCACTCCGAGAGAACATTTCTTGTCGTCTCTTCACTCCAAGAGACCCTTGCTCATCGTCTCCTCTTCACTCCAAGAGACCCTTGCTGGTCATCTCTTCACTCCAAGAGATCCTTACTTCTCGTCTCCTCTTCACTCCGAGAGACCCTTGCTCTTTGTCTCCTCTTCACTCTGAGAGACCCTTGCCGCTCGTCTCCTCTTCACTCCGAGACCCTTGCCCGTCAACTCCTCTTCACTCCGAGAGACCCTTGCTCTTCGTCTCGAGGCCCCGGGGGAGGGGGGGAGGGGCGAGGGGGGGGAGGGGCGGGGCCTGTCCCCAGCCGCGACGCGTCACACGAGGTGGCCCTCGCCGGCCCCGTGACGTCATCGGGAGCTGTCCCCAGCACCCCGCCGGCTTGGTGACGTCACGGGCGTCCCGGTGACGTCACGCGGGGTGTCCCCAAGCCCCCGGTGGCACCTCCCCGGGAGGTGATGTCCCAGCTCCGGCCTCGTCCCCGTCCCGGTGACGTCACCAGCGCTGTCCCCGCGGTCCTGGTGACATCACGGGGGCTGCTCCGCCCCGGCTGGGTGTCCCCAGCCCCGGGGGTGGCACCTCGCAAGGCCGCCCTGTCTGGGGGGGCCCCGGCCTTGTCCTTCAGACCCCCGGAGATGCCCTCAGTGGTGTCCCGTGATCCTGGTGACATCCCTGAGACCCTTGGAGATGCCCTCAGTGGTGTCCATGACCTTGGTGACATCCCCAAGACCCTTGGAGATGCCCTCAGTGGTGTCCATGATCCTGGTGACATCCCTGAGACCCCTGCAGATGCCCTCAGTGGTGTCCATGACCCTTGGAGATGCCCTCAGTGGTGTCCATGACCCTTGGAGATGTCCTTGGTGGTGTCCCAAGACCCTGGAGATGCCCTCAGTGGTGTCCCAAGACCCTGGTGACATCCCCAGGACCCCCGGAGATGCCCTCAGTGGGGTCCCGTGATCCTGGTGCCATCCCCGGGCCCCTCCTCCCACCCCCCCACCCTCGCAGCGTCCTTTGCCCAGGGGCTGCCCCACACATTCCCTCAGGGGTTGTTGTGGTTCCCAGCCCTACAGATCCCCTCCCAGCCCAACATGTTCCCTTCCAGGCCACTGTGGGTCTCAGGCCCACATTCTACCTTCCAAAATCCCCTAGGTCCCAGCCCCACACATACCCTCCTTGCCCCATGTGTTCCCCTGCAGGCTGTTGGGCGTCCCAGCCCCACACATACCCTCCTTGCCCCGTGTTCCCCTGCAGGCTGTTGGGGGTCCCAGCCCCACACATACCCTCCTTGCCCCACATGTTCCCTTGCAGGCTGTTGGGGGTCCCAGCCCCACACATTCCCTCCCAGAGTTCCCACATATCCCCTTTCAAATGAAGTGGGTCTCAGCCCCACATATCCCCACCAGCCCCTCCACGTCCCCTTCCAAGTCCTGTGGGTCCCAGCCCCACACATTCCCTCCCCATTTGGCTGTGGATCCCAGCCCCACACGTCCCCTTCCAAACACCGTGGGTCTCAGCCCCACATATATCCCTGGGGGGCTGCTATAGGTCCCAGCCCCCCACGTCCCCAGGTGTGGGGGGAGCTCAAGCCCTTATCAGCCCCACACAGACTGGAACCACCCAAACCACCTCCCTCCCCCAACCCCCCCCCCAACCCTACACCCCACAACTTAGGGGGTGGGGGAGGGGACCTCCAGCCCCACAACGTCAACGGCAGCCGCTCCTCCAGCCGGGCCCGTTGGCGCAGCCGCCAGGGCGGGGGGCGGCAGCTCTGCAGGGACAACCCCCGCGCTTCCACCGGCGGCAGCACGAAGACGAACCTGGGGTGGGGTGGGACGAGAGGTCCATCGGGAGATCCTCACGAGGTCCATCGGGAGGTCCTCAAAGCACCCCCCAAAAAAAACCCCAGGGAAATCCACCCAGAAACGCCCGAGATGGGAGGTGGGGGTTTGGTGGCCACCAGGAAGGTCTTGAGATGTGGCTACAAGGTGGGAACCAGAGGTTCCTGGGGGGATGGGGAAGCTTGAGGAGGTCCAAGCGTGGTGCTGCTGAACGCTATGGAATCCCCTGGACCTCCCGAGTCCACCCCACTCCCCAGGTCCCTCCAGGAACCCCCCTGAGATGTGGCTTCAAGGTGGGAACGAGAGGTTCCTCAGGGGATGGGGAAGCTTGAGGAGGTCCAAGGGTGGTGGGGGATGGAGGTTTGGGGGTCTCCTGGTCACCTGGGTCCTCTTGAGACACCAGGTTGCTTCGTCTCACCAGAAAGCTCTTGAGATGTGGCTACAAGGTGGGAACCAAGAGGTTCCTGGGGGGATGGGGAAGCCTGAGAAGGTCCAAGGGTGGTGCTGATGAACGTTATGGAACCCCCTGGACCTCCCGAGTCCACCCCACTCCCCAGGTCCCTCCAGGAACCCCCTGAGCTGTGGCTTCACGGTGGGGGTATAGAGGGCAACCTCAGCGAGTTTGCTGATGATACAAAACTGGGAAGAGAGGCTGACACGCCAGAAGGCTGTGCTGCCATCCTGGACAGGCTGGAAAGCTGGGCAGAGAGAAATTTAATGAAGTTCAACAAGTGCAAGTGTAAAGTGCGGCATCTGGGGAATAACAACCCCATGTATCAGTACAGTTTGGGGGCTGATCTGTTGGAGAGCAGCTCTGGGGAAAAAGATTTAGGAGTCATGGTGAACAAGAGGATGACCATGAACCGACAATGCGCCCTCACGGCCAAGAAGGCCAATGGCATCCTGGGATGCATTAAGAAGAGCATGGTCAGCAGGTGGAAGGAGGTCCTCCTCCCCCTCTACTCTGTGCTGGTGAGGTCCCACATGGAGTACTGTGTCCAGTTCTGGGCACCCCAGTTCAAGAAACACAGGGAGCTACTGGAGAGAGTCCAGCACAGAGCCACGAAGATGATTAATGTCCTGGAGCCTCTCCCTTACGAGGAGAGGACGAGAGAGCTGCGTTTTTCAGCCTGGAGAAAAGGAGACTGAGGGGCGACCTTATTAATGTCTATAAATACGTAAAGGGCAGCTGTCAGGAGGATGAAGCCAGGTTTTTCTCAGTGACATCCAGTGATAAGACAAGGGGTAATGGGTACAAGCTGGAGCACAGGAGTTTTTTGGGTAAACATAAGGAAAAACTTTTTCACGGTGAGGGTGACAGAGCACGACGAGGGGTAACGGGTTTAAATTAGAGTAGATTTAGATTGGCTGTCAGGAAGTTCTTTACATTGAGGGTGGTAGAACAGTGCAATAGGCTACCCAGGGAGGTGGTTGAGACCCTATCCCTGGAGATATTCAAGGTGAGGTTGGACAAGGCTCTGGGCATCCTGGTCCAGTTGAGAGTATCCCTGCTCACTGCAGGGGGGCTGGACTAGATGACCTTCATAGGTCCCTTCCAGCCCTAGACATTCTATGATTCTAAGTGAAGGCACAGAAATACTTCTCCAGTTTGTGATTTGGGAAATTTGCACAACTTTTTTGATATAATTAGCACATTGCGGGTGTGTGACAGGATAGGTCAGATGTTTCACAATACAATTTGCACAGCATGTGTTGTGTGACCCATAACATAACATGCAACTGGATTCTTGTATGCCCTGTGTTTGACAGATACTTGATATGTTCATATTGCATCGAATATTTTACCTCATTTTGCATTTTGAGAATAATCTGTCATGTGCATATATGCACATATGATTGTACTGCAGCTGATGAAGAAGAATTTACCTTGCAATTGTGGTCAGCACGAGCAGGGAGGTGATCATTCCTCTGTACTCGGCTCATGCCAGACCTTATTGCCCTCTACAACTACCTGAAGGGAAGTTGCAGCAAGGCAGGAGTTGGTCTGTTCTCCCTGGGGACAAGTGACAGAACAAGAGGAAATGGCCTGAAGTTCCCCCTCATCACCGGCACCTCAGCCCCAGTGGATCCCACCCCAAAGATCCTCCCCCCGCCTCTCCCACGAGGCTGCTCCTTGTGCTAGCATTTGTTCACTCTGGTGTCTACTGACAGTCAGTAGCTTTGCCGGCTCCCACTGCAGGAAGAGGCTGGGCTCAGGCTGTCCCAGGGTGGGGAGGGGGGTGTCCCCCACTTTAGAACCACATCCACCCCAGGTTTCATCACCATGTGGTGGCCCCCAGCACCCCACGGCAGAGGCTCACCCCACAGGGCCCTGGGACCCTATAGGTGCCAAGACCCTCCCAGGCAGGACCCTTGCTGGGGCGTGTGGGCCCACAGCATCCCAAATCCAGGGAGGGTGCCAACATACTGGAAACACCAGTGTGGACCATCATCACGTTTCAGAGTGAACACCCCATGGCTGCGGTGCCCACCCTGCTCACCTCACCCTGCCTTTGAGCACCCCAGGCAAGGGTGACACTCCCTTGAAGTGACTATATGGTGCTGCTGGTCCCATGTACAGGCAAGAAACCCATCATTAAGTTTCAGAGTGAACACCCCCGGCACCCACATGTGCCCCAGTCCCACCACGGCGCAGCACCTTACCTGGGGTGACGAGCGGATGGGCAGCAGCAGGGGCAGCAGAAGCTGAGGCTGCGGAAGGCAGGCTTGTGGTTCAGGTGAAGTGGGGAAGGATTCACGGCCAAGGGAGGGGGTCTTGGGGGCAGGCAGGCACGAGCCCTGGGAAAATCCAACCCTGGTCAACGAAATATGGCAGTGCCCTGTGACAGCGGGGGAACATCAGGCAGAGGTTGTGTTTCGCAAGCTGACTGAGCAGCTCTGCGGCTGGAACATCCCACGGCCCAGCCACTGCCTGAAGAATAAAAACTGACATGCAAAACAGAATCCCAAGAGCCCCCGTTATCCTTTGGTTTGAAAAGCTTGTATTGCATGGGCTGGAACCTTTGCTTTAACAGCATGCTGAGTAAAATAGGCACCTCCAGCTGCTTCTAGCTGGAGGAGCACAGCTGGAACATGGCTGTAGATGGACACTAATCCTGAAAAAAGCCACATCTGTCGAAGGCAGCGCTGTCCCCACTGCTCTGCAGACACCGGGCAGTGCAGCGTTCTCTGATCTGCTTCAGAGCAGTCAGCAGAGCAGGCCAGGCCATGACCAGTGACAATAAAACCACATGCTGCAGCCAAGCCAGCTGGGAGGGTCCCTGCGCGCCAAGACACAACGGCTCCGCTTCAGCTTAACCTGCTCTTGTTACTGCTTCTGAGCATCCTGGAGTAATCCAACTTCACAGATACACCAGCAAAAAGTGATTTGGGTTTTGTTTTGTTTTTTTTTTCTTCCTGGGCTAAGTTTTTGCCAGGGGGTTGGAGTTGCATGCTATGATTTGGGCTCCCTTGGTCAGCTGACATTGAAGAACGGTGGTGCTGCTCCTGGGGCCCCTCCCAGTACCCCCTAGAACCCCCCCAGTATGTTCTAGCACCTCCCCCAGCTCCTCCTAGTACCTCCTAGCACACCCATCACCCCTCCCAGTGCCTCCCAGTTCAGGGGCAGAGTCCAGTAGGCGGGCAGAGCTGGTCTGGGCAAGGGGCCTGGTTATGGCAGCACTGGGGGCGATCAGGGGGAAGGGGCCGCTGGACGGGAAGGTTGCCCTGGTGACGGCTGCCACTGCCGGGTGAGTCCCACTGCCCCCTATAGACACCTATAGGGACCTATAGACACCCGTAGGCACCCACAGGGCCTTACAGACACCCCCTGGGGCCCATAGGCACCCATAGGACCTATAGGAACCCATGGGACCTATAGACACCTACCAGACCTATAGAGACTCCATGGGACCTATAGACACCCACAGGCATCCACTGGACCTATAGGGGCACACTGGGGCCCTTTGGCACCCACGGGACCCATAGGCACCTACCAGACCTATAGGCAACTATAGGACCTATAGACAGTCATAGGCACCCATGGGACCTATAGCAGTCTATAGGGACCCACAGGACCCCTGGGGTCCCCATGGGACCTATAGAGATCCATAGGCACCCATGGGACCTATAGGTACCCCCTGCAGCCCATAGACACCCATAGATCCATAGAAATCAATAGAGACCCATAGAGACCTATAGACACCCCTGGGACCCATCGGCACCCATGGCACCTATAGAGACTGCAAATGACTCATCCTGTCCTGCAAATGACTCTCATGCAAATCCCCCTTTACCTCCCCCCTCCTCAATCCCAACCCCCGCCGGCCCCGGCCCATCCGCCAAAGGTGGGGGTTGGAGAGGAACGAAAGCGGGAAGAATCAGAGGAACGGGTGGAGGGGATCGGGGGAGGCTGTAACCCGGTGCAAAGGTGAAATGGGTGTTTATGCCAGTAACACTGTAAAGAATGAAGGTTTGTCTTTACAAAACAAGCTGTGGGCCTGCTGTAGATAAGACTGGCACCAAGAGATAAGAAGAACAATGGGAAGGATTCCACTGATCGAAGAATGGAATGAGATTTGTCTTCACAAGTAAACTGTAGGTCTGCTGGGAAATGAAAATTAGATACAATGGGACGAGCCATAAATTCTGTAAGGGATTAAAAGGGGGTGGAGAGGGGGTTATACATTAAAAGGGAATCTTAGATATTAAGCGTTCCGGGAAGTTTTTACCTCTCAAGCACCTCAGCCAATGGGGAAAGAGAGAGGGAAGAGCGGCCGGGAAATTAGGATAAAAAGGAGGCTGCGTCCTCCAAAAATTGGAGAGACCCCAGGGGAATGCCCCGTGGCCTCTTCCTTTATTCGAATAAAGTAAAAGGACTCCTCTGTCTCCTTTTCGGACATAAACCTCTGGTGTTTGTGGATTAATTTTTCCTGACAACTTGGGAGCTCGTCCGGGAGCCTTCCCCCGTCCAAGGTCACAGCAGTGAGCAAGATCACCAGCTTCCTCTGATACAGAAACTAAGGAAACTGCCAATATAAAATATTTAGGTAAGGAAGTGCTTTCTGTTTAGCCTTTCCACTTCCAGTTGATATATAAGTATGGAGAAGATAGAAACTAGGTCAAAATTCACTTCATAAATCAATGCCTGTGAGAAATTAGTAGTAATTTGTCTTGTTTAAAGTCTAAGAAGACTTGTTTGGGGAAAAATAAGTGTCTCATGCTTTGGGTCAAAGCTTGATTATTCTATCTTTGGACTTGAATAGTACTAGCATTCGGCCCTTTTTAAAGAACCTGTATGGTCTAATCAGGATCATTTTAATTCCAAAATAAACTCTGTGAAAAGACAACGTGGCATACAGTTGTTTTTTTAAATCAGAATTTTAAAGAGACATCTTTTCAAAGAAGTTACATTTACTCTGTTAATAATGTCAGTTCTCTGAAAGGGACATGAACATAAAAATACACCTCTGTCATTGCTATGTAGAATATATCTTTAGGAAACAAGAGTTTGGGATGTTATAAAATAATATCATTATCATTATAATAATTGTAATAGTTTAATGTAATTGGAATCTAACACAATAACCTTGTATGAGAAAGCTGAAGTTAGTAACAGAAAACATGCACAATAAGGAGATTATGTACATGTGTGATTTCTTCTCACCTAATTCAGCAACAGTTGTGGTACATAAAAAAAATGAAGGAGCTGGGGTTGTTTATTCTGAAGAAAAGGAGGCTGAGGGAAGACCTTACTGCTCTTGACAGCTCTCTGAAAGAAGGTTGTAGAAAGGTGAGGGTCAGCCTGTTCTCACAAGTCACAACTGAGAGGACAAGAGGAGATGGCATCAAGTTACACCAGGGGAGGTTTAGGTTGGACATTAGGAAAAAGTTCTATACTGCAAGGGTTATCAAAGACTGGAAGAGGCTGCCCAGGGAGGTGGTTGAATAGCCATCCCTGGATGTATTTAAAAGCCATCTACATAGGGTACTCCAGGATATGGTGTAGCAGTGGCCCTGGAAGAATAGATAATGGTAGGACTTGGTGATCTTAAAGGACTCTTCCAGCCACAGTAATACTGTGATTGTGTGATCTAGGCTTCCTACTACTTGGTTGTATAGGGATGGTGTCAGGAAAAGGCCAAGGCGCAGCTGAAGCTGAAATATCCAGGAGTATTTAATCCAGCACCTTCCCAGGTACACGTCAGCCTGGAGGTTCTCCCACTGATCCTCCTCGCCATTCTGGAAGGAGGTTCTGGCATTGCTCAGGTCGCCAGGAGTCTCCCCAGATCTGATCAATCTTCAGCGGAGCAGAACAGAGCAGAGCAGAGCATGGCTTTGCACTGGCACAGCCCATCTGCCAACAGCCCTGGAGTGCTCCCCAGCTGGACACACAGCTGGGCTTTGGGCAGCAGTTCCATTAAGACACTGGCCAGCACTGAGTTAGTCCTGAAGATACAAGGAATCACGTGTGGTTGCCTTAGACATCCATTATGTAGTACTGTGTTTTGTGTTTCTGAGCTAAAAGTCTTGCTGGTTTTAGATGAATGAACTCCAACAAAACCAACAAAACCAACAGGAATCTTCCAATATTCTCATGAGCTCAAATGCAATAATAAACACAACACTACGTTCTAAGGCCAAGATTTAAAAATAACGATTCAGATGCCTGATTTCAGGTGTTTAAACCTAGGTGTTCTTCTAAGAAGATAAAATTTGTGCTATATGATTGAGACTCCCTCATCAAGGGATCCATCCAGAATTGTAAGTGGCCTTGAAAGACTTTGCTTTCCAGATTGTCTTTCCTGGGCATTTTTGGATAGCAGGCTAGCAAAGAAGTTTCTTGTGGTGGATAGAAAGAACCAACTGAAATTCAGAAGAAAACAGTATTTTAAGTCAAACTACATACAAATCCCTTACTTGAGCTGAAATTTAAGGCAAATCTAGAGCAAAATCAAATTTCCAATTGACTGTCTTTGTAACTGGCATGATTTTTTCAGTATTTATGTACCCAGAAGGGAAGGTACTAACAAAAACAAGCTTTAAATTCAACATTTAGCATGGTTTATATCAAGTACAAGTTCATTTCTGCAGTCAGATGAATAGCTCTCAGTCAGAAAATTAGTTCCCTTCCTCCCAGTATTAACAACACAAATAAAAAGGAACAGAGGCTTGACCACAGTCCCACCCTCACTCTTTGTTCAATAGTTGTGAACAAGCTATAAACATTATCCCTAATTGGAAACTAATTTGTGGGACCAGTATTGGACACAAACTTTCAGGGACAGACTGAGGGGTTTGTTCTGCTCACCCTCCCCAGGAGGGATGACGTTGGGGAAGATTTGTGGCCTTGGTGAATCTGAGTGGGTTTTCTCGGGACATTCCAGTTGTGATGACAATTGTGTGTTTTTGAGCTGTGTATGTCTGGCGATTCTGCAGCTCAGGGCATTTCTCCCCAGGTCCTTCTCCATGGGGCTGCAGATACCTAGACACACACCATGTCAGAATTGTCATCTGACCTAGTCCCCAGTGCTCCCATAAAAAAGAAAGAATTGCCACTTCTAGGATATGAATTGACGTGGATTTGGAGAAAATAATCAAAATTCAAAAGGTAATAAACTAATTCAACTAAAGTTCCAACATATCTGCATGAAAGGTTCACCAGGCAGCTGAATGGGAAGAGCCTCCCAGGATGATCTTGTCAAGAGAGGATGAAGAACCCATAGTGCTGTGAGTAAAAGAAAGGCCAGTGAGAGCAGAGAGACCGGAGTGAAGGTGTAGAAATGTCAGGGTGAGAGCTGGGTGGGAAAGTGAGATGGGTGTCAGCAGCCTGAAGGGCAAGAGGTGCAGGCAGGGGACAGTGTAGGACAGTCTGCAGGAGAGATGGCCATCAGAAAACGAAAAAAAGTTAGACAAGCCGCGAGCTTCTAGGAGCAGAATTTTTCCCTGAAATACTTGACTGCTCTGAGTTTCAGAATTTTTCCTTGCTTCTTTTTCATATGGAGAGTTCCTCTGTCAAGAAAAAAAATATCTCGGAACATCCTTTCAAAATCTTGTTTTTCTTCAACTCTAATACTTACACATACAAAGTAAAGGAATGCCAAGCCTGATATTAGTCAAAATTGTTTCAGGCTTTCACTTTCAGGTGAAATATGTGCAAGATGATCACATATGGCTGAGAAGTAACTTGCTTTTTCAAATGGGTAATAATGCCATTAAAAGTTCATATTGTGAGATACTTGTTTTACATCACTAGCTCTTGACATTCTTTGTTTTGCTTTTAGTATCTTATATAGAAAGCTGAAAAGAAGATTAAAAAGAACGTATTAGTGTATCTTCTCATACCTTCTTTATAGGGAGGATTTGTTACCTCTCATCTAAAAAATAAATAATTAAAAGTGGTGCAAAATGTTGCTTACAAATGTAATATCTAAATAATTATTTGGCATTCCTTATAGACTGTAGAAAGCATAATGAATGTGAATATCTTTTCATTTGATGACACATTTGCTATTTTCTCTTTTACTGTGCTTTGATTACATACTTGAATTGCGACAGCCTTACAAAGTAATTCTTCAACTTTACCCAGAGTGCCATCTAATGGTGCTTTGTCTTAAATTTTTTTTTTCCTTCTGAGGTGGTAGCCCCGTGCAAAAGGCGCGGACGGCAGATACGCGGGTGAGGGGGCCGGGGAGACATCTCGTTCAGGATCAGCGCCCGAAAGGGGATGGGAGTTTCCAGTAGGAAAAGAAAATACATATAAAAAAAAAAAAAAATTAAAAACACTTTTGACATTTTAATTGAAACCTTTACCACTAATATATTACTTGGGTGACTACAATTAGGTTGTTTTTCCGTTGGCTGACAGCTTTTAAAATATTCTTTCACTAGGGAAATAAAAGCTTCGTCTCAGATTATAGGTGGGTATTTTTGGATTTACGTGATTTATGGTCACCATGACAACTAATGCTGCGTGGTAGCTCCCCTCTTGCCCCGGGTGGGGGAGTTTTAATCAAAGGCATGTAAGGAACCGCCGGCACCCTCTCCCTTTGGGCTGCCGTGGCCCGGCCCGGTGCTGTGCTCAGCTTTCGGAGACGCGGGGACGGACGGAATGTCTGTTCCGGCTGGGGCTGGGGGCTGCGGGGCTGGCTGGGGGGAAGGTATGGGAGGATGGCGAGGTGGCCGGGCCCTCTTCTCCCCCTTCCTAGGGAGGGACCCGCCTGCCCCCGCCGAAATTCCCGCCACAGAGAGGGCCACGGCTGGGGCGGGAACCGCTTAAAGAGCGTAAATTGCGCTCTGAGCCGCGCAGACGGGAGGGGTTTTTCGTTTCGAATCGAGGCGGAAGAAGCGAGTCCCCTCTCCCCTCCCCCCTAAAATTGTTGGGGTGCCCCCAGAGCGAGGCCATCCCCCCCGAGGCCTTCACCCTCGACACCTTCAGGAGGTTCCTGAGCAAGCTCTGCCTGCGCCCCGACATCGACCGCATCCTCCTGGAGATGTGAGGAACCCCCCCCCCCCAAAATGAGACTTTTGGGGGTGGGGGGGGGGATCTGAGAGGGTTTGTGGGGTCCTGAGGGGTTT